>CM029134.1:26205059-26802559 GCA_016859345.1 Istiophorus platypterus | reverse complement strand
GACGACATCTTAATCCTCCTAAATGTAGTTTAAGTGAGCACCTCAAAAGCAAAAAAAAAAAAAAAAAAAAAATCCTAAATGTGTAAGATCTCAGTTTTATTTTTACCAGTAATTGCAATGAAAATCACTTTGATACATTAATAATATTCCATAAGATTAAAGAGGTGGCACCATATTTAGGCATTGAGCATTTGGGTTAGGTTATGTTTCAGGTGTCCTACTTCTGTCTGAACACCAGGTGGCATTAAAACTCCATGTGGAAACCACATAGGCAACTACACTGAGCTGTATTACAACCCGCCCATATCTTTAGCCATGAGATGTAATTTCAATTTTGAACACATGTATTCTTCCCCTCATCATATACTTGCATTTTTTCCTTTGTCTTTATTTGATATTTGACAAAATGTGAATGTTGAGGTTCAGATTTGAAGCTGCAAGTGGTTTGGGGACCTTGAAGTGTATATGCCAATCCCGTTATTATATAGAAGGAAGAAAAGAATTGGAGCCCCTAAACCCCTTAATATCAAATGTTACTTTTATTTGCCTATGCAAATGAATAATTTCAGCCACCCAGATGGTTGAATGATCTCCTGGGGACTTTGTCAATCCAGGGTCATGTCACTCAGTATATCCAAAAATAATGGCAAAACAAGGAAAACATCAAGAGGCTTCCTATCTTTTTTTGTAGAAAAGCTTCTTATGCCACCCATTGTTAAGTGTTTGTGGTATAATTCTGAGCTGTTTATGATCAGTAGCTCATAGAGTAATCTAGAAGCGTAAGGGTCTTTTTTGGCAAAATTATGTGCTTGATTTTAACATACAGAGCATACTGAAAGACAGCAGATAAGTGGTTGATGCTGCAGAAGCTTTGAGAAATTTCTGTGGATGTTTTGGAATTATTGTTGCTTGTGGTTTTTGGCTCCTCCCAAGAAGCTTGATACTCTGGTACCTCTGGCTGGATGTAAGGGGTTGAAGAGCGATGGCTGGGGGGCGGGGACGGGGGCTTGACAGAGGACCCCATGCCTCAAACTAAATTTGAAGTGGAACGAAAGCTCAAAATGAGCTCACCAAAATGTCTGAAATAAGTCCCCAATAAGTACAGTTACTCAGTACTCATAGAAACCAGCTGATGCTGGTAAGGTTACTACATGCACTTCAGTTACCCGGTTAATATAAATCTGTGTATACATGCAGCAGTTCAGTAATCTGATTTCTCCTCTACACCCCACGTTTTTTTGGACGCATGGCTTTCTCATTATAATAATATTAGAGACAGAAGATGCTGCTTCATGACAAAACAGACAGAGTGGAGCTTTTACTCACACTGGGAATGTGTCTTGTTTTTACAATTAGTTAGACGTTCAGTGTTGGAAACAGAGCTATTTAGACAACTAGAGGATAAGTGTCAGTCTCAGTTTTACTCTGACTTTGTATGGAATTATTGAAGTTGCACGAGTGTTGCTATAGCTCTCCTTTAAATGTTAAGTACATACCTCAGGACTTTAGCAACCTGGGACTATATCATACCCTATCTAATTCAATTAAGCGCCCAACTCCAGATATTCCTCAAACTATTTGTCTTTAACAATGTTCTGGTGTCAAAATGTTAATAATAGTAAAAGCATTGTTTTTTTAAATGTTTTTTCTGGAAAAAATCTATTGGTTCCCACGAATTGAGGTATGTAAGAATGATAAATAATTTGAATGTTGTATTTTCCTGTTAGTCACTGTTACTGTTAATAAATACAGGTACAATGATTGAGAAGCCTGTATACTTTGATCAGCCACAACATTCAAACTGATAACTGGTTTTAATTATGTGTCTGATCTGTGTATATTGGCTCACTGTCACAGTAACACACTGCGTGAACCACTGCGTGACACACACATGAGCAGTGTGCGTGGTGTGCAACAACTACATTGCAACAACCACAAGCACTTGATTATGATTAATTATTTCAGTACTAAGTAATTTGGGTTTCATAGGTGTATGTAAGAAAGAAGAAGCTATATGTAAGAAAAAACTGTACAAAACATGGAATATAATAGGCTACAATGTCTATATATCTATAACTTTATTTGTCTATAGCGATCTATAGTTGATTGTAATATTTCACAAATGACAAAAATTCTTTTCTTTGTTTGTCACTGGCAATAAAATGGTCAGTTCAACTCCATCTCTGGAGGTCCAAAATTAGATAAATGTCTGCTTGACATGGAAACAGCCCTAAATCTTCCTGCCTTCCAGCTTAGGGAGCAGACAGAGAAAGGGCAATTGGTGGGACCAGGCAATCAATGTCTCCTCTACTGCTCAGACCTGAGTGTTATTGATTCCCTCTTGCCATGAAGAGGAGGTGTTGATGGACTGAAGCTGCTGCCTAAGGGAGTAGAACAAAAGTGAAAAGGAAGAAAAATAAGGTAGGGGAAAAAGAGAGGCCAAAACAATTGTAAAACAGGGATTAAGCATAGAGTAGCAATGCTTGTTTGCCTGACTCTGCCTGGAGCTTAGGAGATGGCCCTGACCTGCAGGTGGATTCAAACAGACCCTCTATCTCCTTCTGCTCCCCTTTCTGGAATCTATTTCTAAAATTTCACTGGTTAGATAGTAAAGTGGCTGAATCAAAAAAGCCTCAGAGACTGAGTGTAATGATAAATACAATTGTTTCTTTTTCAGAACGAGGTTAGACTAGGTAACCCTTGTTTTCACTTACATAATAACTTCTGTTTTTAGCAAGGAATACTGTTAATCTGTTTGTTTGAAATTGTATACACAACTATAAAAAACATAACCACACAGACACATTTATATATACAGACAGTGACAAAGGAAAAATCAACATAAAGTGTCTTAATAAGGTTTTCGGCCATCATGAGTGGCCAGAACAGCTTCAATGTTCCTTGGCATTGATTCTACAAATCTCTAGAACTTTGCTTGAGGGGTGAACACCATTCTTCCCAAAGATATTCCCTCACTTGGTATTTTGATGTTGGTGGTTGAGAGCTCCGTCTAATATGTTGGTCCAAAATCTCCCATTGGTGTTCAGTCAGGATGAAATCTGGTGACTGCAAAGGCCATAGCAGAGGATTCACATCCTTTTCCCTCTCATCAAACCATTCAGTGACCTCTTGACCCCATCCTATGGATGGAGGCATCGTCATCCTGGAAGAGACGTTTCCTATATTGTAGAAATGTTTCATCACAGGATAAAAGTGGTCATTCAGAACAACTTTGTACCGATTTGTGTGACACCTCACTTAATGGGACATGTGGACTTACATCGTCTCAGCAAAATGCCCCCCATAGCAGAACAGAGCAACCAGATTGCTTCAGTGCAGGGGTCAAACATTAAGGGCAAGTGCATGCAAGTGCATGTGGCAAGTGCAAGGCAAGTGCAGTGTGGCATACCGTGTATGCCACATTGCACTTGCCTGCTTGTTGAGAGTATGGTAAATTGACTGTATCACTTTTCTCCACATCTCCGCAGACCAGTGACAATGGTTTTGGACTGAACTCTCCACTGTGCACTCATCTTTCTGATGAGCGGTTAATGCACTGCAACCATGCTATAATATCCCTCTCTATGTAATTGTCGACACACTGTTCTTGCCGACAGTCTGATCAAGTCCTGCATTCTTAGTCACCCGAGGAAGAGTTGCTCTTCTGTATTTCCTTACATTTCACACTAATGCACAAGCATCAGTGTCATCAATTGCTGACCACAGCTTCCGACCCAATTTACTGATGTCTTTTCCATAGATCTAATGCAGTCACTTTGGTCACTGTCTCATCTCATCAATATAAGTACACCACTACAAAAGGAGAACAAAATAGGAGAATTAAATGTGAACTGTAAACATTGGATCTTTTCCATCAAAAACAGTGATCTGATCATCATATTGATATTTTTAATCTTACTGGGACCTGGCTTTGTCATAATGAATATGTTAGCTTAAATGAATCCACCCCCTCAGTCATATTAAAACTCATATTCCTGGACACTGGCCAAGGAGGTTGAGTTGCAGCCATTTCTAACTCAGGACTAATAAACAACCCTAAACTGAAAACAATAAAGCCTGTTCTATTTGTTACAGTATACCCAGCTCCTGGGCAAAACTCTGAAATTCTATCTGAATTCTGAATTTTTATTAAGTTTAGTCTTTAGAACAGATAAAGTAATCATAATAGGTGATTTTTATATTTATTTGAACGTCAATGATGAAAGCCTTAGCACTGCGTTTATCTCAATATTGACTCAACTGGCAACGTTCAGATTTTAAATAAACTCACTAATTAATTTTACTACGTTCTCCACCTTGCTCTGACTTATGGCACTGAATTTTAAAATTTAAAGGTCTTTCCACAGAATGAAAAGAACCCTAGGATCCTTCTGGCACTGTAGCCAAGCTGAAAAAGAATCATTGCTCTATGGATCCATGTATTCCTACAGCTTACACTAGTGATACTTTCTTGAGCTTTAGTGATAAATTCTAACTATTCTATAGATGCAAAATTCACCATCCCTTGCCGTCAACTAGCAGTGATTTATCTTTAAACACATGAACCTTAGAAACAGCTGTAAAACCTAATATTCATAGAGGGTGTTTTTCTCCAATCCACCTTGACCAACTAACTTCCACCATACCTTTATCTAAACCATCAACCTGTCTATTTGATGCCTTCCCAACTAGGCTGCTTAAGGAAGTTTTACCCTTAGCACTTACTAGATATAATCAATCTGTCTTCATTAACTGTGTATGTACCACAAACCTTTAAGGTAGCTTTAATTAAACATCTTCTTAAAAAGCGTACACTTGATCCTGATGTTTCAGCCACTATAGACCCATATCCAACCTTCCTCTCTAAAATCCTTGAGAAAATTGTCACCAACTAGTTTTTTGACTTTCTACATAATAATAGTTTACTGAGGATTTTCAATCAGGATTTAGAATACATCATAACATACTGGTTATATTAAAAATGATCTTCTAATTGCATTGAACAAAGGACTTGTGTCTTGTTAGATCTTGGTGGTGCATTTGATACTATTGACCATCACATCCTATCAAAGAGAGTGGACAATTTAATTTGCATTAAAGGAACAGGTTTAGGCTGGTTTAAGTCCTATTTACCAGATAGATTTCAGTTTGTGCATGTGAATGATAAATCCTCTGTATACTCAAAAGTTAGTTACAGAATTCCACAAGATTCTTTGCTTGGACCAGTTCAATTCAGTATATATACGCTTCCTTTAGGCAATATCATTAGGAAACACTCCTCAAACTACCATTGCTATTCAGATGATACCAAGTTATACTAGTCAATGAAAGATAATGAAACCAACCAGTTAGCTAAACTTCAACCATATCTTAAGGACCTAAAGATCTGGATGACCAGGAACTTCCTACTATTGAAATTAGACAAAACTGAAATTGTTGTACTTGGTCCCTAACACTTCAGAAACACATTATCTAATGATATAGTTACTTGAGATGGCACTAATCGTCTAACATTGTTGGAGTTCTCTTTGATCAGGATATGCCCTTTAACTCCAAAATAAAACAAATTTCAAGGACTGCTTTTTTCATCTACATAAATGGTAAATGAACTGCACTCATATAGTACTTTTCTAGGCTTATTGATTACTTAAAGTGCATTAAATGCAACATTCACACACTCATACACATTCATACAACACTTTTCTATGTGTGCAACATTTTTCTATACATATATATACACAACAATGACACTGAGGAACAGTTTTAGGGTTAAGAATCTTGCTTAAGAACACTCTGAACACTATGGATTTGAGGATTTGAGGATTCCTCGAGGATCAAACCATCAGCCCTGTGGCAATCCGCTCTACCTCCTGAGCCACAGTTGCCTCATCAGTGTAATATTAAAAAATTCAGACACATCATATCTCAAAAAGATGCAGAAAAGCTAGACCAAGCTTTTGTTACTTCTAAGATGGATTACTGTAGTTCCTTATCATCAGGCTGTACCAACAAATCATGCAGCATGAGTACTGACAGGAACTAGGAAAAGATATCATATTTCTCCTGTGTTAGCATCACTGCAGTGGCTCCCTATAAAATTCAGAAAAGGTTTTAAAATACTTCTCCTCATATACAAAGACCTTAATGAGCAAATACCAACATATTTCAAAAAACCTTACAAAGCTGATTCCCAAAATCTGCAAATCTGTAAGTATAACTGGAGGCCTTTAGTTATCAACATTCTCTACTTTGGAACCATCTTCTGGTTTGGGTCCTGGAGGCAGACACCCTCTCCATGTTTAAGGGTCGGCTTAGGCATGACAAAGCCCCTATAGGCATGATAAAGCCTATAGGGAGGTTGGCTCAGGGTTGTCTTGAACCGTTCCCTCATTAAATTTCTAGAGGCCTAGACTGCTGAGGGACTTCCCATGATGAACCAATACTTGTTACTAACTTGACTCTTCCTTTCTCCTGTAGTTTTGTGCTTTCTCATCTCTCTCCCCTTTTCTCCTGCCCCTATCTGAGGTTATTTTATAATACTATTTTACTAAACCAAAGATGAAGAACTTTCATGCTCGTGCTCATTTATGGGTTCAGAATGTTTGTGAACTGTTTATATTGACATTGTATATGATTTTTTTTTTTACATTACTCTTACATTTTACTCAACACAAAGTCAGAATAACTTAAATTTATTTAACTGAAACCCAACATAGAGGAAGGAATCTTTATTTCTATTGTACTTGTAGAATGCCACTAGAGTGGTCTTATGCAAGAGTACTGAAGCCTTGTGTGTGTTTTTCTAAATACCTGGTGTGACTCCATATCTCCCCACAACAAAGCCAATGAGGGATCCACTTTTAATAATTAATAATAATTGCTGAGTATTTTCTGCTCAACATCTCCAGTTGAAAGGTTTAGCTCTCTGAAAGCAGCGTATGGAAGCCATGAAGATCATGAACTTGTGTTTTGCTGCTCTCTAACTCTTTTCTTCTTTTTCTTCATGCACTTGAATATTTCCTTTCTTTTCCGGGATAAGTTTCACATGATTTCCTCAATGCTTGATTGGCTCTTCACTCAGCTATGACACTGGTGTTGGCAGAACTCAACCCATCACCTCAGCACCCTTCAAATCTCCTGATTCATCTTTTAATTTATCTCTTTCTGCTACTCTCTCCTTCTATTTGCTCCCTCTCCTTCCACCTGTGCCCTCTGCTGCAGAATGCCACTAAAACCAGGAGGGAGCAAAAACCTCTCTAATCAATATGTGTAGTGGATTAGCCTTGAAGATACATTTTAAGGTTCTGTGTAGATTCATCCATGTTGAGGAGAGTTAATGTAGTCATCCAAGGTTGGGTTGTCATTTTATTCTTAGATTCCCCTGAGAATAACTTTCCCTATCTTTTTGGTCTTCTCAAGTAGGTACTGATTATTTCACAACTGCAGGTCAAAACATGCTTACTATAGACACACACACATTTACAGTACATATTCAGGGAGAAAAAAACTTCAATAAAGCACTAGTTCCAGAGTTGTACAGGTTAAGGTAGTGTCAGGTAAAGACGTAAAAAGAGAGTTACCTGTCTTTTTCACACTAGAAGAAAACACGCAACCTTTACAATCCAATCAATTCATCACAGCAGTCTTGTTATTCCAGATGTGGAGCATTTGTGTATTTGTCACAATTTAGGAATATCCAGTCATGTAGATCAGAGGTTCTTAAACTCATAGAGAGCTATTGCCCTTGACATTAATGGCTGTAGGGTGGTTGAGGGATGAAGATGCGAAGAGGCATTTAGAGAGCCGAAGTGAAACTATAACATCTAGGTTCTGCTTGAGAGGTAAAAAAAGGCCTCATTCAATTGTAACTACTCTAGTAGCTAAAAATCCACTCTAAGAACAGAGCCTTTCTCAAAAGTACACAATTTGTCTTACTTCATATAGTATGTTTAGATAAGAATGGTAATTTTTATTCCCATAACATTAAACATTTACAGGCTAACAGACACTTGCCAGAAGAGGTGAGTCCATGAGCTAGTGAAAGGTCACAAGCTAGGTGAGAAAGAGAGGAGAAGTTTTTAGACAGCAAAGATCAGCATTAGAAAGTTGAAAAAAAAATGACCAGAAAAGAGATTTGTTGAGTGTAATGATATGTAAGCAAAACCAGCCATGATTATAAACAACTAAATGCCTAAGCATGAAATCAAAACACTGGATTTTTTTTTACTTTGAAAACCTTCTGTCTGTACTGTCGTGCTGGTCTGAATGTGGCCTGAATTCCCCCTTTATCTATTAGTCAATCTATTCATTGGGTTAATAATAAAAGGAATTAATAATCAAATAACAGTTTAAGTTACATTATAAGCACCGACGCTTAAATATCAGTGGTTCTCAAATAGGATAGTAGTCACTTTGTCTTACATTATAGTAATATGAACATTTTTCAGTTTGATTTGGACTATTTACCAAGACAAGACATTTGAAGAAATTCACCTTTTGTTCCAGAAAAAAATTCACTGGCATTCAACAATGCAATTTTTACCTATATGTTATTTGTTATACATCAAATAATATATCAATTAATTGAGAAAATAGTCCCCAGATTAATCCAATCTAGTAATCTCCCTAAATATTATGTTAAATCAGTGTTATGTAATGATGTAAAAAAGATTCTCTTACCAGTTGATAATCCAGAGGAAAGACATGAAAGTAAAGAAGCAGCATTGTATTTGTGCTGCAGGGTAGCAATAATTCGCCCTGATATTACAATTTAATATTATGAGAAAAAAATCTGCCATTCAGAATTCAAATTCTGACAATAGTCATTTCAGGGGTATTGTGAAGACCTGTAAATCTGACTGTTGAACGTTACCACACACTGTTCCTGGGGACTTGGTTTGGCCACTAGCCTTCTGTACATTTCTTGTACTCCTTTTCTATCTCATAAAATCTCCTTTCCTTACCTCTAGCTGTTTGGCTCACTCACTGATGCTTACCAGTAGTGTTCAAGGATAGTGATAATACAAAAACTTTATGAATTGATTATGTAAAAGAAACAATATTTTCTGGCTGTTACTGGGTTTGCTTGTCATTTTCTTTATGCAAACTGTGCTTTGGGGCAAAGCATTGTTTCCATGGTTCAGTTCCATTAAATTGTATCAACAATTACATGACATTTATTAAAATTTCGCCAGTTAGCTCGGCAGCTGTGCATGGTAACTCTGCACTGGTAATGACTGTAGTGGAAAATTTATGTTAACAATTTATGTCAGTAGTGGAAAATTTATTTTGGTTTTAAGTGCTCATGCTAGATGCTGATCTACAATGTTTTAGTGTCTAAGAGGTCTCTGTTATTTGTATTTGTATCAATATTTGTTTTTCTGCATTTTACTCTCGCAAAGTTACTGTGACACTCAATACTGTGTATGACACTGTATCAGGCCTGAGTAAACAACCAGTACCTCCTTATCTTTTCTTTGAACGAACAGAATAGTACTATATTTTATTACAAAGTAGCAGGTTATCACAGGCAAAAAATATTGATTTCTTAGCAAAAATTGAATTTGACTTACACTTTGACTTTAACATTAGAATGTTGAAAGATGATGAGAGAAAGAACAATCAGATTCAGGCAGGTGGTTTATTGTTTGTAGGCTGGGGTACATGAATGGATCAACATAAGACAGGACTTTAACATGGGAGAAAGCTATCACCTTTTCCTGATGAAATCAATAGTTATCATTATTTTTTGACCATGGCCATTTCACAACTTTAACTGTGTGTTTATTTTTGTATCCATAACAACAAAGGTCCTCTAACCTAAAGGAAGGACTTATTTTAACCTAAACCATGATCTCTCCCGAAACTTAACTAAATAGTTTTTTGTGGCTAAACCAAACCACCTATTATATGGATGTTTAGTATGGAGCACTCTTGCCAGAGCTGCAGGGTTCAATCATTAGAAGCAATGAGTTCCTTGACATCTAAGAGCAGTGGTAGGTTTGAAATATTTACACAATTATATTAGAACATCAAGTGGTAATAGAACAATTCCACACCCCTGCAATGGCATCATCCATATCAATAAAAACATACAGATAAATTATAGACTCTTACTTTTGCTTCCTGATTGAAAACAGGGCCACTTCATTCACATCACAACAGCTTAAGTTTCTGAACTGATGATTTCAATACAGATGGTGTAAATGATGTTGTTACAGATGCCATTAAAGTTGAGAGTAATTTTTATTCAGCCTTGTTATATCTTGTCGAAAAGCTGATTTTTGGCTGGACTGCAACAGTAAAACCAACCTGTTACTGACGTGAGTGATAAAGTTATACCAATGGCCAGCCAAATCCTGTGTGACTGATAGCCGACCGAAAATTGGAGTTTCATTCAATTGACCACACAGCAGCTTTCTAAAAAAATCCATTAAAAAAGGTGATATGATTTTGATGTTACATATCTATACTGACTTTAGGGTGTCTGCCGTTTTGACAAATAAAAGAGTTTGGTTTTGTAAATTAGTTTTGTTATCTAAAATGTGAAATACTGAAATGTAATATCTAAAATGACTCGAAATGCAGATAGAACCTTATAATTTCAAGGCCATGAGTTGTACTCACAGTGTTAAATTCTTGTGCAGCTGTATGTGTGAAACTTCCCATTTTCACAATATTTTGTTTCTTCACTGCATAAAACATTAGATTTTTCATTAGTTGCACTGGCTGATTCTGGTCAGTTTGGTTCCCTAAGCCAAGCACCCAATGGCGACTAACCATGAGGGGAATAATCTTTTCATTTCCAAATAATGGGATGATATCTTATTACTCAACTTCAGTCAGCTTCTGGTCTTTGTCACTTCGTATACAATACATGCAGTAGCCACAGCATTTCTTTGAACTAAATGCTAACATTAGCATACCAACATGCTGACAATACTATGACAATACTAACATGCTAATTTTTAACAGGTATAATGTTTACTATTTCCTCCATCTTAGTTTAGCTTTTTAGCATGTTAACATGTCTAATTAGCAGTAAACACAGACTACAGCCGAGGCTGATAGGTGATCATTATAATGACATGAAGACCAAAATCAACTTATAAACTGATGAATAACATTTACAATGACAGACTTCACTGACTATAGAACACAGGATTAGTTAATGTTGAGAACTGCAAGTGAGTGATTAAGTTTTGGTATTGGCTCATTAGAAATTGAGAAACTTGTGACCCTTTCATAATGTCATAGATTAATAACTGCAGACCTGATGGCTTATTATGGAGTGTGAATCCCTCAGTACTTAAAATAGTTTAAAAAAAACCTCAAAACTGCATTATTACTAAATGGATACACAGCCACGTCATTACCAAAACATTAAACTTAAACAGGACCAACTGACAGAAGAGAGTCTTAATTCTAACATGATGGGCACTTCTTCACTGTAAAATGACATAAAAACAGCCCTGGCCATCAACATTTCACATTCACTGTACTGTTTTCTTTCTTTATTTTTTTTAAGGTCTTGCATACACCAGCAGCAAGTAAAACTGTTTGTATTAATTAATGAGTTGTAAGACCATAATTAGTCTGATGGTTAGGGTGATTAATTTTTCATAATCCAAATTGAATTATTAATTTTTCAAAAGACAGACCTAGACATTTCTTGGTTTTCATGTGTGTCTAAAATTGGAAAAATGAGCATTCTCCCCTAATATCTAATTCAGTTAAAACTCACTGAATTAGAACAAAACTTGGTCTGCATTTAACCAAGCAAAGTTTAAAGTCTAGCTGAATCATTATCTACACTACACTGCCTACTAAACTTTTTTTGTGAAAAGAATCACAATTGTTTGAGGTCTGTGGGCACAAGCCCATATTGTCTGGTTCAATCATCACAGAGAAAAGACTGTGCGACTTCAGGCAAAGGTTCAGTAAGGAAGATCTCTTCCCACATGTTCTACCTTGCACAATTATGGGTTAATGGTGGCTCTATACTCCTGATCTATTTCTATAAGTTGGTGGTATAAAAATAAAATTGAATTGAATTGTACTGTGCAGGTTACTGTTGTACTTTACTCTAGTAATTTTGATTAATTTTAGTACTTCTACCTTAATAAATGTTTTTCAAAAATAAGATTGCTTTCTTTGAGTGCAGTTTTTGGCTATTCTACCCACCTGTCTTTATCTATAGTCTTGTCTTCTCATTACACTCACAGCAAACTTCACTTGCCTTCTTTTCTGTAAATTTCTTGTTTTCAACTCCTCTACTCCCTCCTCCTCACACCTAACTTTACAAGGACAAACTCCTCTACAAGCCTGAAGCAGATAGGATTTAAATTGATCTTTCTAATGCTTGTATATTTAAAATCATTCATTGTAACCTAATTCAGTGTAAAATAAAACAGAGATTTATACACACAGAAATTTGTTGAATAGGGTTAACTTGTTGTGTATAATAATTTGCGTGATTGGAACTTTTCTTTTGTGCACCTCATTTAGAGAAAATATGATTTATTTTCGCTAGGTTTATGGGTAGTTACTACATTTGTATTTCAGTTTGGGCTACTTAGAGAGTGCAGTCAGTGAGGATTTTATTTTCGTTTTTTTTCACTGTAGTTAGCCAGTGATTTTGTGTTTAAGGTAGAAATAGTGTTTTGGTTTTGTTGGTTTTATGTTTTTGCACCTCCCACTGCCCTTTCTGTTTGATGTTGGTTTTTACCTGGCTCTGTTTTCTTTTGATCAATTGTATGCAACAACCTGAGCTCAAGATCCTATTTTTAAAAATTTTTTTACTCACCTGCATCCTCAGAACGGCTTTGTATGACTGACTCCATAATACCGAACTTGTGAGTGTACAGTATTTTTCGTTAACATGCAAAACTGAAAAATATCTTATAAATAAGACTTAAACGAGTGTGAGGCATTCACTTTAATGGAAGTTAAATTTTCCAGTCTTTCTATTAGTAAGTGATTGTCTATAGTGTCAAATACAGCACTAAGATCTAACAAGACAAGCACAGACAAAGTCCTTTGTTTGATGCAATAAGAGGATCATTTATAACCTTCACCAGTGCTGTCTCCATGCTATGATGACTCTAAATCCTGACTGAAAATCCTCAAATAAAGTATTGTTATAAAGAAGTCACACAACTGATTAGTGACAGATGAGGGCAGGACCTGCTGAGTTTTGTCTCTAATAGCAGCACGTGCAAGTCATCATTACTGAAAGCTTTAGGAAAACATGGATTCTGTCTTTGTCAGTCTGGCTTCGATGTCCATCATAGATGTCGCAATGGGTGAGTAAAGGGCCAGGTGGACATTGGGAAAGCTGGCACATTCTGATCTCCATGTTAATTTCAGAGATAGCATGAAGAAATGTTTCTGCCCTAGGCAGCAGGGAGGAGCTTGTGGCACTGTAGCATTATGATGGCACTATCTTACCAGAAAAAAGCTGGTTTGTGTCCAGGAATTTCCCATTGGAGTCAGTCAGCAGCACCCCTCTGGGGCTTGATGGTATGCCATCTTGTCTGGCAGCTTTCTGACAATTGATGTTGGAGAAGTCCCTCTTAATACTGTCCGCAGATAGCTGGAGTGCCTACTCAATGGGTGACAATAGCTGCCTTTGTACTCCTCTGTTGTTAGCAGCCTCAAACCATGAGAAAAAGGTGTCGAGGTTTCCTAGTTGGGAAAGGTAATTGTGTTTTTTCTGTACAGTAGGCTAATAGCCTGTTGCTGTCTGGAATCCCTGCTACAAACAACTTATGTCCTTGTTGTTAAGTAAATGACTTGTTAGCTTTTTCCTATATTGCCATTTGGCCTCCCTTATACCTCTTCTCAGGTTGTTCCTTGCCATATTTTATTCTTCAGTGTTGCCAGATTTAAAAGCAGCATCCTGGAACCTCAACAATAAGTGCATCTGCCAAGTCAGCCATGGCTTATATGTGGATCAGATCTTGACAGTTATTTTGACAGTCACATTCTCTATGCATTTATTTACTAATCCCAATGTATTCCTGAAGATCTTTACAGTCTCCAGATTTAGCTGCCTCATTGAACACACTCCACTGGGTGCATTCAAAGCAGCCCTGCAAGGATGGAATAGCCTTCTTTGGCCATACTCTGATGTCTCTGATGACTGGTGAATCCTGTTTCACTCCAGGCCTGTATGCAGGCCTCAGCACGATTGTCAGATGATCATAGCTACCAATGTGAGGAAAAGGGGCTACTATGTATGCATTCTTGATATTTGTGTATACAAGATTCAGTGTATTATTCCATCTTGTTGTGTATTTGACATGCTGATCGATTTGATGTAGGACAGATTTTGAAATGGCCTTACTGAAATCCGGAACAACAATAAGGAACGCATCAGGGTGGGCAGCCTGCTGCTGACTGATCATTTTATAAAGCTTTCCCATAGCCTGCTTTACATCTGCATCTGTGGGAATATAAACTGAAGTATTGACGATTCCTGTCAGTTCTTATGGGAGGTAAAAGGGATGGCAATTCACAGTCAGAAACTCTACATCGTGTGAACAAAATTTTGAGATCATCCTAGCGTCACAGCACCATGAGTTGTTTGTGTAAAAAACCAGGCCTCCTGGGAACTACCCAACATAGAAGCTGCTCTGCCTGCTCTATGAAATGTTAGTCCCACAAACTTGACCCCAGAATCCAGTGATTTTTCTGGCATCCACGTCTCAGTGAACACATAGACACAGCAATCTCTCACTACCCGCTGAGTCAATCTCCACAGGCTGATGTAATCCATTTTAGTGATGGGGGGGCAGTTTGAAGGGATTAGCCTTTACCCTGGTGCTAATGCCTCTGCACTTCCCTCGTCTCTGTGTCCAGTTGCAGTTTCGGCGGCACTTCCTACCTGCGGTGGAACCAGGTGAGAACATGGTTCCATCCGAATTACCTCGATGTAGCAGACCAAGCTTGCTAAGCTGTCTTAGTGTCTTCTGCATGCAGTGTATTCTTCTTTCCACTTTTCATATATTGCGCTGATTATCAGCCACAAACTGAGCCAATAGTGCAAACTCAACTTTGTAAGGTGATTGTATGTCAATGTTCTATTTACAGCCAATTGTGCTGCATCCAAGTGGCAATACATATGATTTATGATGTCTGAATGATCTAATATTTTTAAATGTAAATTTAATCTATGTTTATATTGGGTTTTCTTCCATATATGCATATGAATATATTCATGTAAATACAATACGTCCTTTTATATTTAAACTTGTGTTTGCGTTTTTCATGAGAAGTGCCCAACATTTTCTCTTCAAAAGTACTCTGAAGTAGTAGAGTGTGAGACAGTGAAATAGTGTACAGTTCTACATAGACAGCAGCTACTTAAGTGAATTTGACTGTAAAGGAATTTCAAAAGCTGCCACTCTTGTCTTGATGACCACTGCCGTGATGAGAATGTCAATAGTAATGATGAATAATCTTTTCCACACAGAGCTGAAGAATGGCACCCATATAGTTTCCCCCTGTCTACAGAGAGGTAGGGGATGGATGAGCACAGGAGTGAAAGACTGGAGCATCTTAAAGTCTGTGTCAATGGGGAGAGACAGGGAGGGAGGGTAGCAATTAGTCATGACAATATAGAAGATAGAACTGGTTTGTGACACTCAGCTGAAGAGTAGCAGAGTGAAAAATAATGAGATACTGAAAAGATTCATGATCCTCACAGAATATCTGAGACTAAAATATGTTCAGATTCATCCACACACACACAAATTCTCCTGGAATTTAGGGTGTTTGACAATGTTTTTTTTCTGCCAGCTTATGTCAAGTCCCTAAGTGTCCCCATGTTTTCCCCTCTAGTGTATATCTAAACTGTCACTATCAAATAAAGCCAAAATGCAAACAATGAAGAGTCACAGAGTTTATGTAGTGATGGACCTACGGAAAAAGATGAGAAAAGTTAAATTTTTTGTAAATTGCCTCTGAAGCAGTGCAAAGAATTACCAGGCAAGAGCCAATTGTACTCATTTCAGTTAACCCAGCATATCACAGAAACTGAGGGGCAGGATTATTTACTACTCTGCTCCACTTGTGGAGTGAGTAACACTTCCAATGCAGATACAGGACTGCAGTCCAGATCAGTCTCTCCTGCTTGGGTGTCACTGATTGTGTTAAAACAAAGTCAATCTGTACTCTTTTAAAACAAACTGTGCAACAGAAAAAGAAGTTCCTCATGCTAGTATTGTGGTTACATCAGAACACAACTGTCAAGTTGGAGTGGAGTATGTAAATTGTCTGCTCAATGCAACACAAACATACAGCCATGGTTTCATGAGAAATCAGAGACTGTCTATTACTCTTTATGTGTCAATTTTGTGTTTGTATTCTTTTGACATTCTTAGGGCCCAGAATATCCCATTGGCATGTTTCTTATATCACTGGTATACTGACACTCTAACTATTCATCACATTTCATAAAAGTATTTCATTTTTATTTTAAAAAAAGTGTCAGAGGACATATATGGTTCCACTGACATCCAATTTTATTTGCCAATATTTGCCACCTCACATTGTAGAGTTCAGACGGCTAACTTTATTTCCTTCTCCCACCAGGAACTCCACACTACTGATCACTAAAGTAAAGAGAATATAATGTATTTATAAAATATCACATTCACCTTAGTGCAGCATTACTGTGTTTGTGCACTAATGTAGACACACACAAATACACAGACAGAGGGAATACTGGTTGTAGTTATCATGCCTGACCCAGGACTCAAGCTCTACTTTCACATACACCCTTCCTCTGCCCTTCCACATTTAGAGGTCTTCTGTCTCTCAACCACAAAACCTCATTGTTTTTTCACAAAGAAATACATTGATGTGTGCAACCATCTATTTGCTCAGGCAAAAGTGTAGATCTGTTACCACAGTTAAATGCCATCCTTTGCTCTCTACGCTCCATCCATGCCCTTTCACTTTCAACCATGGCCTCTGTGATTTTTAGAATTACCAAAAAAGAACCTGATCCTGGGGGATCCTGCTTTTTCATTTGAACTTTGGAAAGCTACAATATTTCAGACACTCCTCATAGGTCTTTCATCAAACTTATGGTATGCCGTGTATCGTTCCAGCACCACCTTATTTTATCATCAACTACTTGCAATGGCTATATTAAACATAAAACATGATCAATAAATAAAAAAAATAAAAACAAATATCTGAGGCTTTCGTGGATCTAGAAATTCATGGCTTTTATTTTGATGGCCAAATACTGAGGGACCTAGTGGCATGTGGCAATGCACAGTTTAGGGCAATAAAACTAGAATTATGTGAGCTATGACTGTCTAGTGTTTTATATGCTTTAAGGGACTTTTAATGGGTATTAACAACTATTAGCACTGGCAGCTTAGTGTCAGAAAATGAACAATGGTTTTGTGACTTGACTGTAAATATCTTGAGAACAAGTTAATTTATACTTTGTACAACATTAGGGGTATTCTGTAACATTTGCTAACATATTTAACATTTGCATGATGGTGATGTGTATGTGGATAAGTTATCTGAATAATGATTACAGGTCTTTGCATTTACACCAGATATTAATACAATACTGACTGAATTGTGGTGTCAAAATTAGGTAGGTGTAAATAAACAAACAAACCAACAAAAGAGAGACATAAAAGAGACATAAGTGAACACATAACCTCCTGGTCAAGGTAATAATATTAAAAATAATATGACAGACAAATGAACAATTGACCTAATGCATACATGCATCTGAAGATTCACGCACTCTCTCCCTACTTGTAAAACAGTTTCCTCCAAGCTTGGTGCAGCATGGGAAGTCCCCCGGTGGTAGTCCAGGCCTAGAGCAGCATAGCAAGACGGTGGCTCAAGCTGAGCCTGAGCAAGCCCTAACCATAAGGTTATAAGTATCACCGCTACGATGTCCTAGATGAGGGCCAGAAACAACCCTGTGAAGAATGTGATGAATTAATCTGCATCATTGGTGTTTGAGTGATGATAGGATCTGTAGGAGGGGTCAGACAGAATCTTTGGCTCCTCCACACTCCACCACCAAAGCAAGGGATAGGCCAACTATGTCTACAGTTTTGAATTATTCTGGCTCTGATATAATTTATCTAACTCAATATATTCTTTAACTCACTTGAGCTTCTGCACTTAGGCCAACATAATGGCACTAATAAATACAAATATATAACAATGACTTACTTTATAGACAGTAACGGAACAGAGTGTTGACTTAATGTTGGCCTTTTAAAGGAGGGCCAGCACCAAAATCCTACACTATGCTGGTGTTTTGCTTGTACTAGTAAAACCTCTGCCAAGGGGGGGGCCCTAAAATGCCAGTCCTTTCAGATGTTAAGTAACTGAGCTTTGCATGTTACACAGTGCTCAGTGAATTAAATCTTAGATGCTAATGGAGAAACTTTTTGATGTCACGAGGAAACAGTGACTGTTCTTGGCCATGCCTGAAGTACAGCCCACCCAGACCCATTGTCCAACCTTGCAAGATTTGGTTTCTCTGGGTGTTCACCTGAAAATTGTTATATTCTGATATCTTATCTTTCTGCTCAATCAATTTCTGTTACACACTCTTTTTAGTGTTTTGTTTGGCCTCTCCAACGATCTAATTTTAGTGTGTGTGTGTGGTGTGTGTGTGTGTGTGTGTGTGTGTGTGTGTGTGTGTTTATATATGGGCGTGGATGTGTGTGTGCGTGTATATGTGCGTGCGCCTGAGTGGAGGCGGAGCATAATGGCGGACGTGACTCATTACTGTCATGTCACATGAGGGTCGGCCGGAAGGAAGTCTGTCGAGTGTAATGGCGGCTCCTTGGTAACACGTGACTTCAACAAAGGAGAACAGCTGAGCGGGAGGTTCAAACTTCCCTGAGCTCAGGTGTTCATGTAAGAGTGTATGTGTGTTAGAACAGAAAGAAAAGAGGTAGAAGTGTTCAGCAGCAACGTTCTGGTTATCGTGATCGAGGGACAGTATTTATCTGTGTTATGCAGAAACTCACTCAGCTCAGCTGATGAGTGGTGTGAGTCTGGACCTTTAACTAACACAGGAAGTACTGGTCTCGATCACGAGAGCAGAGCAAGACATAAGTTGATCCGCTGCAGATGGATTGAATTATAGTTCACTCAAATATGGTAACATAAGTGAACAAACTGTTAACACTTCCTTTGGCAAAAATCACAGCATGTTAATGCTTTTTGTGGTCTATACACCGATTTTCAAATATGTTTAGGTCAGGGGACAGTGGGGGCCATGGCAAAACCTTCACCTTGCGCCTATTGAAGTAGTCCAATTGTGGATTTTTAGGCTTGTTTATGGTCATCATCTTGTTGCTTTTTGCTTATTTTGACCAAACCTTTTAAAAAATCATTTTAACCTCATCAGTCAAAGGACCTTTTTCCAAAATGCATCATGCTTGTTTAGATGTTCCTTTGCTGACTTCTGATACTGAATTTTACTCAGCTAAAGGTGTTATCCTTACACCACATTGTGAAAGTGAGTTCTTGATTATGCTACAAAGGCCTTCTAACATGGCCTGTACAACATTACCCCCTAGAAGTGATGATGAATAAATGGATTATAGAAATATTTCAAGCAGACTATTGTCTTCAGTTAGTATCACAGGTGTCTTCAAACTTATAATCATTCATTCATTTAAATGGAGAAAAACGCTCATAGTGCTGTTTGGTTTCATTGTGTGCACCACATTGAACATTGGCAAGAGACAGAAAAGAAGAGAGTTATCTAAAGAGGGAGGGAAGAAAAGAATTGACAAGCAAGGTCAAGGTAAAGACTAACAGCTTTTTGTTCCTGTAACCACAGCTGCTAATATTATTTTGAAATATAAGGTCCATGGGACTTTAGCCAACCTCTGTGGATGTGGCTGCAAGAGAATAATTAATCCCAGATTGAATAAAAGGAAAGTTTTAATGGGGGAAAAAGAAAAAGTAAAACTTCAAAACAGTTACAAACTGACCTCCAGGATCAATATATAAAAGTGTCCAGTGGCACTACATGTCCCTTTTAGAATGAAAGTGAGATTAATACAAGAAGACCCAGGAAGACTATACGTTTGAAAGGGAAACATCAAAACGCTCACTGGAGTGTGGTAAAAACATGTTGACAAGCCAGACTGCATCTGGGAAAATGTCACATAAAACAAAATTAGAGCTTTTTGGTAAGTCACTTAAGCTCTGTATTCATTGAAGAAAAAAAGAATGTAAAAAGAGAACAGTGTCCCCATGAGACAGATTAATGGTCATTCTATTAATTACAATATTATGTTAGACTGAAAAACAAAAAGCAGCCTGTCTGTTTTGTTGTACTAACTTTGCACTCACCACCTATGACAAGTTGTGAGTCATCTGGTAAGTTACCCAAGATGTAGAACCCTATAAATTAGCCATAAGGACTATTCTTAGTCGCTACATTCTGTGTTTATTTTGGGTCGGAGTTAAACGTTAAAAATTTATTTGGAAAGCTGTAGGCTGCTTGTGCTGGTTGCACCAATCTATTATGTTTTGTGTGAGTCTTTGTTCCCTGAATATCTACAATGAAGGTTGTTGGAAGGTAGCATGGTTTTTCTTTTTAAGTGGAAGGGTACCAGTACAAACCATGTAAAATCAGATGATGGAGCTTTTTCCTAACTCTAACCACTACTCTAACTCTAACCAGTGGTGGCTGGAAGCTATATTACAACAATACCACTAATTAAAACAAGAGCTCTTCTGGCCCCCTGAAGCAGCACTGAAAAGTTGCTAAACATCATCCAAGTTGCACTGTCACCTTTCTAAAGATTTACAAGGAAGTATGACTTTCTTTAATCAGGTTTAAGGTTCCCTTTGCTTTCAGAATTTGTGTTAAGCTAGGCTAAATATGTCCATTATCTATTAGGTGCAGATGAAACTTTAAATAGTCATAGCAGTAGCTCATTTACTACAAGCAGGAGTGGAAAGAGTACTGAAAAATTGCACTCAAGTAAAAGTGCTGCTATGTTACAGGTGGTATATGTAAGTTTTCTCTGCTGCCGAAAGTGGTTTATTGTTAGTAGCAGTTGGTGGTAATTCTCCATCATTGCGTCTACAACACAAGAGGTTAGAATATGCCCTCTAAGCAGCACTATTTCTTCATCCTCTCATGCTGAACTGAGTGCAGACTATCACTACAGCAAAGTAGTATTATAAACCAGGATGGGCTGGGGCTAGTTGATTAGCATGATAACCTAAGTAGAAGAAAAATAAATAATAGAAATAGCAGTAAAATAAGAGTTAAAATTGGCATTGCTCTCTACCTCTGCAACCCTTAATGGCCAAGAAACAGGTCTTGTCAGGTAAAGAAATTAATTTTATTGCAGACTGGTCAGCAAACAGTTAGTAACGATAATGTTAGCTATATAGTGATAGCAAATACTTACATATGGCACCTTTAAAGTAATTTTACTCAGGTATAAGTGAAACAACCTAAGTAAAAAAAATATACTCATAAAAGTAGAAAATAAGTCAGTTAAAATATTCTGTGAGTAAACATTACTGCAATACATTCTTAAAAGGGGAATGGAGAGGGATGAAAAAACATTATGTGGTGATAATAATGGTTTATGGTAGAACTATTAAATTAAATATACATGCTGTGATTAGGTTAGCAGAGATAAAGCTAAATTAAACAACTTTCATTGCTTTTTCAAACTCTGATGGTGACAAAAGTTTGCTTGTCACAAAATATATCACACACACTTCACTTATATTTGAAGGCACTGACATGATGTAATTGTTATCTCCAATGGCAGGGTATTGGGATAACCTTCTAGTATTAGTATGCAAGGCTAGACTGCATGGGAGGTAGTAAAACACATCTAAAATTTACAGTATGAATTGAAAAGCTGTCAACAGTAATGTAAAGTGTGTATATATATGCTATAAATAGGTCAAAATAACAAAAAAAAAATAGGGGTGTAACATTTTAATGAGAAAAGGCTAAGCCATTATATTGACAAAAAATAGCTTATTGCAACTATATTGCATGTATTGGGAAAAAATACTAGGACCATTGTTCCATTCTACCATATGTTTCAATATGTTTCAATATGTTATCAGTACATTGCTCACATCCTGTCTTAATGTTATAAGCACTTGCAGCAGGACAGAAGGATACTGTTTACTATCTGAGGCCAGATGGTTGCACAGAAGGACTAATGTATGTTAATGCATTAAATGTGACTTTTGATATTGATAGCCATTCAGTACCTTGTGGTTTTCTTTGGAAATTTTTAAATAGCTAGAATGCTGTATTAAACCGTTTTTGACCTACAATAAAACTACTAAATGCAGCTATAGGATCTATGACTCTGGGAAGGCCAGTGTATCATGCAGATTAGTCTCCCCTACTCAGCGTCTGTGAGACAAAATTTGGGATCTAGATAGCTGGCTATAGATGACCTCAGTGATTGACCAGTAGGTTCATATTCCAAATTTTTTCCCAGTTCACATTGGATTTCCCCATTTCATGAGGGAAATGAGGATAAAGAAACTGTTGATTTAAAAATTATGTGAAAACTGCTCTAATAATAAATTATGAGTATTTTACAGTTAGATGAAGGCATATAGTAAAACATATAGTATCAAAAGAATATTTAAAAAAACATTTTGGATTAATTCCCAAGTTTTCTTTAAAACAAAATCATCAAGACATAACTAATATAATGAAATTACTACCGTTACACAAAAAACCATTGGAGAGGATCCTTTCTTTACAATAAGAGCAGGGAGTGATGAAGCTGCAGGGATGAGTGTGTGAAGCGTGAACCTTTTTATCTAAAAATGTAAGTGTGTGAAGAGTGTTTTACAGGTTTGATCCAGGAACCCCCAGAGAGATCAACCTTTTTACCAACTATAATCCCCTGGAAGCAGCTCTCCTGTGAGCTTAAAACTGGGCTGGAGCTTCCTTACTGTCTGTGGGACCATCAACACCATCAGCTAAGAACCAGACATAGAAGAGAAATGTTGAGAGGCAGCACAGGACAATTTTTCCGTCCTTTATTTGCTCATGATTTGATGCATGACAGAAATAGAATGACACTGATAAAAATGAATGAAGCTAAATACCAATTCATAAAAGAAATTTATCTAGCAAAAAAATCAACCTAAAATACAACCTTTGTGAATTTTCAGACATCAATCCACATTGACTTCCTATTTGTGTAGACGTTGCAACAGTAAGCCAAAATTTACACATGTCGATTATTTCACAAATTCCCCTGTTGAAATGGATTTTCATTTTATTTACTGTGGTGGTAAAAATTGACAAAAAAAGGTCTTTTCTACAGAGAATTATTACTGTAAATTTGTGGAGTGGACTACATTTTGCAATTCTATAGAGGGATTTATGTTGATAAACACTGCTTTATTCTATCTGTCTTGAATCACTGTCATCAATCACTTTGGAGACAATCCTTTTGAAGTGGAAGGAATCCAGCTTCAGATGAGTAATAAAGCACTGATGACTCAGCAGAGCTGGCTCTGTCTCATTCTGAGAATATACAGTCAAACAGAAGAGATAATGACTGAAGAGAAGCTGGAGAAGGGTAAACTGAGAAGAGAGAGTGAATGGTTGAGAAAGAATAAACTGGAAGCAGTTGAGGAGAGACAGTCCATTCAAATCCAAAGTGCAGAGAATTATTGCATCTATCTCACAATTTCAAGGAGGTACAGAAAACAGAAGGATGACCTTTTGGCTGGTAGAATAATACAGGAGGTGCCACTATATTCATTAGATTTGCAGTAGTTTGTGTGATAGGGTGGAGCAGGTTAAGTAAGGTCACCATAAAATCTGATGTTTCTGAAGAGGGGACTGGGCCAGAGGGGTCATCAGGGATAGTAAGACCTGCCTATTAACCCCCTTCCCAGAGAAAGAAGGTGCTATGTAGTTGGCTTGTCATTATCAAGGATGGATTACTAAATTACTCTGCTGGGAATGCATTAATACGGCTTTGTGAAATATGGGAGGTCCCCTGGCTGTCTAGGCCTATAGCAGCATAACAAGTGGATGGTTCAAAGATCACAAAAGACTTGAACAACCACAAAAAGACTCAAAACAAGTTCACACTTATACACATTGTCTCTCTGCCCTTAGTTTTGTCTTCAGTGAGGGAAAACACTTCTTTAACAGCAGACAATTTGCACTGCGCACCTGCAGGGAGTATACAGTATCATATAGAGTGTGAGAAAAATTATCAGTATCATTGTATTAATGAAAGAATGTTCTTATACTATGAGAAAATGAACATTGTGTGCCAAGGTGATTCCTGTTTTTCTAAGTTTAGCCTTGGCCACAAGCGTGTCTGTGTAGCCATTCCCAGCTTTATCTTACCCATGTTAGAAAATATGAACACCTATATGAACCTATATGAACATAAGGTTATAAAACCTTATGTTCTAGACTTAAAGCTCTGTACTGCTGTGCTGACTTGTCTCCTTGCAGCAAGATATCAAACTTACAAAGACTGACTCCAGTGACTCTGTGTCCTTTAGAAATTTTCATAACAGAGCACACGGGTGATTACAGCTGTCAGTTTTTATTTTTAATATCCACCTTTGTGCTCCCAATTTTCTGCAGTTGTAGCATACAATTCTCAAGATATTCATTCTTAGTGTGTGAAGTCAATGCAGATGAACATCACAACCATGTAGTCTTGGTTGTGATGTACGTTTTTATGTGTGTGTGTATGTGTGTGTGCGCACGTGTGGAGACAGTTTGTTAATTTACATTTAAATTCATCCTACAGCAATGCTCAATTTTGTTAGGTAATACAGTAATCAATTGAAAACAGTACTCTTCCCATGGAATTTACCCAAACCTCCTGATTAAAATTCAACCAGGTTTTGGCAAGAGATAACCTGGAAAATTAAAACTAGTAACCATATTTAATGTAGTAGCTTGGTCTGTACAATAACCTTCCTTAGTGTAACCTTACTTGAAAAGAGGACAAAAAAAATGATGAATGATTAGTAAGGATGTATCATTAGTATGGGCACCAGGGCAATGACCCATTTTTGTAGAAATATTAGGCTATAGTGGCTTCAGAAAGTATTCAGACACCTTAACTAGCGTTGACCCCAAATGAAAGACCAAAGAGACTCTACAGGTAATATTTTGAATTTGATATGAATCAAGTTTACAATAATACGGACTGCTTCCAGGAAATAGCTCTATGCGGGCACTCTTAAGTCTGACAGTCACAAGTCACATTCTCCCACACACTTGCTTTTCGAATGTTGCCAAACTAACAGAAAGCGATATAAAGGAACATATGACAATCTGAAATAGCTATGCAATGTCGACTCAGTGCTGTGTGTGAATGAACCATTCATGTGTATGATTCGTTCATGTACCAAAGTCAGGAAGTAGACTAAGCCTGTTCAATTTCATATAGGCCTCACCCCGTAAGAGCTATTGGTATTGGGGTTGTCCCAATATATGCGCAGTGTTGAAGACTTTCTTTCACACACTTTGCCCAACACTGGGCCCAGATCAGGTCAGCATCTGCAGTACATAACATAACATGGGAGCAGAGTTCAAGTGACTTAAACCATGTTTTCTTCAGCATGCTTAAGCAGTAATCTGTGAAGAGAGTAGATATGAATATTCAGTCCCCAAGCCCTGTAACCTTACTGTTCGCATCGGTCTGCAGTGGAAAAGCAGTGGTAAACAGATGCCTTTGCTGCACTCCAGGTGGAAAATGATGATGCTGATGATGACAGTTGGGTGTAGCATGCCAGCTTCACTCTGGAGGAGGCACTAGCCTGGCTATTAGTAATGTCCACATGTGGGCCTCAGATGTGTTTGCCTGCTCTCATATCATTAACCAATGAGGCAAAGTCTGCTTTCCATGAGTGATTAGATTAATAAAATGATTAATAAATTAGTTAAAAAAGAGCTATATTCTTCAGTTTGCCACTCCCTTTTCTGCCATTTAGTAGAATGCAGGAAACAGTATTGGTGTCACAGGCAGAGAAATCTGCTCTGCACCTCTTGGAATAAAAGGCTCTATCCAGAAATCACGCAAATCTGCGCACTGCAAGGGGCCTATACATTTAGGTGCATAAGTATTTGGACATTGATGTACTCTGTGCACCACCACAATGGATCTGAAGTGAGGCCATTTTAATGTGACCTAGGAGTAGACTTTCAGCTTTAATTCAATGGGTTTGGCAAAAATATCACATTAACCATTTATGATTTGCAGCCATTTTTATACTTAGTCCCTCATTTTTCAGGGGCTCAGAAGTAAATGGACAAACCTACATAATTATATATATCAGGATTATTTTTAATGATTGGATAAAAATCTTTTGCTATCAATGACTGCATGAAGTCTGGAAAACATGGAAATCACCAAATGCTGAGTTTCCTCCCTTGAGATCCTTTGCCAGGACTTTACTGCAGCTGCCTTCAGTTTGTAGGTCTTTCTATCCTTGGTTTTTGATTAAATAAGTGAAAAGCATGATCAATTTGGTTGAGGTCAGGTGATTGACTTGGCCAGTGAAGAATATTCCACTTCATTGCCTTGAGAAGCCCTTGGGTTTCTTTGCAGTATGTTTTTTTGTCATTGCCCATCTGTCCTGTGAAGCACTGTCCTATCAGTTTTGTAGCATTTGGCTGAATCTGAACAGATAGTAAAGCCCTATATACTTCAGAATTCATCCTGCTGCTACTATCAGCATACACATCATAAATTAACACCAGTTACCCAGTTCCATAGGCAGTCATACATGCCCATGTCATAACACTGCATCCACCATGTCTGACAGATGTTGTGGTGGCTTTGGATCAGGAGGTTCCTTCCTGAACAACTGTGGCTTGGATGGTAGAGCAGTCGCTCACCAACCAGAAGGGTGGTGTTTTGATCCCAGCTCCTCCAGTTTGCATGTTGAAGCGTCGTTGGGCAAGATAATGAACCTCAAAATTGCCCCTGGTGTGTGTGAATGTATATATGCAATAATGTGTGTGTGAATGGGTGAATGTGACAATTGTGTAAAAGTGCTTTGAGTTGTCAAAAAAGAATAGTAAAGTGCTATATGTACAGTCCATTTACGATACTCTTCTCTTCCCATCATTCTGGTAAAATTGAATCTTCCAAACAATCTTGTTCCAGAGCTTGGTAGGCTTTTTAGATGGATTCTGGCAAAGTCTAATTTTGAATCTTACCAGTAGTTGTCATAGGCTCTCTTATTTACATTTATGGATTTGCCTCTTGTTTTTAGACTTTTACACTGATACTCCTATCTCCTTGAGAATGTTTTACCTGGCTAGTTGTTGTGAAGGGATTTTTCTTGACCAAGCAAACAGAACCATGCCACAGACATTATGTCTCAGGGAGGTTCACTCTAATGCGAATGGCAGCTAAATCCCATACTTGTTCTACCGTTGGGGGACAAGTTTGGGAGAGCAGGTGGATTCTTCTTTTTCTTTCGGCTTTTCCCTTTAGGGGTCGCCACAGCGAATCAGTGTCCTCCATCTAACCCTGTCTTCTGCGTCCTCTTCACTCACACCAACTACCTTCATGTTCACTTTCACTACATCCATAAACCTCCTCTTTGGTCTTCCTCTAGGCCTCCTGCCTGGCAGTTCAAAACTCAGTATCCTTCTACCAATATAATCACTATCTCTTCTCAGGACATGTCCAAACCATCTCAGTCTGGCCTCTCTGACTTTATCTCCAAAACCTCTAACATGTGCTGTCCCTCTGATGCACTCATTCCTGATCCTATCCATCCTGGTCACTCCCAGAGAGAACCTCAACATCTTCATCTCTGCTACCTCCAGCTCTGCCTCCTGTCTTTTCCTGTCTCTAGACCAAACAGCATCGCTGGTCTCACCACAGTTTTGTACACCTTTCCTTTCATTTTAGCTGAAACTCTTCTATCACACATCACACCTGACACTTTTCTCCACCCGTTCCAGCCTGCCTGCACACGCTTCTTCACCTCTTTTCCACACTCTCCATTGCCCTGGACTGTTGACCCTAAGTACTTAAAATCCTCCACCTTCTTTATCTCTTCTCCCTGTAACCTCACTCTTCCACTTGGGTCCCTCTCGTTCGCACACATGTACTCTGTCTTGCTGCGGCTAACCTTCATTCCTCTCCTTTCCAGGGCAAATCTCCACCTCTCAAGCTTCTCCTCCACCTGTTCCCTGCTCTCACTACATATCACAATGTCATCTGCAAACATCATAGTCCATGGAGATTCCTGTCTAACCTCGTCTGTCAGTTTGTCCATCACCATAGCAAACAAGAAGGGGCTTAGAGCTGATCCCTGATGCAGTCCCACCTCCACCTTGAACTCCTCTGTCACACCTACAGCACAACTAACCACTGTCTTACAGTCCACATACATGTCCTGCACCACTCTAACATACTTCTCTGTCACTCCACACTTCCTCATACAGTACCACAGTTCCTCTCTGGGCACTCTGTCATACGCTTTCTCCAGATCTACAAAGACACAATGCAGCTCCCTCTGACCTTCCCTGTACTTCTCTATCAACATCCTCAAAACAAATACTGCATCTGTGGTACTCTTTTTTGGCATGAAGCCATACTGCTGCTCACAAATGCTCACTTTTGCCCTTAGTCTAGCTTCAACTACTCTTTCCCATAGCTTCATTGTATGGCTCATCAGCTTTATTCCTCTGTAGTTGCCACAGTTCTGCACATCTCCCTTGTTCTTAAAAATGGGCACCAGCACACTTCTCCTCCATTCCTCAGGCATCTTCTCACTATCTAAGATCCTGTTAAACAACCCAGTCAGAAACTCTACTGCCGCCTCTCCTAGACACTTCCATACCTCCACAGGTATATCATCAGGACCAAGTGCCTTTCCACCCTTCATCCTCTTCAGTGCCTTCCTCACTTCATCTTTACTAATCTTTGCTATTTCCTGATCCACAATAGCCACATCCTCTACTCTTCGTTCTCTCTCATTTTCCTCATTCATCAACTCTTCAAAATACTCTTTCCATCTTCCCATCACACTGCTGGCACCTGTCAATACATTTCCATCTCTATCCTTAATCACCCTAACCTGCTGCACGTCCTTCCCATCTCTGTCTCTCTGCCTTGCCAATCTGTATAGATCAGTCTCTCCCTCCTTACTGTCCAACCTAACATACAAGTCATCATAAGCCCCTTGTTTGGCCTTTGCCACCTCTACTTTCACCTGACGCTGCATCTCCCTGTACTCTTGTCTACTCTCTTCAGTCCTCTCAGTGTCCCACTTCTTCTTAGCTAATCTCTTTTTCTGTATACACTCCTGCACCTCCTCATTCCACCACCAAGTCTCTTTATCTACTTTCCTTCCAGATGACACACCAAGTACTCTCCTTCCTGTCTCCCTGATCACATTAGCTGTAGTTCTCCAGTCATCTGGAAGCACCTCCTGACCTCCCAGAGCCTGCTTCGACTCCTTCCTAAAAGTCATGCAACACTCTTCCTTTTTTAGCTTCCACCATTTCGTCCTCTGCTCTGCCTTTGTCCTCTTTGTCTTCCTCACCACCAAGGTCATCCTACACACCAGCATTCTATGCTGTCTGGCTACACTCTCACCAACCACTACTTTGCAGTCACTGATCTCCTTCAGATTACACCGTCTACACAAGATGTAGTCTATCTGTGTGCTCCTACCTCCACTCTTATACGTCACTCTGTGCTCCTGCCTCTTCTGGAAGAAAGTGTTCACTACAGCCATTTCCATCCTTTTTGCAAAATCAACCACCATCTGTCCTTCTGCGTTCCTCTCCTGGATACCGAATCTGCCCATTGCTTCCTCATCGCCTCTGTTTCCTGCACCAACATGTCCATTGAAGTCTGCACCAATGACAACTCTCTCATCTCTAGGGATGCTCTGTATGGCTTCATCAAGGTCCGACCAGAATTTCTTCTTCTCCTCCAGCTCACAGCCTACCTGTGGAGCATACCCACTAACCACATTGAACATTACACCTTCAATTTCTAGCTTCAGACTCATCACTCTATCCGACACTCTTTTTACCTCCAGGACATTCCTAACAAGCTCCTCTTTCAAGATAACTCCTACTCCGTTTCTCTTCCTATCTACACCATGGTAGAACAACTTGAACCCTGCTCCCAAACTTCTAGCCTTGCTGCCTTTCCACCTGGTCTCCTGGACACACAGTATGTCTACCTTCCTCCTCTGCATCATGTCAACTAACTCTCTACCCTTTCCTGTCATGGTTCCAACATTCAAAGTCCCTACTCTCAGTCCTAGCCTCTTGGCATTCCTCTTCTCTCTCTTCCTACGAACACACCTTCCTCCTCTCCTTCTTCTACCAACAGGTGGAGCAGGTGGATCTTTTTGCATTATGCAAAAATTCAACACGCACACTGTTCTTCTCAATGAGAGGGTAGGAGGATTCTCCACTGGGGGTTGATGCACTTCTCACTACCTGTCATCGAAGACCCTCCTCTATGCCTTCCCTCCAACCCTTGCCTCTTAGCAAGTATCCAAGAGGAACAGTTATTTTTGATTCTAGTGGCTCCAGAGCACAGAACCGCATCATGGTTTGCCACAGGAGCTCCTGTGCCGCAAACACACTGATGCAGATCAACAATTCAATCAAGCATTTCCTGTGATAGGCCAGCACCTGTGGTTTTGGCCTCTGAACAGGAACAGTTGGGGAGCCTTGGTATACCTCCTGCAGTTGTACACACTATCCATGGTGTGAGAGCCCAATCCTACCCGTACTTACCTGTCAAAATGTTTTGTGTTTAGCACTTTTGTATGGAGAGGAGTACAGATCCCACATCATGCACCTTATATCATGATATTCCTCCATTTGCAACTAGACAGAAATTTTTCTCTGTCTGCATTTAAAATTCATGCTGCCACCATCTCATCCTGCCAGAGAGTTTTGGAGAGTGATTTGTCTTTACACACCCACTGGTTGATGCATATAATAGCACCTCAGTGGGATCTCCCAATGGTTTTACACGATCCATTCAAGCTGATTACACAAATCTCTCTCAAGTTTCTGTCCTTTAACACAGCACTTCTCTTAGACTTAATCTCGGCGAAAATAGTAAGTGATTTACATATGTTTACTCTCTGTCTCTCAATCCAGTCTTGTTATCAGAGATGATGGGAGCGCAGCCACTTTGAGGTCAGATCCTCTGTTTATGCCAAAACCCACACACACATCCATAGCTGCATGGTGCTTTTTGTGTGCGCAGCGGATGCCAGTTGTTTTGCTCTCTGCTAAATAGATCGATTAACCTTAGACAATGTGTAACAGATGTCCCTCTGCCCTCCAAACATGAGCCTGTTGTGTGTATATCTTTGTGTGATGACTGGTAAATCCACTTGATTAAGCATTGTGCTTTCAGTGCCAAGATTAAAGGTTCCATCCCTGTAGGGACAAATTTCCTCCATTTTCCATGTGATATCAAACCTGGGAGTGTTTTTTTCTCTTTCTCTCTTTTCCTGCCTTGCTGGTTCCACTTTCACAGTAACAGACATGTATATAATGTGATTGAAAGGGGTTATTGTCCTGATCATTGCTTAGTGCAAGGGAGGGCAATGGGCTCAATATACTGCTTTATGTGTTGTACACCAGTTATAGTCCTTGGAAACTGGAAATTAGTGCTTTTGGATGGGTGGAGCATTGATTACATCAAGCTTTATCCTTGCATATGACAACAAATTGTACTAGAATGAAGCATAATGAAACCACTTCAATTGGCTGAACTTAAAGCATGTCTTAAGGAAATAAGAACCCAAATGACCTTAAACTCAGAGAGTACTTATGTTATTGAACTTCAATTGTCACTTTAATTTTATTCATATACCGCAATATCATAACATAGGTTATCTCAGGTCACTTTTCATATAGAGAAGGTCTAGACTGTCCTCTTTATAATTATTACTATCACCCCACTAGAATACTGGAATGCCAGAATGCAGGATTACTCTTGTTTTGAGAATCTCTAAAAGTAGAATGGGAATTATCAGTTATCAGGCTCCTCTACACTTGGACCGTTTTCCATTTTGGGTCCAGGAGGCAGACACCCTTTCCATGTTTAACAATAGGCTTAAAACCTTCCTTTTTTAGTAAAGCTTATAGTTAAAGCTGGCTCACACTTGTCTTTTACCATCCCTTTTTTATGCTTCTATGGGCCTAGACTGTCAAGGGACTTCCCATTCATATCCCATTAATGCTTGTTAATAACTTGGCCTCTTATTGTTACTCTCTGTGATTTCTGCCTCTGATGCTGCTTTGGCTAGATCCATGACTGCAAACCACATACTGACCCCTGATTCTGATCAACACACACTGCTTCAATTATTCTGATTACCATTATTATTTTCATATTTAGTCTTATTAGTATTATTAGTATTAGTATTAGAAATATTATTTTAATTATTAATTCCATTATTAGAGTGGTCATTATACATCTTTATGTCGGACCTGCAATGGGCTATGTTTACTTTCCTCCCTCTCCCCCCATCTCTCTCTCTCCATTTTTCTATCTCTCCCTCTCTCTTTCTCTCACAACCAACCTAGGCAGCAGCCCATCATGAGCCAGGTTCTGTTCAAGGTTTCTCCCTTTTAAAAGGGAGTTTATCCTTGCCATTCTCACCAATTGTTGTTCATGGGGGAAATATTAGGTCTCTGTAAATAATAACTATAAACAGTCCGGTCTAGACCTGCTCTATATGAAAAGTACCATGAGATAACCTCTGTTATAATTTGACGCTTTATAAAAAAAAGTTGAATTGAATTTAATTGAATTGAATTGGTAGAAAAACAGTTTTATACTGGAGAGCAGGCTGGACAATTGAAAATGGTACTTTGGTGTTTAAACACCCTTGGATTATTCATTCGCTCCCATCATTTCTGATTACAAGACTGGATGACTGTAAAGGATCTTGTATTCATTATTTCTATGGCAGCTTAACTGGATTTCATAATAGAAATGTCATTCAGATACTGTTGCTTTCAAAAGAACACTTGACATTTTGTGGAAATACTTGAATCCTGGGTTTATGAGCATATGTTTCAAATGAGATGATGACAGATTGATACCAGTTTTATCTGTGTACTCACTACAGGAATAGGTTTAGGGTGTGCTTAGCTAAGCTTAGCCTAAGGACTAGAGGCAGAAGTGCTAGCCTATCTGTCGAAGTTGAAAACAACAAATCTTTTTCCAGCTGCTATTTTGTCCGCTTTAGCTTTGTAGACATAGAAATTACTGGATGAGACATTATTTTAGGGGACTAAATGTTGGAGCTATTTCTTGACCAAAAGTTGCTGCACACATGGAAAGAATGATGTGTGTAGGTGTAGCTGTATTTCTACACACATCAAACACAGATATGAAACCAATATCAGCCTTGTAATCCCATCCTAAAATGATATCTATATTCACCATCATAATAGACTGTTTCTATGAAATTAGTGACGCCAAAGCATGTATGAATTGGCTTCCATCACTTCAATGGACCCCTTCTTAAATTGATAATTTAGCCCCAAGTTTGTATAGATTCCTTTGTGAATCAACCCATTCTACACCCCTCTAACAACCAATTTTCATTCTGTCTTGATATCTCTATTGTTTGCTTTTTAAACTGTGTGAATAGAAGGAGATTGTGAGACGCTTCTCCCCCTCCTTTTGTTTACAAAGTTTGCCGGCGTTCATTTAGACAGATCAATAGTTTGCTGCTTTTAGCAGTCACCTTGCTAAATGGGACTACCTTTTAGCTAATTATCAATTTAGTCATGGCAAGGTAAGTAAAAGAATGTTCCACTCATTAAACAAGAGTACAAAGAGAGAAACAGAGAGCCCTGCCAGTAATAATTGTAAACTGTGCTTTGGCGTCATCATAATAAGTCAGGGAATGAGGATTGAATTTCACTGCAGGGACCTGCTCTCTAAATACATGGCGTAATACTCACAAAGCTTTTCACTATACAGTATGTCCTCACTGGCATTTGCTATACCTTGCAGATTAAATTATATAGCTCCTTTAAAATACCAGAATTGCTGTTTATTCTGAAACTCTTGTTATATGCTTGAATTGATGCTTAATTTCCTTAAGTACATAATGTTTCAGTATTTTAATTAAACAGTTTTCTATGTTCACATTTGCATAGCAGTTAAAATATATCCCATTTTTCTTTGAAGTACGCTGGATTACTAATCGGACAAGGTGGCCCCCCAAAGCCCCCTCACCCCATAAAACAATTAGCCTGTGGTATTTTGATAAATACCAAATTTGTTTTAATATCAAATATAGTAAAGTTTAAAAACACTGGTGTCGTAAGGTGGTCCACCACAGTGTAAAAACAACAGAATGATTCTTCTCAGTAAATCCAGTAATCATTACAAACTGAAACCCTCTCTATCTGTTGTTCCTGCTCACCTAGCATTAGCATTAGTATTACCACAGCTACCTGTGTTCACTGCAGAGCAGCTGATCTCTCAGGTGCCATTCTCTTGTTCACTAACATACTGTTTACTGTCTTGGTTAGCTTCAGATGAGAATCTAAATGATGGGAAAATATCAATACAGTGATATTTCTTTAGTGAGCATCAAGAGGCAGATTTAGATGATCAACTTCTCTCATTAATCTAGGAACAAGCTCATTCTATCTAATATCAAGATAAAAGACTGGTGACTGAAAATAACTTTAACATTACATCCATACCCACAGCACTTGATAATGTTACCATAGTAACATTACCACCTCTTTATAAATGTCAGTATGCTGGGTGCATGTTTTCAGTTTGTCGCAGCTGTTTCGTTGGTGCTTCTTGTCTAAATCTCGGGGAGTGTACATGAATTTAGTTCATGAATCTTTTCCTTCAAGAACTGATGATATCAGATAACATCACTGGACAAACCTACATAATTATAAATATAGAGATTATTTTCAATTCTTGGATGAAAATCCTTTCCAGTCATTGATTGCCTGAAGTGTGGTGGTGTGAAGGGGCAATTGTTCAAATTGTTCCAGTGGTTAAATACTTTTGTACCTAAATGTAATATCACATGTGAACAAGAAATACATTGTTTGGTGGAAGAAACTGTTTTACTAATGAGGAGCTACACTGAGTAATTCTGCAGATGCATGTTGATCCTGGAACAAGTCCATTTGTCTGTCTGTTACTGTATTGTCTAGTGTTCATTCAGATATTTATAATGTTATATATTTGCCATTGTTCTAATTTTCAAATGTTTCTTTTGATTTTGTTTTATTCTTGTTTTCCTTGTGAAAAATAGACTGTCAATGAATATTTTTCATGATTTTTTTGGTGATGCAATTAATACTTTTTTCATCAGCCTTTGTTTCCAACAGCAGCAGGTGGCTGTTCTCATAAAAAAAAAAAAATCTCACAAACCCACTGTATATTACCTGCTCAGCAACAAACGATACAGTTAGTGACTAGCTGGTGAACACAGTGGGGCATTTAGAAACTGAACAGTCAGATATTTTTCTCAGGAGATGACAGAGAGCAAACCAGCTGGATATATAAATCAGCAACTGTTTTCAACACAATTTAATTAATAAAAGAAAATCATTGTTAAGTGGCTGAAAAATCTAATAATGCTGCTTTAATTTCTTATTTTTTATATTAATATATTTTTCCTAAATGGTACCTAAATAAATTTTCCTGGATAGTCTTGTATTTCAACACAGAAAAAATACATTTGCACAGACAAGAAAATTCCATACCTACCTTATTATCAAAATCCCATTAAGTCCTCTAGCAGGTTAACTTGGCTCTGGATGTTTTATATAACAATTTAATACTTTTAAAAAACGGTTTTCCATAAGGATAATGAAATTTAATCTAATCTAATCTAATCTAGAATGCTAATGCTTACCAATGCCAATGCTTACCCTTCAATGAGCACCAATACACAGGAATCGCTCCTCTGAACTCATTCATCCTTAATCTACTGTAAATAATAAGACAAAGGTGAGTTACTTCTGCAGGGGGCACTGTTGCACCACAGCACACACTGTATCATTTTTATGTGGCATACACAAACACGTTCAAACAAAATCTTCCTGATTTATCATTTGGAAGCTGTCTGGTATGACCAATCATTTAACACCATCAAAAAAACAAAACAAAGATTTAAATCGACACAGCCAAGTGAGACCCCCCCCCCCCCGCTCAACCACACACACCCACATACATACACACACACACTCACACACACACACACACACACACACTCACACACACAGACACACACACATACTCGCACGCACACACAAAAAGAAACAGAAATCCACACACTCTTACACGGAGACTTGTTCCACTATCCCTAGGTGACATAATGCATTCCCAAGCCCCTTACCCTAACCTTAACATAACAAATATATGCCTAACCCCAGCCCTTACCCTAACCCTTACCCACCTTACCTAGACCTAATCATAACCTGAACCCTTGAACCAAGTCTTAACCCCTTAAAAATAAAAGTCTTTACCCTGAGGGACCTCAATTTTTGGGTTAGTACTCACTGGGATATAGAACACGGACCAGTAGCTGGTTGTGGCTGATTGTTAGTAAATGCTTGCCTACACATTTCCCACTTGAGGAAGAAGGCAGTGGCTGTTCTTTGGTCTAAATACCTCACTGATTGACATCACTTTTGCTTTGACATGACACATGCTTGGATTTAAGTTGCTGTAACCCTGGCAGCATCCAGGAATCACCACGGTTATTGTAATTCATTAACCTCTAAAAGGAAACTACCATCCCCTTATTATTTTGTTAAAGGCAAGGAGGATTAGCAGAGGTACATGTGCATGAAGTGGGAACAGAAGAGACCTGTGGGACTGGCAGAGGTCATAGCCATTATTATAGATCACTGTGAACAACAAAATGATGATTGTTCTGTTTTCCCTAGACCGTCCGTTACTCTCATTGAGAAAGGTACAACTGTAGTGACACAGAATGGATTAAACTAATAGGGTGTTTACTTTGTGGGGGATTTTTTTGTCCTGAACTCTACTGGGAATCACTGTGAGCAGCTGAGCTGCACTGGTCCTTTTTTTCCATTGCACCACATAGCAAGGAAAGTTGCTTATCTGAGTAGTTAATGGAGTCCTACTAACTCTGTGATAAATACATTGCATCTGCTATAACTTCTTTACAATAAATTGCATAGTTTCGTGAAAGAAATCTTTTAAAGTGAAGTAGCAACACAGGGAAAGCTTTGGTTTGCTTAAGCAGTAACTCAAGGCTGATATCTGAAAGTATAACCAGGAGCACAGGAGTGAAACTAAACTCTAAACCACACAGATTCAGATTATTTTTTTACTGTAATGTCTAACTTGAGGTGTGATTTTCTTTTAGTGTGGCACGATTGTAGTCAAGAATCCACCAATTTTTAAATTTTCAAAAAAACACGATCCTCCCAGGAAGCCCACTTTGATTCACTATGTCAGCAGTGTGCTTCACTTCCTCATTTTTATGATTTCCATGAATAGGAACTACAAGGACATTCAAAGGAAACATGACAGAGACGGATGGGTGAAGCAGCATGATGATGGTGATCTTCTAAGCAGGTATTCAGAACAGCTCTAAACTCTCTTAGATGGATGAGATGTTACATAGACTAGATGGTTTCAAGCATTCTGAACCCTTTAGCTTCCTTGTACCTTTGAGTTTTTATCAAAGAGCCACATATTTTATAACACTGTTGTACTTCTTTTGTACTTCAACCTGGACGAGTTTCATGTCCATCTAAGCCTTGGAGGTGCTCCAATAACATACAGGACTTTTACTTTAGGAATGCCCAAGATAATTCTTCTCACTTTGCAGCTTTCAGATTTTTGCTATCTACAGTATACTGTAATACAAATAATAAAATATAATATAAAAGGCATCTTTGGTAAGTTGTCCTTGTTTCTCACTTCTCACTTCTTTCCTTATTTTGATTTTGATTGCCCTGTTGATTGCCCTGTTGTTTGCACTTTGTAGTTGCAGATCTAAAAATAAAGGAAGAATTCGTGTAACTCTACAAAGTGTCAAACAACAGGGCAATCAAAATCCATGTTAAAGAAAGAACAACCACTGGCTTTGTATTGGTATTGTGGTCCGCACGGCATGAACACTGTATGCAGGCTGCCTGTGTACCCTCCACTAATAAGAGCCTTAATGGTTCTGATTCATGAATTGGTGAGCTTCTTTTATCAATCTTGCAAGTTCAATGTGTACGACTGGACCAAGAACAGATTTAGAATCTGTGTCAAATAAGCGCAGAACTAATGATTCAACTAATGCAGGTGTTCAAATTCTAGGATCAGCAGGAAGATGTATGTTGATAGGTTCACAACTAAAACTGTGTGCATGCTCTGAGACAGAAATATCCACACGGAATCTTCCCAAGATTTGCATTAATGTTTCTGTTAGGCATAAATGATACAATCCCCTTTTGCATAAAAGCTCCACTTGTTTATTATTGTTACCATAATGACAACTTTAAAAAAAATGGTTATTGTAACCAACACCACAATCTTTCCCTTAACCTAAACAAATGGTTTTTGAGCCTAAACCTAAAAAGCAATTACCACTCCATACATATTGTTGTAACCACGATGACAAGTATCTGGTATACTTACTGCTGTGGGGGCATTATTTCAGGAGACACCTGGGAGGGTAGGGACAAACGACATATTGTGCGATTTAGGTTGGAGGCCTTATTGGACTGGGGAGAGAGAGAACAGAAGAAGGTTTAGTTAGAAGTCGTTCCTGTCCAGTAATCAAAATAGTATTTAGGTTTATACCTAGAATCCACATTGATTTATTAAGCTTTTCAGGTAAACAGTTCCAGTGTTGTAAATGAGCACATTAAGGCATTTGGCAACTGGCATACCTAGCTCACAATGTAGTAAAGTAGAGCAAAAATGGCAATTAAAAACCGCATTCATTTGCCGCAGTTCTGATTGACTCTGAAAATCGCTGATACTTAATGCTACATACTTTCTAATTAATCAATAAAATTATAATTATAATTACCACCTTTGGAATCAAGTAAATCAGTTCCAGATAAAAGATTATCAGTGACATCAGTAACCACTTTCAATATGCAATCAATATAATATAGTCAAGCTACATCATATTCATCATTGTATACATCATATACTGTAGATTAAAGGAGGAACTCAACCTACTTCCATAACATTGTTATTTTCAATGTTTTCAATCTAGTTCAAATACTTACATTTTCTATCGACTAAATTGTTCATTTGTAACATAAGTTTATGCAGCTAAGACTTAGATGAGCTTGAAGAGAATTAGTCATAATAGTTAATAGGGTCTATGCTATCAGCATTGTGCATTGATACACATGGGCAGTGATGCTTTGAGGCAAAAAACATTAGAATGCAACATATAAAGAATGATAATTTTTTTTAAATTTAGTGTTTACTATGCTAGCATGCTAACATATTTCGATTAGCACAAGTACAGCTGAGGCTGATGGAAATGACACTACTTTCACAGGTATCTAACATTTCACCAGAGGACCTTACCTATTCTACATGAACATTTGAATCTAGATGGAAATTCATAGGATCACCATAGGAAAATTTATGTGTATATGAAATTCCTTGGCAATCCATCCAATAGTTGTTCTGCTCTTTTACACAAAAATTCAACTGTCTGCAATAGAGGAAAAGTCAGGGGATCCCATAAATTAGTAGGATTTATCCTCTGGACACCTTGGATATTTGTATCAAGTTTTATGACATCCATTCCATAGCTGTTGAGATTATCCGGTCTGGACCACAGTGTTGGACTGACCAGTTGACATTGCCGTCCCAAGAGCCACAATTTTGTATGGCTAAAACCCATCATTGGCTGCTGTAATGGAACTGGATGTGAACCCAGGCATCTCCCAGTGTAAATCCCCATACCAACACTGACATTACTTTCTCATTTTTATCTCTTCATTATTTTCTCCCAAGGTTGTCTTCTCACAACTCTCACAACTAATTCCACGCCATAATAACTTGATCAGTAAATATATTCCAAATTAATGAGACTAAGACACAGGTTCTAATCACTGGTCTGGCTATTTTCCCTTGTAGTTTAAACAGACTATTTTATGATCTCGACACTTCTTAGTCCACCTGCAGATCACTGAGAACAGTCATTTATCACCACCCCACATTCCCAGTCAAAGTTTAAAGATTAAACTGCTGTCTCCATTGCTGTTTCCAGATCCCATCTTGAGACCCCTGTTGTCAAACTGCTTTTGAGTCTTGATTATTATGACTTTCATGATTGCTTTGCTCAATCTATAGAATTATCTGGTATGAAATAATTTATGAGACTATGCTTTTGAAAAAAGATCCTGTGTAAAAAAAAAATAAATAAACAAATATCAGTGTGATGTATAATTTTTATACCTAAATTATTTAAGGAGCAGACTTTATTTATTCTGTATGAGGCTATATTTAAAAATATGAATAAACATAAGAACAGACAGCATAAAAACAGAGAGGGTGCTGAGCAAGAAGACAGTGTCAACAGAGAAACAAAAAAAGAGGAGAGAATAAAAGAAGAGATAAGAGATAGAATAATAGCAGAGAGACACCACAGCAACACAGGCTAAAAATGGAAGGAAGAAAGATCCAAGAAGAGAGAGAGTTGTCTTTTATTACCCTAGAGGCAGCAGCCTTCCTCAGGTAAGACACAAAAAACAAGTAGCACCTGGTAATTGTTTCGTGTGAGTAATTCCAAAAGGCTTGGTAATAGGAAATTAGCATAAGAAGATTAATAAAATGTTAATGTGAGTGGCTGAGCCACTCAGCCTGTGTTATAGCAGTACTGAGAAACCAAAAGACTAAGTGAGAGGGAGAAAATAGCAATCATGCCCAGGGCTAAACATATGGAGGCCATGTTACTCATAGTCATGGCAGTCAAATGATGGGGCTTTCAAATCTGGTGTAGGTGCACAGTAGAAAAATGCAGCATAGCCGCATCTCTGTTACACTCTGCAGAGGCTCAAAGACCTTGATGTAACCTCTTTATTATCATGAAACCTTTTCAAGAAAAAAGAACAGGAAAACTCTTTGGAGAGATGCATCAACTCACAAGTTTGCAAATCACAAACAGATTTAAAGTCAGTTAACCCAAATAATAAAAAAAAAAAATCCCACTTTCTTTCAGTGGTATATCTATCCATGCAGATAGTTTGGTTAGTATGTAAAATTATAGCACCTTCTGGCAGCCATAGTCATCATGATGGGAGCAAAGGAAGAATTCAGTTGACGTATTATTTAGTGACACAGACTCAGAGACAGATATCTTAAAACCACGACAAATAAAATCCTTCTAACCTATCTGCATGGAAGGACATCACCGTAGGGAAGTAAGAAGATATGTTTTAGGTTAACTTTAAAGTGTCTCCAGTAAAGCATCATCCTGTCGTGGCTGCGAATTCATCACCTTTTTGCACATTTTTGCTGTGATTTGCTAGCTTGCCAGTAGCTATTCTCTACTGTCATTTCAAAAAATTTCATTTCCTCATGGCCCCATAGTAGTCTCTTAAAGTCTTCCACCACCAACTATGCTTAACACCCACCTGTACACTTGCACTGGATTACTTCATCAGCTCTCCCATATATACAGGACCTGATGAATGCTCAAATCTTTTTGCCAGATTGACAATTGTGTTATCCATAGCATAGCGTTTAAGTCTTCTTGCCTTGTTTTCAAGCTGGAAATTTTGGATTTTAGCCTGCTTGTTTATGTGCTTTAGGACTTGGCTACCTGTTGAAGACCTTTTTTTTGACCAAGTAAAACATGCATTTGCCCTACCCTTTCTGCTCTTGGGTCATACTTGAGGCCATAACCTCAGCTGTTAGACACCACATACTGTATATCAAAATATGAAAATAAACAAATAATAAAAATACAATGTCATGTCTGTGTGATAACAAACAACATAAAAACAAAATAAATGGTTTGGGCTTGAAAGTTTACTCCAACCAAATTGAGTTAATGACTTTCAGGAATATTTTTCAATAACTGAGGGTATGGAGGTCTTTATGCTATACTAGCTCCAGTGCTGTACTTAAAAGGCAGAAATAAATTGATAACTGTCTTCTCATCTCAGTGTAAGAAAGATAGGCTTAGTTTTCTAAAATGTTGTACTATTCCTTTAACTATTCCTTTAATGTAAACCAGAAAGTTTCTACATTCACAACTTCTGCTGATATGGTTTCTATTGTAGAAAACAATATGAGGGTCATTTGTTTTGTATTTTGTTTCTTAATAACAGTAAAACATACACATCAATGTATGTTTGTGTTGGGGTTTATGTATACCCTACTGCCACAATGCCTCCTGCCTCAGCAGCCTCCAAATTTTATTGAACACACATAAATACACACACACAAACACACACACACACACACGGACACACAGACACACGGACACACACACACACACACACACACACAAACACACACACACAAACACACATAAAGGTAAGCCTGAATAAATTGAAGAAGGGGAACTCATTAGCAGTCAAAGCTTTCTTTTGTTAGTGTGTTTGTGTATTGTATCAGACCACCACACACAGCCCCACCACAAGCAGCATTCACATCTAATGATGACTCTCAATGGCCTTAATGAGAGGGGAAGCAGAATCTTAAGTTCCTCCTCCTCTCCGTCTCCCCTCTTCATCATGCCTATACTGTAGCTTCCATGTAGTAGGGATCTATTGTATGTCAATCACCAGCCATTGGCGCCAGCCTGTTGACATTTTAAAACTCAGCTATGGGCAGTGAAATGATCAGAAGAATTCAGATTCAGATGCAGAGAGCAAGAAATATGAAAGGTCATTCAATGGATGTTTGTATCAAAGAATCTTTATACTAATAACTGTAAACTTAGAACTTTATCTGTAGTAGAAGGTTGGATGTGAATTACACAAGTGATCTTTAGTGTATAAATGGCCAATGGGCATAATACTGTTGAAATATGTCCTTTTGTGATATACATGTATTCATATAAGAATACAATGGGTGCTGGCAAATCAACAATAATCATGTCTGCAAATTAATACTAATCAATCACCATTACAGTATTATTCTGTCCATTAGTCTCAGATTTAGTGGCTGTAATAAAAATAACAACTATGACAAACCGCCACTGACCGCTCTGTATCCTCTGTTGGCTTTGCACAATTGACCACTCATAGGTCTACTGCACAGGTAAAACACAGTTGCTGTTAAAATAACTGTTCCACTGTTCTACATGTTAAATATAAACCACTGTTTAGTGTTCATGATGAAACATATACAGTTTTACTCATTCCATTTCTCTTCATCCACCCATCAGTCCTTTGACACTGCAACATTCCGCATGGCAGATTATAGTAGAGACCATATCTATACAAATCTACCATTCACTGTAAACACACAAACACACACACACACGCACACACACACACACACACACACACACACACACACACACACACACACACACACACACACACACACACACAAACACACACACACACACACACACGCACACACACACACACGCAAACACACAAACTGTGTGCCTTGCTCTCAATCTAGATTCCTGGAATATGTAAAACTACATCTCCACATGTATACATAAAAAAATAAAATCTTCTGTCTGGCCTAATGTAACACACTACTTCATGCTCATTGGCAGGGACTCAGCTGGCTTGGCAAAGGACATAGCCATGATTTTGTATGTTTTAATCAATTTACAACTAACATGTAATATACCTTACTGCAAAACATTTTACAACCTACTCAACACCTTCCAGGCAGTCTTTGCAGGTAATGCGCAATTACGCCCCCTGAAAGTAAAGGTCAAGGTGGGCTGCAGGTGGTTTGTAGCCACATCAATAACAAGATTACTCCAGGAGTAGAACTGTTCTCTCAGGAGTTGCTAAACAAAGTAGTTTGTGCCTCTGGATGAAGAGAAAGAATAACACCAACAAGTGAGTAGATGGCATTCAGGGGGTTAGCCCAGGACTCTGGGATTCAGAGCTGAACCCTCTGGAGGTGTCATGGGCCTCTCAGTGAAACACAATGCAAAGAGGATGCAGACTTGATAACTCAAAGACATCATCATTCAGTTGATGGGGATGGTAGGGGCTGAGGAGGTAGGGCGGGTCGTCTAGTTATCGGAAGGATTCCTGTTTTGATCCCCGTCTCCTCCAGAGACTGAGTCAAAGTGTCCTTGAGCTAGATGCTAAAACCCTGACTGCTACTGAACAGATTGGTGCCTTGCACCTTTGCAGCCTCTGCAATCAGTTTAAAAGCTTTGAGAAGAGCTATATAAATGAATTCAATATTCACTGTTGGATGGTACTTGTCACAGCATGTCTCATGCAATTCAGGGATATTATCCTATCATCCTACATAACAGATCACCAATGAAGACCATGATATATGAAAAACATTGAATTGGGAATGTTTTGTCGAATTGATGAGTGATTTTGTTTCATCCTTGAAGACAGAGGCACCATCAAACTGCATATGCCATTGTTCTGTTCCATATCACAGAGAAATTTGAAAAAATGGCTCTTTACAGTATGATGAGAGGAATGATGCCCAGTGTGCTTCAGGAAACCTGTCCTTCTACCTCAAAGGGCACGCATCCAGCACTGCATGTGACAAATGATGTCCAGCTGTTCATACTTGGTCCCCATTTTCCAATCCCTCACTGTGGTGCAGTCATAACTCCACATCCTGTATGGCATCCTCAACGCCTGCCTCGGAAACCCTCGGGTCACTTGAGTCTCTAACATCAACACTTCTCTTGTTTGTGTGACCGTGAACTCCTCTTCTAAAGACTTCCAGGACAACTGGAGCTTTGTGTTCTTCTGATAGTGGTCAATGTAGCTGAGGCGTGTTCTGATTTAGCCACTGACCTTCCTCTCCAAGGTCTCTTTGGTGGATATAGTGACTTCATCATCAAGTAGTAGCCAGAGTATCCTTGGCAACAGACCATGCTGGTATATTCACACCATGAACTTTTTTCTTCTCTCCTTTTTCTTCCTGACATTTTCTACAGCTATTTCTCCGCCTGGTGCTACAGAGTCTGAATCTGTGACTCCAAACCACTTACTGCCCTCATGATCCTGCTCAACACCCTATGCCTCAAGTGTTGTGATTATCATTTTTGATATATTATTGTTATATTTAGTCTAATTAGTATTTTCTTTTTAACACTTTTCTATTTTCAACAACCAATCACAGTGCGTTACAGTATATGCTACATTCACCCATTCACAAACACATTCATATGCCTTCTTTTTTCTATACATATAGTACTCTCTCTCTACACACACACACACACACACACACACACACACACACACACACACACACTAATGGTCTATTTTGGCAATTTGGGGTTTAGGACATGACCTGCCATACCTCCTGTGCAACAGTCACATAGTCGGACTTGCACCCTCTCAAGATTTCACGCTATGCTCGCTTTCCTTCTTCCTGCCTCCCATCTTTCTCTTTGTCTCTCTCTCTCTCCCTGTTTCTTTTTCTCTCAACCCAGCCATTCGAGGCAAATCGCCACCCCCCATGAGCTGTGTTGTTTTCAAGCTTTCTACCTGTTAAAAGGGAGTTTTTATATTCTGCTGTCGCCTAGTCCTTGCTCATAAGGGATGTTGGGTCTCTGTAAATATAGCGATAAAGAGTCTGGTCTAGACCTGCTCTATATGAAAAGTGCAATGAGGTAACTTCTGTTATGTTATGGCACTATATAAATTAAAAATGAACTAAACTGAACTTACCTGGAAGCCTTGACTTGTCAACTGCTCTCAGCTAGCTGCCCAGTTCCTGGTAGGTTGATTGGATAAATACTGAGTCTTTGAGGCAGCTGTCAGAGACTTCACCCAGGGTCATCACTGGTGTTTCTTAGGACTTGTCCATGACTCTGTCCTTCTTCAGCACAAATGGTCCACACTTCTTCAACTTGAAACCTGTTTGAGATAACCCACTAGATACATTTTTCAACCCTTGAAGGATCCACCTGCATCCTTGCTCGGACACTGTAGTGACTGTCAGGTCACCCATATAAACCCATATAAACATTTCACTGATCGATCCAGGGGCCTCAGCACTCTGACTCTGCAGACTTCTCAATCCTGTTCATTGCCAGGGAGAGTAAGGTCACTGAGATGGTGCAGACTGTGATTAGCCCAACCTGAATCTAAAACAGTTGAAACTGAGTCAACTGCATTAAGTGATGTTTTGTTGGTTGAGACATACGTTTGAGTTGTGTTATGGTTACATAATTGTAATTTTCTGTCAATTATGTCTAAATTCTCCATGCATTGATGGATAAACTTCCAGCTTTATTTTGAATGCTTATATACAACTTCCTAAAAAGACTAAAAACAAAAATTATTGAGTCATAACTGGTCATGTCAACATGACTTGTTTTTCAAAGAAAGCTATTTCTGTTAGTCTAGTTTTATGTAAAGATGGGACAAGTTAGAGGGTAATTATTACTCTATTTATGTAATTTACCGTATTATCAAGATTTGTATTCCTCTGGACATTATCCTCCTTGAGCTCAGTCTTTGATTTATGAGTGACTATTGACAGTGATAGAATAGTGCAAATGCCCAAGCCGTCTAGTTTGAGTCACTAGTGCAACAACAGGGGTTGTTTTTTTTTTTTTTTTTTTTTTTGAATCAAAACTATGCTTCCTGGAACAAAAAGCATAATAGAAAGTTAAAATCTTGATGTCACCTCCTGTCTGGTTACTGTTCCAGTAGCTTTTCTCGAAAAGTGATATATGTTTGTGGGATTTATCCCTATTCCACAAGTAAATAATTATCTATTACAGCCCTTGTTATTAAAATTTGATTTGAATTCAACAATGATTAATTTGGTATCATTCACAATAGTACATTTCCCATGACTGTGACAGTGCACAAAACATACCACCCATCCACCCAATCAGCTGGTGGATTCTGCCTTGAGCAGCTCATCCATGCAAAATAGGTGGAGCCAGAAGCTTTGTGTTGTAGTGACCACTTACAGGGTAGTTGGTGAATTGATATAACTCTGGAGCTAACATGTGCTGCTCTTTTTTTTTCTCTACTGTTTGGTTTACTCCCCCTTGTATTTGATTGACCTTGCACATCATTTCATTAAATAAAAAGTTACTGAAGTGAGAAAATAAAGCTCTTCATCCCTTCAAAGGTCAGCACTGCCAAAGCTGCTTGCTATTTGTCAACAGCACACATTTGCATGTCAAAATTTACCAAGTTGAGAACTATGGAGAACATGTATGTGCCTCCTCAGTCTCATTCACTGTAGCTGCAAATGGACATTCTGAATTTGAATCCCACATGGTATCTCATCATAATTCTCTCTTTTTCTATGCGAATTAATTTCTCTTTGTGGCATGACCAGGCCTTCATACATGAAAATGACCACCTCTCTCCTCTAATGTCAAATTCCCAACCTTGGGCTCTAATCTCTGAGCAAGTTTGCCCCTCTCTGATATGTTATATCATATGTAGGTATTTCTGATCTATCCACAGAACCTCAACTGGCCTGTTCTGACATCCTGATCAGGTTTCTAGCTTGGTACTGATTCGAGTCTCCTTCTTTTTCTTTCGGCTTTTCCCTTTAGGGGTCACCACAGCGAATCAGTGTCCTCCATCTAACCCTGTCTTCTGCGTCCTCTTCACTCACACCAACTACCTTCATGTCCTCTTTCACTACATCCATAAACCTCCTCTTTGGTCTTCCTCTAGGCCTCCTTCCTGGCAGTTCAAAACTCAGTATCCTTCTACCAATATATTCACTATCTCTTCTCAGGACATGTCCAAACCATCTCAGTCTGGCCTCTCTGACTTTATCTCCAAAACCTCTAACATGTGCTGTCCCTCTGATGTACTCATTCCTGATCCTATCCATCCTGGTCACTCCCAGAGAGAACCTCAACATCTTCATCTCTGCTACCTCCAGCTCTGCCTCCTGTCTACAACTCTCTCATCTCTAGGGATGCTCTGTATGGCTTCATCAAGGTCCGACCAGAATTTCTCCTTCTCCTCCAGCTCACAGCCTACCTGTGGAGCATACCCACTAACCACATTGAACATTACACCTTCGATTTCTAGCTTCAGACTCATCACTCTATCCGACACTCTTTTTACCTCCAGGACATTCCTAACAAGCTCCTCTTTCAAGATAACTCCTACTCCGTTTCTCTTCCTATCTACACCATGGTAGAACAACTTGAACCCTGCTCCCAAACTTCTAGCTAACTTCTAACTTCTTCTTTTAATGAAACTTTTGTTTCATTAAAACGAACTGTCTTATCAATAAAAATGGAGATCCCTCTACTTTTGCCTGTTCCTGAGTTTGAGAAAACCTTCCCCATCCAAGAACACCTCATTTTTAAAGATTATTTCTCATTTAATTGTATTTACAGGATAAATGCTAAATTGACTTTAGATCAATATAGATATGCCAAAAAATTCTTTTTTTTAATCAACATTGTTAATTACCTTAAGATAGTTATATTGTCCACAGAATAGCAAAGAGATTGGTCAGTGTGAATGTACCATATATCAGTGTATTATTGATATATGGTAAAATGATCCAGTGTGATGGGGAACAGGTCTTCCAAAAATAGAAACCTAAGACATGAGAGAACAAACTATAGCGACCCAACCAAGTTCAAAGAGCTGGGACATGAAAACATAAGCCAAGTCATAGAATCACTAAGACTAGGAAACAATTTATCCAAGGGAAAATCTGACTTTCCGCTTAGACCCGTAAGTAAAATAAACACAATAAAAGGAGATATAAAACAATAACAGGCTCAAATAATACATACCAATAAAGGTGACTATTATTTAAAATAGAAAAATGAGCCATTGAGCATATCTTATGCAAAAGGACAAGGGGTAATCATTTACAAAGGTTATTTATTTAAATCAGCTTTTATTGTAATCTTCAGAAATTTTATATAAAATTAAATCTCCAGCATGGCACTGGAGTGTACATTCCACTCCCCTGTTCCTCTGATCAGGGTCTCCTTTGATTTGTATGAAGGAGACCCTCTGGTCTGTGATTTACTTGGTATAATTGGGGGAAAATATAATGTTGGCTCCTTGGCATACGATGTCTCTTCACTTTGGCTGTGTGGAGTATCTGCTCTTTCACTTGTTAAGGGTGGTCCCCCTCTTTCTGGCCTCATCTTGGTGGGGTGGTAGGAACTTGATGAGCTTGCCGTATCTCCAGTGATGGTTTGATGTTTGATTTTTTTGTTTCGAAGTGTCAGTGGCACTTTCTAGTGCAAGGACTAGTCCTTCAGCCTCTTCTGTGTTAAAGCTTAATGTATGATTTTCCCCTCAATGTCTTCCACAGTAGCCTTAATTTCTTTTATGTCATGTTCAGTACTATGTGTGGATACTCAAATTGGTCTTATTTGTGAGGCAGGTAAACTCAGTGTGTGCTCACCAGTGGTCACAGATCATGCAACTAGTGCATCCTATAATGGAATGTTAAGGTGTAAAATGCAGCTTTAGCCAGTTGCATTAATGGTGAATCTCTGAGAAACTGAGGCTTTGAAATTTCTCAATTAGGCATTGGTATTTTAAAAATGGTGGACAACTTATATTTTTCTCAGGAGTTAGTGGAGACAAAAATCAGAGCTAAAGCAGAATGAATATTGGAGTGAATATACTTACATTCAACTCTGAATGAATGCTAATCTTCGGGATTTGTAAAAATTCAACTCTTTGGTAACAAAGTAGCATATAAATTCTATAAGGTGTCAGTAAGCAGAGATAGGACAAAGTCAATGTGTTGCAAGTAAGAAATATATATATTTTTTGTTTTTGTCTGTTTATCTGTGCTGCCCAATATACCTTCTCCTCTTGTGTGTGTAACTTGATTGGCTGCTGTCAGATTGATTCCCTAGTCAGTAAAATGAGGAGTTAAATCAATGCACGGTTTTATGATATAATCTTTGATCTTTTGGCTACTTTTGTGACTTGAGTCCACACCTATGATAATATATCAGTGTTATATTTTCATTTTTTCTAATATCTCCATATAGCCAAAAATGAGGGTTATCCAGTTTTAATATCTACAGTGCTGTTGGTGGAGCTTAAAGTATCATTAGTCTGTATAACTGTATCATTCAGGAAACATATCATGAGCAATATAAAAGCACTGATGAATAATTGACCGTAAGTTTGTATCGCACATATATTATATATTGTGCTGGGGGTTCAGAAACAGACACAGTAGCGAAATTTAGCAGTAGAGACTTTTCATACAGTATTTAGGAATTCACAGGTGTAGTGGGCCTTGGGTAATCTTCTCTGCATCTTCATCATGTCCTGAACTCTGCCGGGGGAAGAGCAATGAAGCAGCCTTCAATAGATTAGAGATCTTGACTTAAGAGATGTTGTATTGTACTAAAAGTATGGGTTATTCAAGGTCAATGCATAGAGTTAGAGACTATGTGACAGAAATATTCTCCTCTGAAAAATCACCCATCACTCATCACAGACTTTCAACAATAAATTGGACACTTCCAAGTCCCTCATTTTGTCACTGCTTTTCAAACATTTAATTTTCTGTTTCTGTGGCATTTTCTCTTCTGCACTCTGACTGGATTATTTTATATTCCAGGGGTAATATTAAAAACAAAGGAAGTGAAAGAGCAAGTGCAAGGAAATATTGCACAGTGTATACACTATAAATACCCTGGGTTGTCAGGAGGAGGAGGAACAAAAGAGGACAGTGAAATGCAAGTATTTAACAACAGGCTTAAATTCAAACCCTTTCTGAAATGGAACAAAGCTAAAATGTTGTTAAACTCCTACAGTTTACAATGTTCATTATATCCCGCAAATCTAAAAATCTGGGCCAGAATAAATGGCATACTGAAGAATTTTGACCTTTCCTAGTCTTTGTTCTTCTCTGTACTTGTGTTCTTGTGGACTTAAAGATACACATTTAGCTATGTACAATCTGAATGTCCAGAAGTGTTTTGGGGGTCTTGGATTTTATCAAGAATACTCTGTCAGTTGATTATTCCAACTTCGGCTAGAAAAGTATCCCAACATTCACTGCATGTCAACTTGTCTTAAAACTATCATAATTTTCACACCACATCATTGTGGTTGATTTGCTATCACTCTCGCCTTGGGAGCTGACTGATCTGTTAGAATTTATAAATACAAATAAATTAACAGGTGGAGTGTGATTGAAAGCGCTGAAAAAGGTTGTTAAGGGGAACTTTAAATTGAAATAATTTTGAAATACAACAAGAATAAAAACGGGTGTAGGTTTGGTTTCAGAAGTAAGTTTGTGGGGGGTGAGTGCCTCTACATGAACAAACCTTTACTTTGGTACTGCAGTAGATCATTCTTAAAAGGTGTAAGTAGTTTTGTTTTTCATACTTTATTTCATACACTTTACTGTGTAAATCTGTCCCTGGCTAATGTTTAATTCTGGCAGGGAAATATTTAATGTAAATTATAATGTTATGCAAAAAAAACACAAGTTAGGCAGTGTCTTTTTAAGACCTGATTCCTCTCTATAGGTATTCCATTCAGGCTGCATACAACCGTGAAAACCTTCACGAATAAAGTAAGGTAAAAACATATGTAGCCTGTGAGGTGAAACACGGCATAAAAATGAGAGGATTATGATGGCTGGACAGTGAGAGGATGCAGTTCAAAGAGACTTTGGTAAGAAAATTGACCTGGCAAAATAAAAATGAGGGAGACAAAAATAGGATTTTGAAAAGTGAGGGGGATATGTCCCATCATGCCCAGTGGAAATTGCTCCCTCGTGTATGCAGTTGAGATGAAATGTTTTCACCTGTCCATTGTTAAGCTATTAGAAAGGTAAACTGAGCATACTGTGTTCTCCAGTTTTCAGTAGTCTAGACTCTAGACTACGACTAGCCAAGTTCAAACTCCCAGTAAGGTCAAAAGCTGCTGCACACTGTATTGAGAAAGTGCTTAATTTTATTTATTGTCATGTACAAATGTGATCATTTGTCCCAAGGGTCGTCCCAAGGAAAGCTCATTAAGTATTAAAAATGTAAAAGGCTCATCCTCTGTAGAGAATTTATTTTGCCCCAAGTCCCTCAACCCACATTGGTTCCACAGTGACACTAAAGCCCTGCTGCGACTGGATTTATGTCTAATGGGAGTCAGGGTGATTTTAAGATTACCTGCCCTGGCGAGAGATTGTATTGCTATCTGGATTTTGTATTTACCACCCCATCCCTGTAATAATTATAGTTATACTTTTCCTTAGTGTGCGAAGTGTGAAAATGGCCTTTTATGTAAAAATTGAGAAGTCAAAACTGTTGGTAATCATATAGGCTTACTGAGGAACAAATATGATGACATAAGAAAAAAAATTTAAGCCATTAGGAAAGCAAGTAGTGTTATTCTCTTTTAAGCCTATATTTGTTTACATTTTTTCAAACTACCCCCATTATGCTGAATGGACTATTATCAGCTTCTATCTGCAGTGTACCTTTGGATTTACAGACAACTATCTCTGGATCAGTATGATACTGAAGAAATCTGTGGTTAAAAAGTCAAATGGAACTATATGTTAAATCAATAGGAGCACAGAGAATATTCATTTCCCACCTCCCCCTGCAATGTTAATCCTGTCTGAATGGGAGTATACAGGCTTTTTCTGCTCTGATGTTTGTTAAGTGATACGTACATGTTGGTGCACAGAAAAACAATTGAGAGCTTTGTTTTTTGCCTGTGTGTGTATGTGTTTGTGTATGTCTGTGTGTGTACATCATGTCACACTGCTACACATGCAGTTTTCAGTTTGGTCACTTGGGGGAACTTGAATACCAGAAAGAAAAAGCCATGCTAAAACACACCATCAAACACTTTTCTATAAAGTCAGACCAAATACTTGCACACATTCTAGGGAGGGACATCTTTTTTTCATTTTTGTGTGTTTGTGCTGGTGTGTGTGTGTGTGTATGTGTGTTTGTTTGTATGAGCTGTAGTCTTAATGTTGAATAAAGGAGCCAGGAACAAACTCTGCGCAGCTGAATGAGAAAAAAAAGATTAAAATCCTCACATGACAGAAATCAGATTGGTGTGAAATGAGAATACATTTGTATTTTGGTTGTAGAGAATTCTGGACACACACACACACATACTTCCTGCTGAATGATTTTCCAGAAGAATTCACATTACCTCTGTCTGATAGCTGTTACTCAATATAGAGCAGGAGAGAGCTGCATCACTCACTCTTGTCTATGTTACACACACACACACATACACATACACATACACATACACATACACATAAAACATTTCTTTGCATGTATCCAAAGGCAGTAGTGCATTATGAGTCCACTTGACTGGTATTCATTTGAAGTCCTGTAATGCTGCTACTCTGGCCTGACTGATGTATAAATGGCATTGGTCTCTACAGTTCCTCCTGGTTCCCAGCCATGGTCAGGTTTCTGTCCCTGTCTCTGTTTGAGAAATTCTATAGAAAGAGAAAAACAGCCTATTTTCTCCTCCAGTGATCACAGTGTTCCAAAATTCATTTTCATTTGTGAAACAGTGTTTACCTCGGGAATGATTTCTTGTTGATGCTGCCAGGTGGAAGAGTGAAGTCTAACATCTCACAGATCACAAGTTATGAATAATAGAAAGCTATGACCTGACTTATTTCTCATCCAAGTTACAGCAATAATTAACAAGTCTATGATTGAGAAAGCCACCATAGTGACCATCTCAAAAGACAAGGTATCATGTATTCTGATCCCAGCATGGTACATCCATACCATGTCTGCACAAATAATGATTAAAAATATATATATCCTTTCTTGTATAAGTTACAGAAAGCCCCACCCATACAAATATTGTACAGCAAGAATATATTTGCAAGCATCAATCTCATAAATGCAAAGACAAACCAAAGCCTTTTTAGAATGATTATGTATGATTATCAAACTTGACAAACATGACAGAATGTGAGTTAAACTGGTTAAAGCTAATTTCAAGTCAATAAGTGAAGACCTTCACTAGTGATAAAAATGTTGTCTGCATGTGTCCCATTGAACTAATTCAATCAAATTTTATTCATATAGCCCAAAATCATAACAGAGAGATCTCTGTGTACTCTTTATAGTTTTATTTACAGAGACCCAACATTTCCCCCATGAGCAGCACCTGGTGACAGTGGCAATGAAAAACTCCCTTTTAACGGGTAGAAACATTGGACAAATCCTGGCTCATTGTGTGTGTGTGTGTGTGCGTGTGTCTGTGTGTGTGTGTGTGTGTGTGTGTATGTGTTGGGGGGCGGGGGGGGGGGGTCAGCCTCGAACAGCCTGGTTGAAATCCTAAGAGAGAGAAGGAGCGCGAGAGAAAGGGGACAATACTATGGTAAGTATATCATTATATAATGTGTTTCTGAGGTGTTGCGGGCCAGTACAATAACTTCAGTTTTGTCTTAGTTTAATAGTGGAAAGTCTCTGTTCAGGCATGCTTGAAGAAACTTTGACTTGTTCTTGTCAGCCTGATGACACCAACCGTTTAGGTAAAGTTTATCGATTGTTATTGCCTAAAAGAAGCATAAACAAGCTGAATAAATCTGGTCTAAGCACAGAACTTTGTGGAACTCTGTGACTAACTTTTGTGTTAACAAAAGTTAGGACTTAAACCAGCTTAGAGCAAGTCCTTTAATACTATTTAAATGGTCCAGTCTTTGTAATAAGATGTGATGGTCAATTGTGTCAAATGCAACACTATGATCAAACTAGACAAGTGCATAGAAAAGTCCTTTATCTAATTAAGTCCAACAACTGGTTGGTAACAGCTCTCCCAAAGATCTCAGAGAGAAAGGGAAGATTAGATATGAGTCTATAGATGGTTAAAACATCTGGGTAGGCTTTTTAAGAAGAGGTTTAATTACAGGTATTTTAAAGGACTGTGGTACATAGACATTTGATAAACACAAAATGATTATAGCTTATAAAGAGGTGCTAACTAAGGATAAAACCTCCCTAAGCAGCCTAGTTGGGATGGAGTCTAAGAGACAGGTGGATGGTTTGCATCTGCACTCCATGGTGACACTAGCTTGTGTTTAATAATGGAGTAAACTAAAGCAGGTGTACAAAGAGCATTTTGTGAGTGCTTACATGGTAAACATTTTACTATTCAGGACACTAAATACCCTCTCTATATTTTCAGAAAAAGAACGAGAGCTGCTCCGTCCTCTAATTTGTGTATACATTTACAAGTGAAGAACACTGTGTGTGTCTATGTGTGTATGGTTATGTGTATGTGTCAGTGTTTTTCTGTTGTCAGGACAAACTAAAGTCCAAGTTGACATCCTCTCATTGATTTGTGAGGAAAGGGTTGCTGATGGATAAGAGCTGTGAAGCTTTTGGCATAAACAAATAAAAAGATGGCTTTAGCTAGTGGTATGCTCAGATGATTACGATGTAAAGACCAGTGCTTTTAACTAGCAAACACCTGCACTAGAATCAATATCCTTTCACTGCCATGGGCAAATCCATACACTACTCATATACCACTCACACACACACACACATAAGGATACACACATGCACACACACGCACACACACACGCACACACACACACACGCGCACACACAAACACACACACACACACACACACACACACACACACACACACACACACACTTATTCTGGGTTTGTGAGGTAACTGGCCTGCTTCCGGTCTACTACTGGCTGATAAAGAGAGATACAGAGTGAGAAAGAGAGAGAGAGCAAGAAAGGGAGCGGTGAGCACATATGATAATAGTATAATGTAGTAGCCTATAATATACATAAGTAGTCAGAAGCCTTTCTGGTGCCCACCTGCTGCTGATTCTGAGCAGAAATTAGCCAAATAGAAAGAGAGATTAGCTAAATAGATAGAAACCAATTTTCAAGATAGCTAGCTACATACTGGTAGATATATATATAGATAAAAATAAATTAATTAAAGAAATGTGGCAATAATTAGAAAATAAAAATTAATAAGATAAATACATTTTCTTTCAAATTTTGATGTAATGGATTTTAGAATAAGATGAATAAATTAAAAACAATTTTGCTTCTTTTTCACTTTAAGGTCATATTCAACATTTTTCCTTATCATCACAATGAAATGCTGGCATATACTGCATGTATATGTGACACAAAAAGGCAATTTAATATTTTGGCTATTAAAAAGTATACTTTGCCATTGGATTTTTTTCAAAAAGTTAATTTGTCACCCTGTGTAAAGGTGTTCCTAACAATGTGTTTGGTAAGTGTATATCACAGTATCACAAACTGCTGTGCAAAATTTTGGTATCTGTTTTAACACACTGAGGGTTTTTCTCAGTATGAACTCCCACTTACCCCAAAGCACTACAACAGAGGTACTTTCGGACCATCAACAGTATAGTTGACCAGGTCAGCTCCTGTAAAAGTAAAAGTATGTGCTTGTCCTGAGTAGATGACACACGTGTGAATGTGTAGCATGTACTGCTACATAAATCCAAAAGTGGAGCCCTGTCATGGTGTCCTGGGTAAGTGAATGTTAAAAATTGAACAGATTGTAATATATTTTCTGGTCTTTGCCCACAGTGATTGGAGCACAGGTGTATCTGGCAGGAAATCAGACTAAGCTCCAATTCACATGGCAAAGACTAGACTGCTGTAGGAGTTTATTAATTTTGTTTGAATAGTATCTTTAAATGCATGTCGCAGACAGACTTTGCAGAAATGGATTTTTTCTTTTATTTTCCTCTAGTGATATTATGTCCTTATTAAGGATTTGATAATGAATCCTTACACTGTCGGCCATATTTTTATTACTATATATTTGTACGGATGCAAATACTGTAAGTTAAGGAAGCAAAGCGAGGGCTGAGACAATACACTGTCTTTCACAGATTTAATTATATTTTACTATTGATCAAGAGAGAGAAAGTGATAGAAGCTGTGAGAAGCGCATAATAGATCTGGGGACTTTTCTCCAATGTATATAGAAATGTACATTAGACAACTTTTGGTTTACAAGTTTTAGGTGGATGGTTATTGTAAGAACCTTTGGGCAAGAGTGTCCAAATGAATTTAAAGCAGTGTAATAGTTTGGTTCAAACTATCCATTGGACCCTTGATTTGTGTGAATAAGGTCATTATCTCCATTACCAAATATATCAAAATGGGAATTTCCACCATGATGAGTCTAATTACAATTTCCAGATCCATTTTAAAGTACTGGAAAATAGCCAAGGTACTTATTCTATAGATTTATGAAATGCACCTGGGTTTAGATGATTAGACTGATCCCACTCTCATGTCTTTACGGTAAACATGTAGCCGGTAGCACCTCTCTCTCATTTGTTCAGTCTTCAAAAAAACAGGTTTGGAATGACACATTGTGGTTTGTGAATGCATATGTGCCAAACTATTTCTTGGCCAACTGTCAGTGACTTCCTGAAGTCGCCACTGGTTATTTGACAACCCAGCAGTGATGAGTCCTCTTCCAGGATGGACAAACATGACATAAATTTCATATCAGAATAGATTAAAATAAATTATTGATATTATTGATAATCAGGATGACAAGATTAGACTGTAAGCATTAATAAAGAATATGATCTGGAAGGATATTGAGCAACTTCCCGATGCCATCAACAAATGGCACCTGAGCCACAATACTTCCTCTCCACCATGAAATCTGAGACTGGCAAGAGAATGGTAACAGGTACAAGGCCTACAGAAATCAAAGATTAAGGCCCTAACAGACAGTTAAGGAAAAAAAAAGTTTTATAATGGGATTTACAGGCCTTATTTGAGTCAAACTGTCTGATGTCAGCAGGGAAGTTGTTCCAAGGAAAACAGGCAGGATAGAAGAGGTCCTGCAGCCTAAGTGAGCCCTGCACTCTGTGAGCAATGAGAAGAGGATGAAATTCAATGTTTAAGGAGATCAGACAGGTATTAAGGGACATGCCCATTTAGGATTTTGCAGGTCATTAGTAGCACCTTCTGATCTGACAAGAATAGGGAGCAAATAAAGGGAAATTAAAATTTGTGTTATGTGGTCAGATTTTATGGATTTAGGATTTATAAAAGCACTGGTGCATAAGTTAACATGGAGAATATTTCTGTGAAGCTATCACGGTCAAGACCTGGCTGACAGCCAGGCTTGTTTAATCTGTTTGTGTTAAAACCAACCCCTATTGCCAGTGTCTGACGCTTTTCAAAAGACGTCAGACTTTATTTTAACAGGACAACACCCATCAGTGGAGTTTAGAAAATTAAGCACTAGGTCCATAGAAATGTCCTGGTTTCAATTAGATCAATGTACTTTTATAGTCTTCATCAATTTCAGACAATTTAAATGGCAATGTGGGTTAAAAGCATAACTCTTCTTTCCTCTGCAACAATTGCCACAAATAAACAAAACTAACTGATGCTAAGGACCTTATGCAGCAAGTAGTTGATTAATAACTGGTGGTGGCTGGCATTGTAGTTAACTAATAAACCTAAATGGTCGTGAATTAGTGGGCCATTTCAATTTTCAATTTATTCAATATTCCCTGTAATTTTCTTTAAAGGAAATATGAGACTCAGCTTTTCTGGGTTAAAATTGTACTGTAACGCTGTGTTTCTGTCATAAACATATATATATATATATATATATATATATATATATATATATATATATATATATATATATATATATATATATATATATATATATTTATTTATACATTTTATTTTTAAATTAAATTAAATTTATTTCTCAATTTTTTTTTACATGGGCAGCTCAACCAACCTGAGTACCACAAATGAATACTGGCGATGCTATGAGTAAGACACAGTCTGAACAGAGAACTGGGTTGAGGCATGCATGTGTGCTTTTTGGTAATCTATTTGAATGACAAGCAAATGCCCTCACAAGGAAACAAATTATAATTTTTTTTACACAATAAGATATGTATTTTTGATCTCAGTAGTATGTTTGGTTAGATCTAGAGAGCATTACTCATCAACACACACACTATTCCAGTGTAACTTGTATGATGAGAAATATGCAGTGGTAAAAGATCTTGGTGTGTTGCAACTCAAAAGGAAAGCAGAATAAATAGTATATAGCTGTTATGAGGTTTATACAAATAAAGAAAAGGAAAAGGATGCCCCAAAGACTTTTTCGGCCTTTATTAGCAAAAATTAATTGGTAAACGTACTACACTTATGTAGCCTTATCGACCACTCTTTACACTACTGCAACATTCATCCGCACTTTCATACAGTGCTTGTTTCTACATATATAGTGCTTTCGACATACACAACCCACTCAAAAACCGATTATACATCATGGGAAATTTGAGATTCAGTATCTTGCTCAAGGACAACTTGACATATGAACCAGAGGAGCCAGGGATTGCAGCTTGTGGATGACATGCTCTACCTCCTGAGCCACAGTCACCCCTTATTAGATCTTATGGTGATCTCCTTTTTTAGCGTGCAGGCTTCATGGGCCAAATCAAGAAAAGCCTATTAGCTAGTTCAGACAGCCAACTCAAGCCCCATACTAAAGTTGCATGACATTCTGTTCTAACTGCAAGTACAGTATTTTTAGGGAATGCTTCGCAGTATTGTGGTGTTCTTAAGTTGTCAGTCCTTTGTTGACTCTCTTGCTGGCATGCAGGCTTCCACACTGCTCACCTGAAAGCTCTGCTAATGCTTGCTACTACTGCTGCTGCCACCAGTTTTCATATTGCATCTCAAAAGCCCCACCTTCATCCCACCATCCACATATAGGCTCTTAGATCTCCTAGGGAAGTTATTATCATCACTCTCCACTACCTGCTGTGACTATTTGTTGAGTTTTTTTTCAACAATGTGCATTTAAGTAATATGTACAGACTTTGCTAGCCTGCTAGAAAAGTATGCAAGGACTGTCTTAGGGATATAAAGATCAGGATGACCAGGAATTTCCTACTATTGAACTCAGATAAAACTGAAGTAATTGTGCTTGGCCCAAAACACCTCAGAAACACATTATCTAATGATATACTTACTCTAGATGGCATTGCTCTGGCCTCTAGCAGCAACGCGAGGAATCTTGGAGTTTTCTTCGATCAGGACACGTCCTTTAACTCCCACATAAAGCAAACTTCAAGGACTGCGCTCACCTTTTCACCTTTGTAATATCGCAAAAATCAGGAACCTCCTTTCTCAAAATGACGCAGAAAAAGTAGTAAATGCTTTCGTTACTTCTAGGCTTGATTATTACAACTCCCTATTATCAGGCTGTCTCAGTAAAACAAGTTAGCTTCTCTGCATTGACTCCCTGTGAAATCCAGAATACAATTTAAAATCCTCCTCCTCACCTACAAAGCCCTTAATGACCAGGGACCATCCTATCTTAAAGAGCTCACAGTACCTTACCAACCAAGGAAACACTTTGTTCCCAGAATGCAGGTCTACTCGTGGTTCCTAGAGTCTCTATAAGCAGAATGGAGGACAGAGCTTTCAGTTAAGAGTTTAAGAGTCAGCTTAAATCCTTCCTCTTTGATAAAGCTTATGGTTAGAACTGGCTCAGCATTAGCTCGAGCCATCCCCTCACTATGCTGCTATAGGCCTAGACTACCGGGGGACTTCCCATGATGCACCGAGCTTCCCTTTCCACCGCCTCCTCCTCTCTTGCTGTGAGCATTAACACCTCAAAAATACTCGTTACTAACTGTCCTGAGTCTGGATCCATGGCTGCAGACCATCTACTGCCCCATGAGTCTGATCAGCACCCACTGCTTTAATTATTATGATTACTACTGTTACCATTTCATTTAGTTCTATTATTAATATCACTAGCCCTGTTAGTATAATTACAGTATATATAGCTATTAGTCCCATTATTGTTATATGCTCTCTCTCCTTCCCCCCATCTGTTGCTCTCTCGTTCTCTCTCTCTCTCTCTCTGTCTTTCTCACTCTCAACCGAGCCAGTCGAGGCAGATGACCCCCCAATATGAGCCAAGATCTGTTCAATGTTTCTACCTGTTAAAAGGGAGTTTTTCATTTCCAATGTCGCCAACTACTTGCTCATGGGGTAAATGTTGGGTCTCTGTAAATAAAACTATAAAGAGTCCGGTCTAGACCTGCTCTATATGAAAAGTGCCCTGAGATAACATTTGTTACGATATGGTGCTATATAAATAAAGTTGAATTGACTCTGTCTGTGCTGTGTACTGGTGACTATGTTTGTTACTGAGTGAGGAACCAGACAGGAAAACTGAACTGGGGGATCACAAATCTGATCCTATTTTTTGGCCAGTTATAGCAGTTGTGAATTCAGCATTGGTCAGAGACAAAAGTGAAATGAAAAAGCATTTTCAAGTTTTTGGTTGCTGAGCTTTGAAGCTCACTATGTCTTCATTATCAAAAGACTGAATCTGGACTGTTAGTGGTAATATCAGCAGAAATTGAGGGGAAAGCCTGATTTTTTTTGAAGACAGGGTTAAGGTATAACCAGGGTGTTCTCCGCAGGAACTTATAACCATCTTCAGGGACAAAATTCACCCTCATCAGGCAAAGCTTATAGCAATGCTGCTGATCAATTGTTATTGCTTGTCTATTAGGTCTTAAAGTCACTGTGTATTTTACAATGTACCACTTGACAGTCTCACTCAACACACATTTTTGCTTATGGGAAATGGAGGGGTTCTCTGCTCTGGTGACTAAAGGAGAACATACAGTATGTACTGTAATTTTCCTACGAGTCTGCATTTTCTGAAGTCAAGTAGTGCTACATGATTTGATAAACATGCTGCAGAGACAGAAGAGATAGTCAGGTCCATTTGCCACTATGTGGCTATAACACCATGTTTAAACAGGAAGCTCAAAGCCCAACATACAGTGACTGTAATTACATATGTAAAATGAAAAATACAAAAAGCCTTTGGTTGCAAAATACACATGTAAATTACAAGTCAAAATCAAGCTCTTATTCAGCTGTTAATTAATTGTCAGTTAGCTTCAACCACAATCATTCCCTAACCTTAAACAAGTGTTTAACTGATCTAGCCTTAATTTTACATTAACCATACTATATCTTACATAACTATGATTGTTCCTTAACCTTGACAATAATGTAGTTGCCATGCACAGATATGGTGGGAAGAATTCTAAAAACATTGGCGGTCGTATATATTGTGTCGTATCTGCATTTGCACATTTTAAGTATGTGTCGCTGAATTTCAAACTATAGCTTTATTACATGTATTTAATATCTGATGCCAAATTACCTAACTGCCATTAATTTCTGCTGCATAGTTTCTATTTTTGTACTCACTTGTGTTAACTTTTATCAAGCCCATCAAAACACATACCATATGCCATTGTGAGGCTTCGTTGTTCATATTGAGGATCAACTAAACAGGAGATTTGAAAAATTCAAAAATGATGCCTGGTCTGATGAATGTTGATTTCTGCTGAGAAACACAGATGGTTTGATCAGCCTTTGGCGATAATAGCATGAATCCATGGACCCAACCTGCCTTTTGTCAACAGTTCAGGGTGTTGGTGTGGTTGTGATGTGATCTGGTGTGGGGATTATTTTGGCACACTTTAGGCCCCTTAGCCCCCAGCTAAGGCCTGCCATCATAGCCTCATGGCTATATTCGATTATGTTCCTAGTACTCCTCATATTCCTCTCACTGCAACATATATTCAAATTTACCTTTTAACCATGGCATACTTTAACTTATAAAATGTACTTTCTTGCTGCTGCTGCTGCTGCCGCCACCACTGCTGTTGCTGTTTGCATTTCAAAAACCCAACCTCCGTTTGAGTGTCCACCTGTAGGTTCTGAGTCAGCGTTCCATATGGGCGAAATTTTTGAAACTCTCCCCACTTCTGGCTGGGCAGAGTTTGATGTTACCGTATGAGAAGTGGTGAGGTTGGCTGACTGAAATGAGAATAATGGCATACCTTTTTGATAGTCTTTTCTCAAAGGCTTCATGGTGTTGCACTTGGTGTGTGAAGAATGGAAAGAGAGTGATTTAGATAGAAGTTCAAACCTTCCCACCTTTGCATCTCAACATGCCAATCACTGCATAGAGTGAATAGACCAATTACAAAAGGTGTGTGCAAAACCATAAATGGCCCTTTCTTTAATGGAAGCATTGTTAAGTGTGCCTTCAGATGTGGTTGAACAATGACCTACTTCCTGTCAAGCATTCTAATCCCTCAACTCCCCCTAAAGGTTTTTTTTTAGAAGAGGACATTGGGAAAAGGAAACAACACTGCTGCTCTACTGATATGAACCTCAAGCGATGGCTCCAGTAAAGCAGGTTGGCACTGCATGTGTTTATCTGAGACAAGAAACCTTTGTTGATGTACACAATAATGTCTTAATGTCTTAGGATACTTGGATTCAACTGATAGTGGGCTCTCCATCACCAAAGCCAGTGCTTCACACACTGACTGATGGATTAAGTTTTAATGAGAGCAATAGCCATGAATAATAAGATCAATGTGGCTGCAACGGTAGCTCATTTTTTTTTTTAACTGAGTACAGCTGTTTGTCATACATGGAAATACAGCCCATATAATTTAATTTAGAAATTAGCTCAGACTGATACTGGCTGCATTCCATTTAGGTATGAAAATACCACTATTCTTTACATTCTTGAACTGTTAAAAACACGAATTAGATTAAAGTGGTGCTGCTTTGATTGAGTATTTAACTTTTGAGGATGAGAGGGGGGGAGAGAGAGAGAGAGAGAGAGAGAGAGAGAGAGATTTAAAAAATGATCATAATCATGGTGAAATTGAATAAAAGGTTAAAATCAAAATATCAGAGGTTGAGATATCCTGAATTTTAATTGTCACATTGGTTAAAAACCACTGGAGAAAATATCACCTCCACCTGGATTTTTTCTGCCATGGCAACTCAAAATATCTACCAAGAACAATTATTCTCCTTGAGTTTAGTGCCATATTTCACATCTCCAGATTGCAATTAATTTCTATATAATATTGAATAGTTGCAGTAGCATAGCATTTAAGTTAACCTAACGTGCTGGGTTTGAGATATTTAGGCTTTTAGATATTAGATGTGTATTAAATTGTGAGCTCTGAAGGTGTTAGTAATTTTGAACACTGGATAGACCAAGGCTAGCTGTTTCCCTGTTTCCAGTATTTATGATAAGCTTGGTTAACTATGACCCAACTCCATCTACACACACATTGTTGAGATTCATATTGATCTTCTAATCTGACACTTGGGAGGAAAGAGGACAAGTGTATTTCTCAAAATGTTGAACAATTCCTTTAACACTGTTCCAGATTTAACAATGTTTTCACAAGCTGAGACAACATGGTATTGTTTTCCATTGATATTTTCAGTAACATTTTCTTGTTATAGTGTCCCAAGTCAGATATATGAACCTCCCTAAACTCTCCTGTTTTAAATAATGGAACTTCACCTTTTAATGAGGAAGAGCATGTTTATTACAAATATTATTAAAGTCCCTAAAACTGCCATTTAAGGCTACCTGTTCTGTGTTATCTGTGGGAAGGTTTCATTCATAAAATGTCAAAAAAGAATAAAGAAGAATTTCAGACACAGCTTCAAGTACTGCTGTCAGAAATCATCAAACTAGAAGATAATAAATTCAGCAGTGTAAGTTATTTTGGAGGACCTTAAACAATTAGAAATATTAATAATATATCAGTATCTGAGAATCGGTATTGTGATGGATGTAATGATAGAATGGTTTGACATAAAGTTTGATGCTAAAAATGTCTTCCTAAAGCAATGCAGTCCTACTATCACCTCTGTTGCTCTGCTATCACTACAGATGTGACAGTCACTCTGATATTAAGCAAGAGCATATTACAGTCTACAGTAGGTGAAATTACACTGTATGGACTAACAGAGAATGATACTGGGCAGAGACCTACATAAAGATTCTGAGGCAGCTGTCAGAATGAGATAATTTTTCTAGTAACCACTGAACTGTGTAAATTGCTGGGCTGTATATATCAATAAATGTCATAAAATTAAAAGTACCTCTCACTAAATTAGTAGCCATTTTGGTTTCATATTTTATCTTCAGATTCATTCAGATTAAGGCATTATGATTTTTAAGTGCATTAATCTGTTTGTGTTTTTCAGCTTTGGAGAGAGGTAGACTGTCCTGTATCCTACAGCAGGGAAAATTAGAAGAAGCAGAAGAAATTTGGTGAATTGCACACCTGTTCTTAAATCACCTGTGTGCTTTTAAGTACAAGTGCTTCTCGCATGAGGAGCAGTGTTTTAGTCCTAATCTGCAGTCAGGTCTCAACTCAGAGAGTAGTAGATTTTAAAATAAAAGCCAATATCAGTACCTCAGTATAGGCCGCTCTTTGTCTGTGTATCCTCTCTGACTTTAATATTGCACAGTATCTCATTCTACCTACAGTATCTCACAGTCAGACACATGATTTGTGTCCTGCTGAAATGTTTGTGTGTGACTGCAGTCTACAGGTCAACCTCTCATCATCAGTAGCAGGAGGAAGACACACACCCCTATGGTGATGTAAATACTGATATAGCACCATAGTTGACTTTGGCAGACAAACTTGATACTCCGCTTATTTGTGTGTGAGGCTATGGGAGAGTGTTGCTGGAAGTCCATAGCTCTGTCTTCTACCTGTCATCTTTTCTTTTTCTTTCCTTTTCTTTCCATCTCCTTTAAATATTTTGAATATTGTTTTGTTCTGTTCATGTGCTTGACTGTGTATTTTGTATGAAAGTGCTTCTGTGCCAGCATGAGTGTTTCCGAAGGAAGCCAGGGGTCAGCTGAGAATGATGGGGATATGGACTTCCAAATTTCAGCATTTCACAACTCTGATTAATGGCTCATTATTCTTTGTGCAGTTATCTGGACGAATTCAGAATTGGAGCATCCATCGCCAGAGCGTCTTTTCTGAAAAATATGGCTTTGCTTCTTTTATTGCCCACAAAGTTGAAATGAACTTACTTCAGGTAAGTACTTACAAGTGTCACAGGAGCATTCAACTGAGTCAGAACAAATACTCCAGGAATTTAAAAACAGAACCGTTTTTTTCAAGCTGTACATGATGGAAAAAAGTTGTACAAACCATTTTAATCATGGAGACTATCCTTCATTTGCTATTAAATGCCACCATAAGGCCCAAAACCAAAAAGGATAAAATCTTTAAAAACAAAATATTATCAAGATATTACCAGAAGTTGGTGAAAGTAAATATAGTGCAGGCATCATCAAATACTATACATATATTTAAATCCATAGCAGGTTTTTTAAAGAGTCATACAGAGACTCTGTGTTACAGAGACTCGAGACAAATGTTCAAAAAATTCCTATAAAAATTTAGATGACATACTACTCAAACATTCAGGCATAACTTTGTTTTATTCATTTCGGTTTCTTCACTGAATTGTGAGAATCCATGATCGATGACAATCCATGATGTGATTACTGTTCCTGTGGGTCACTACAGGTAACACTATGGAATCTATAAGTAGATGAATCGTAGGTGCAATAAGTTCAATAAAAGTTAGAAGGGATTGTAGAGTTGTGCAAAGATACGAACTTTAATTTTAGCACTGCTATAACTTTTAATGTCAATAAAATTTACTTTAATTTAATTTAATATTTGAGTTTTAATCGCTGCCTAGTAAATTAATTGACATTAGAATATTATGCAGGTTACAGTTTACAAACAGTGCCATTGATTAGTAGCAATAAAGGAAGGAGTCTGTCCTTTCTGTAGTGTGCGGGAAAGTAGGTTTGTGGAGGTCGAGGTAAATGGTCATGTAGCTCCCAATTTCATGTGGGAGACTGGACTTTGAGTCCTGACATAATGTGTCAGGACTTTTAGTCCTGACATAATATGTCAGGACTCAAAGTCAGGAATGTGATAAACCTGCATTTTTTTATAGTTATATTATAATATATATTATATATATTGTGGAAACAATATGCAGTTCATATTGTTTTCACTAACTTCATTTTGTTTCCTCTGCAGCCATTTAAGTCTTTGAGAGGCAAGGAGGGCATAAATCTCATGTCTGAGAAAAACAGCCAGATAACACAATGTTTGGTCAGTAACTGCAAGTTGACAACCACACAATGCTGGCAGAATGATCTTGAACAGCATTCTGACTCCTTCAGAGCAAGACAGAGGAGCAGATATACAGGACCAGGAGAGAAACTCCTCCCTGCAGATTATCACACAAGGTGATGGTCCTTTTAACTTCAGTGTTGCAGAGAAAACAATCCACCTCTTATCTGGGAACAAATAAATAGCTTTACAATATAAATCCATGAGTTTATGAAGACTAGCTTACATGTGACTGGAAAAGAGCAGAGGAGCAAAAACTTTTCTGGTGTCAGCAGCCAGGCTATTCCTCATGCAAGACAGTGTTTGACTTAGCATCAAGCTTACTGGGACCAATCATGGTTAGCCACCGCATTGGTACTTTTAGGCAAATTTAAAAAAAGCAAAACAAAACAGTACAGTACAGTAGATGTTGAAAAATGATCTATTACTATCTTGTGTAACTTCATTTACTTAAGTTTGTTTAAGTTTAAAGATATGTTCCAGTGTCTACTAGTAACCCAGGTCCTCCTCTTGTTTGACATCTAGGTAACTGGAGGTTGCAGTCAAGGTGAGACAGTAGCACATTGTTGAACTTTTAACCTTTATGTGACAGCCCTTCCTTTACTTATTATTGTGGAGACCTGAGACCTCTGTATGCTTGAGCCAATTTGCAAATGCTGTATGGAATTAAAGCCAAAAGAGAGTTCTGAGTTTGTATCTGTTTTTAAAGAGGATGGAATCTCATGAGTAAGTCAACACCTGACTTGAAGGCCGCCGGAGAAACTGCTCACTCCTGTTAGAGTCCTATGCTTCCAACTGCCCTTGATGAACAAGGTGGAGAAGTGTCCCCAGGATACTCAACCTCCAGATAATAGAAACAGTGGGAAAATAGATTGACATTGTTCTGGTGCATAGATCATGGACACTGCATGAAATGAAGGCGATGGCAAAAGACTTGGGCCTACCCAGACACAATGCAGATAGATTCTGTCACAACTTGAGAGAAATGATATCCGCTTTCAAGCCCACCACAATGGATATGTGTCACCTGATGATTCACATACTGGGCCTCAGTTGGTTGAGGGTGGATGAAAACTTCTGAATGGAAGACATGAAACCAGGAGTAGCGCAAATAAATGACAATGGCCCCTGGGGAAATCAAGCAATGCTATTTTCAGACTGTTGAAGTGGATTAAAGCAGCCTTCCCACAATTGCAGAGTGTGTCAAACAACCTGACAAAAGCTGTTTTGATTATCATGGGCATACTAACAAAATATCACAATACACAGAGTGGTCTCATACATTCAGAAACTGCCAAAGAGCAAACCTAACACAGTGGTAGGCATAAGTAAGGGATCATTTTGTGACTGGATTGTGAGGTTAAGAAAATAGTTGAAAGGGTGTGTTGGGACACTGGAAGACAGACCACAGTGTTGGATCATGCCATTTACACTGAGGAGGGACAAAGAGAGCATCAGAAGACAAGGAACTCTGCAAAGGAAAATCAACTGCAGATGATGCAAATAACAATCTCAGAGAACACAGCAGGAAGACGCTGGGCAGAGGTGCATTCAGAGGGGGCCGAGGCCAAAGCATGCTATATGTGTCGCAAAGTAGGACATTGGGCCAGGGACTCTGCAAACATAAAGGACAAAAGATTGAAGAAAGACAATGGATGACTGGTTGCTGCGGTCATGAAAGGTTGGAAAGAACGTGCACATTTGATGACACATAAGAACACCCCTACACAAACACAGACACAATTAGAGTTAGTGAAGCAAGCCGTGGAATACCTAGAGGAAAAGAAAACACACCAATAGTAGGAAAATTTTCACATTTATTTTCTGAAGCGTACAAAACTTTGCATGCAATCAAAATCAGAATCAATTTTACCGTCACTTCCAAAATACACCCTCACCATACAAACTATGGTGTTTGTCACATTAAAAACAGACACATTTAAAAAGGAACACATTAAGTTCATAAAAAGAACCGCATTAAAGGAAAAAAGAGCAGCATTGGCAAAAGGTGTGGTGCATTCATATGTGCAATGAACAGTAGCACTGTACAGTGTTATTTAATTTGCTGATGCATTTGTATGCATATATGACACCTAATGCAGGAGAATAACAAATAACATTTATTGTTAACTGAAGGGTGACAGATTCTGTAATTCTTAAAAGTGAACTTGCAAAAACACCAAAATTAAGTACCAGAACACAACTTTTTTTAGAAGCTAGTGGACATCCCTTATCTGAACTCTAAACCACACCAACAACTGTAGATGAAGCTAAAGGACCCCTAAAGCATTCATTGTTATTCTCCACCTCTTGTCCTCCACCTCTTGTCCTGTAAATAATCTGGCCAGAGATTTAATGTGTCAAACATGGGCATCATTTTGACAGCAACCGAAAAAGGAGTCACTATGATAAGGGTTGATGTCTCACTATGTAAAATACAGCCCTGAATATCTGCTGTATGTGTATAAGTGGCAATGCCAAACAAAGCTTCAGGCTTTGTAGGTTACTTTCTGTTGACACAAGCATGCACATAGATGACAATACCACACATTCAATTCATGGATTCTGCATTGCACTGTACTGCCTGTGTGTCTGATGGTCCTGATAAGAAATATCAATGTAATTGATAGAAAGGATGTGCAGATAAGTTGAGAACTGAGTGCATGTATATGTCAGAGGGTACAGTTGGTTTCATAGATAATTGGACAGTGACACAGTTGTAATTTTGGCTCTGTACACCACCCTAATGGATTGATACGAAATCCTCAAGACATTATTAAAACCAACTTAGGAATTATAGACATTTTTTACAATGTGCCTCATTTTCAGAGGCTCAAAAGTAATTGGACAAACCAACATGGCCATGGCCAACTTGGCCATTAAAGAATATTCCATTCCTTTGCCTTGAGACGGTCTTTGGTTGCTTTCACAGTATGTTTTTGGTAATTGTTCATCTCTACATGCCTAAGACATCACACTGCCATTAGTGTTACAAGTGGTTCATACCTTGTATTAAACCCTATGTATTTACATTCATGAAGATGACTTTTGATTGTGGACTTTGACAATGATATGTCTACTTCCTTGAGAGTGTTCTTGACTTTGCTAGATGTGAAAGAGTTTCTCTTCATCAAGGAAAAAAAATCTGTGATCATCCAGTTTAGCTGTCTTCTGCAGTCTTACAGACCTTTTAGTGGTTTTGGCTCAGACAGTAAGAGAAAGAAAGGGTTACGTGGGATCTGTTACAAGAACACGGTGGAAAGTAGAGACCTGTAGCTTATTTCTCATTCAGCTTAGATTCTGTTGCACAAGGACTACCAGCATGCACAAGAACTGTTTTAGCAGCAGAGAGGGCTGTTATAGCCTCAAGCACTTTTGGTTCCACACAAGGTAGCTCAAATTCTTTTAGAACAGAAGAAAGCACATCTATCAGCTGCACAAATGCTAAAAGATAACACAATTTTACAAAATTTACATGTGAAAAGATGTACTATGCTTAACCCAGCTTCCTAGCTCCCCTTCCCAAGTGATGGTCAGCCACAGGATTGCATTGCTGCAATAAGTGAAGTTTGCTCCCCCAGGCCAGACTTGATTCCCAATTGCTGACCTAGAGCTTTTTGTATATGGTTCAGTCTCTTGCAATCCTGACAAAGGCAAAAATAGGGCAGGATATGCTGTAGTAACAATGCATGGCATCATTGAATCTCAGCCTCCTTTCAAACACATGGCAAGGACCACCTGTCAAAAAGGGAAAATGCTAATAGCTATAAACAAATATTGGTACACAAAAGGGTTCTCAAATTACTCTCAAAATTTTTGGCATTAATGTGGAATCTGTGTAAAAAACGGTGTAAGAAAGGGAAGGCAAACTCCTCTTGTAGTATACCCAACACCAGAGGGACCATTCGAACACCTCCAGAAAGGATTTCAATGACCTCACCCCAAGTGGAGGCAAATCATACTGGCAGTTCTTTAATATGAGCTCAGAATGGGTGGAGGCTTACCCCGCTGTGAAGGTTGGTGCCGGAAAAGTGCTAAGATAATAATTAGAGAAGTCATTCCTTTTTTAGGCATTCCAAACAAGATTAGTAGTCTACCCTCAACAGACGTGATGTCGCATGTTGCATTATTGTGCTAACCTCTCCTCTATTCCTGCTAATGTTAATCGACAGTTGAAAGGAACAACTCCACAACTAGCCAGAAGGAAGCTGCATGACATAAAACCAGGAGATTGGGTGGTAATATGAGCTGCCAACAGGAAAACCCAGAAAGCTCCACCCATACCAGAAAGGATTAAACTCGAAGTTAACCTTAACACAGAAAGACAACTCAAATTGTCACCAGCTCTGTGCGCTCTTCTGTCCCAGGTTAAAGAAAGGAAACCAGAGATTAGATGATAGAGTGGGGATTCTGATGCTGTGATAATTGCGAGGATCAAGACTTTGACATCCCTTCAGAGAACCAGGATGCAGTGTCAGAGGAGGACTATGTTGTATAACACTAACACCTCTGGTGATAGTGCTGCCCCTCCTCCTTGCATGAATAAAGTGGGGAAACAACCAAAGGGGTAACATCACACACCCTCCAAACTCCAACAGCACAGAAATTATTATTGAAATGAGCAACCTCCTCAGGTTAAAGCACAATGGGTCAACCTGAGAATCAGGAAAAGTTGCTTTTGGTTGTCCAAAGAAACAATGCAACAGAACCAATTATCTCCTCACTGGGACTTGATTTATTGTTTTTATATAAAAGCCAATGAGCTATTGCATAGATCAAAATGCGTAGAACCATAACAAAATGATATTTGTGTTTTTTTGCATATTTTGTACTGTAAGGTGGAATTGTATTTGCAAAATTAACTTCATCAATGCATTACTGTCTTGTACCACTTGTAAAAGTACATGCACACGTTTGAGGATGTGTTCCAGACGCCTTGTATTGATAACCCAGTTCCTCTTCTTCTTTGACATCTAGGTAACTAAAAGTTGCAGTTAAGATGAGACAGTAGCAGGTTGCAGAATTCTAAACCTTTGTGTGACAGCACCTCCTTTACATGGTTACTTTTGTGCATACAAAAACAGAGAGCAGATCTTTGCTCAACTGTGGAGACCTAATACACATTGCTCCTTTAAAACAGTGCTAATTCTTCTAGGTATATTTACACATAGATTTTCAAACCCCTAGGCAGGCAGGTTGTGCCAAGAGTCTTGGAGACTTTCCACAGTTTGTCTGTAGATTTTGGCTGTCTCAGTTGTTTCTGTCTCATCATGTAGTCCCAGACTGACTCTATGATGTCGAGATCAGGGTCTCTAGGGGGCAGAATTCTGTTGCATGCTCCTTATTGTTCTTGTCAATGAAGATAGTTCTTTATGACTCTGGCTCTATGCTTGGGGTAATGTTCTTGGAATGCAGACTGAATTTGAAGGGGTACTATTAACTTTTGCTGCTCTGTCTTATATGGAATTCCACAACCCCCTCTTCTGATGGCGGTCTAGAGTGGTCTGTGCCAGGGCCAGGAGGTTGCCAACCTGGAAAGAAGAATATCTGTCCTCTAACTGATAAATAATACAGAAAATAAGCTGTTCTTGTAATTCCTGGTTGATGTAAGTCCTGCTAATAACATTACAACTGGAGAGGAGCTTGACTAAACTGTCTCATGTTCCAAGTCATCTATCAACCAGAACGCTGGAACAAATCACAGCAAAACTTCCGGGCTAGCTCTGCCCTGGACAACAGTAAACATGAGACGAGCTCGCTTCGTTCTCCCTCCTGCTGATGACCAATTAGTTCAGCATTTTGGATGACCAGGAACTTCCCCTATTTCTGGATACCTGCGCTCTCCCTCTCTTTTCACCATAGGAATAAGCTGGAGTCCCTGCTGCAGTTCAGGTTTCCAAGGTTCAAAAAGTTGCCAGTAGAATTCCAGAAATTGTTCTAAACTGTCCAGGGAGCAGATGACACCCAACTGTTGAAGGTCCTGCAAACACTGGATTACCTCCCATTTATCTCTAGTTTCATGCCTACTCTGAGCTGTAGTGTGGATCTCTTTGGCTACTTACTTAATTTAGTCATGTAGTTTTCATCAGTATGTACTTCAGTGTAGATGTTAAAAAATAACTAAATTCTTCTGGGAGTGACAGACAGGATGGCCCCCATGTAAGCAAAGTTGGTTCACACATGCTGTCAGTAAACCTGAATTACGGTATATAGCATGCATGTGCTGTATCATTGTCATGCTCCTGAATCTATTCCCAGTCAAAGGATGACCACCCCATAAGTGGTTCATGTTCCCCGAATCTTGAATATAACAGACCCAAACCTCATTTGTCTACATACAGCTAGCTTCTCAGGATAAGTATTTAGACAGTCACACAATCAATTTCCATAATTTTGCCCCTTTACAAGGGGTTTAACAAATTCATTGCAGTAACCACTTAGGAATTACAGGCATTTTTATACACGGTCCCTAATTTTCAGAGGCAAAAAGTTAATGGAAAAACATACATAATTATAAATATAAGGATTATTTTTAAAATTTGGATGAAAATCCTTTCTTCCAATGCCTGCCAAAAGTCAAGTTGCTCTTGGCTTAATCTGTTCCAGATGAAAAAGAATCTTGTTCCAGAAGGAGGCAGGCTTTTTTAAGATTTTTTCCAGCCAAGTCTAATCTGGCCTCTCTGTATTAACAGTCACAAAGAAGTCTCTTGATAGTAGATGGTGACAATGATAAACATACCTCCTTGAGAGTGTACTTGACCTGAATAGACTTTCTGAGGGTTTTTTTTTCTTCACCAAGGAAAGAATTCTGTGATTATCCACGTTAGTTGTCTTCCACGGTCTTCCACACATTTGGGTGTTGCTAAGCTTGGTAGTACATACCATCAATTTATCATTGTACCAAATTATTGATTTTACAGTTCCTAAAGTTTCTGGTGTGTGTTTGATTGGTTTGTCTTGTTTTTTCAGCATAAAGATGGCTTCCTTCAATTACATCAACAGCTCTTCCATCAACATATTGAGAGTTCATGTGAACCACTCTCAAAGTCAATTACAGCTTAATTTTGTAAGCAACAATTTCCAACCTTATTTACTGACCTGTTTTTGATAGATTAATATGCAGATGTCATTTGAATCACTATTCCTATTCAAACAACAGCCAGTTGAACCTTTGGGACTGAGGCTCCTGATATTCGTGCCCCAACAATAAAGTCTTTTTCAAAGTTACTGGATCTGTTCTTCTTGCGATCTTGCTACAAAATCAGAATCCGTTCGGCCTGGTCAGCATTCTTATACAGGCTCAGGGAATGGATGTTTATTGCATAGATACCTCCGACAAGAAGGTTATGTTTTCAACCGAGTTTGTTGGTTTGTTTCTTTCTCGATTTGTTTATATGCCCCCGATGACCTTCCGACCACACACCACTCACAACGGGTTTGAACATAACCAACTCAGATTAGACATCCCCAGCCTCCCCCTGGGATCTGGCCTCCACCAGATGTTCCCAGTTCACCCTAACAGTACATTTGGCTTGTTGTGTCTGTCTAACCCCCCCACCTCCCCCAGGTGGTGATTAGTTTACAACTCAGCTCTCCTCTCTTCATTCAAGTGTCCAAGATATACTGCTGCAGATCAGATGATACAACGACAAAGTTGATAATGATCTTAGGCAAGTACACCTCCGAACCATCTTATGCTCGTACATGGTGTTTATTATAGCCAATCCACGGCTAGCACATAAGTACAACAACCAGACACCACCTGGATTCAGATCAGGCAGGGTGTTCCTCCCAATCACCCTCATCCAGGTTTCTCCATCATTGCCCATGTGAGTGGTGAAGTCCTCCAGAGTAAATAGAGCTATATAAGTAAAGTCAACTTACCATTTACCATTTACTGAGGTTCCCTTTCCCTGACCAGGCGTTTCCACACAGCTCAGACAGCAGATTACAGCAATAGTAAGAAACACATGCCAAAAAGCTAGAAGACAGACCACTTGATGACTTTAATTGCTAGAAAACAGAAGACTCTAAGCACCAGTGCACCAGTGCCTACAGTCTAGTCAGTGCTAGACAGTGATTTATTTTTGATTTGGTCGTAATAAGTATTATGTCAAGCACTGTTTTTTAATAATCTAATCTAATTTTTCTCTCCTTTCCTCACTTCAGTACTTAATAGTAAAAGAACTGGCCTTTTTCATGTGTGTTTTTTGTGACAGTGTGCTGCACCACGTCAAAATGCCGCAAAGAAGTGATAGAATTCCCTAATTAGAAGTTACACCGTGAGTGCTCAGTGTTTTCTGGTAGACTTTAAAGTCAAATGTGTGGGGGCTTCCAAACAACCCTTAATGCCCCACAGGGTGGACTGCCACAGATTCTACAGCTTTGCAAACACTGCTTGTATGCTACATAAATAAAGAAATCTGTCCAGCATGCTAGATGTCTTGGTTAGAAAATAAGCTTTCAAGTGTGATTATAAATGCTGATGATTTATAAAAAATGATTAAAGAATTGTTAAAACTGATCACTCCTCTCTGACAAGAACACAGTTCCAGGGACTCACTATTTCAGTCCATGAAAATAGTGAGATTTGAAGCTATTGGCATAGCTGCTTGGTTTAACTAGGCTTCACTGATAAATTTGCATCACATTATAGGTTAATGGAGTGTTTCCTAATAGTATTGCATGGAGGAAGCCTACACTGTAAAACTTACACAACTTGAGCTTCATGTTAGCAGAGCAGCAGCTTTCTGCTGTCAACTTCTGTCTGCTCTCTGTATAGAGCCACAAAAGACAAAGAATAGGGAAGATAGTAAATTAAGAAAGTAGCTTCATCATTTATAGTGGGATCAGGGGAGCCATTTCAGGCAGCTTTCCACAGAATTAGCCCTACAATATACTCTGTCACTGAGGACTCACCAAATTGTCTCGCTTGGCTATTGATTGCTCTGTCTCTGTTCTCTCACACACATTCTTTAAAAATATGCTGTAATTTACAACATCCCTTAGAAATCAAGTCTTTTTCTCACTTTTCTGTTAATTCGTACATGTGTATTCCATAACCACTGATTGTAGTTACAAGTGAAACAAAACACATTTCTGACCATATCCAACCACCCTCAACAGCGATACTTTTCAGCCTGGTCTAAAATAAACTTTTTTGAATTATAATTTTACAATAAACACCCACAAAAATATAAAGTAACCATTTTTAGGTTGAGATAATCATTCCAATATGATATTGTCAGCCAGGAATTTCCAATATATGAGAAGAGAACAATTTTTGTTTTACAGGCTTAGGTTTATAGTTGGACAATCATTTCAGGAGAAAATATGAGAAAATGTCTCTGAGGTCTTTAATCGTGAAGGAACATAATTTTCATCATTTATCTTCAGAATATGTCATTTATCTTTCAGCATTTGTGCTCATTTCACTGAACTGTAAGACTGTGTTGGCTGAACACTATGTTGCTTCATTCCAAATCACAGCCATTGTCTTCCCTCCTGCTTGGCCATGCAGCAACTGAAGCCAGGCCTCTGTGTGAAGCCAACAGCAGTGATCTATATCTCAGAGGCCCTCTCCAAGAATAGTTGAATGTTTTGGCACCACAGGCCTCACCTTAGGACTAACCTACTCTTGGCAGAGAATGTTGGACTAATTAAAAAAGGAGCCTGAAGCTGTCAGCAAACAAGATGCAAACTTACCAATAATCAGTGGAAATTCTCCTGTGTTCAAGGTTTGGAGTGTTGAAAAAACAACTTTATTGCTGACTTGCTGTTTATGGTTGGTCAATAACAAGTGGCACCATCTAATAATTAGACAGTGGACTTTCAACACATCCAGCTTCCTAAGTAATAGATAATAGTAATGGGGCACTACAATATTAAATACTGAACTAAAATCTATAAATACTAGACATGAATAAGAAGCAGAATCCTTTTATTGCTAGATATAAATGTACCATGCCTGGGCAGCACCATCTGTACCTCTAAGCATAGTGAAAAAGAGCAAGTAAATGGTTGACCTCAATTGGTAGATAATGATTTTCTCAAACATTTTATAACAGAGTATATACTGTTATGAAATCCTCAAATGAATAATATAAACTGTAACTGAAGTGTGACTTTAGAGTGAAATCAACCTATGACATCTAGCATGAATTAAGAGATTAGATGGCAGATGCTTGCTTAAATAATTTGGGTACAGTCATAATGTGCATTACTGTGTATAATGTTCTTTTTTTTTTAAAGTAACTTCATTGAGTGTGAGAGAGAATATAGGAAATGTGTTTGTGCATGCATGTATTGTTGCTCTAGCCAAATGGTTATGACAGTGTTTTCATTATTGCTGCTTTACTAAACATTCTATACAAATATCTGCTATCATAACAAGTGCTGAGCTATGAATACACGGCTAACAAATGGCTGAGGTTTGTATTCTTTGCAGATTTTCTGTGTGACGCTTACCAGGTTTTCACATGACAGAGCAGCCAAAAGGCTTTTCACTTTTAATATCTATGACTCCTTACTTATCCCCCACATGACATAGCCTAAAAATGTCTTTAATTCTATGAAGTTATTACACATAATTTTTTTTTTATTTAGTGAAATCACTAAGATTCACATTTTTGCTGAGTTGTGGGGTAAATGAAGAGAGATCATCAGAGGCAGTGATACTACATCACCTCTATAATGATTCTCATGCCCACTACAACAAACTATTCCAGCAAAATTTGTTTTATTTTGTTGTACACGTAACTTAGACAGAAGGGTTTGTAGAGAGCTTTGGATCTTTACCACTGTGTAGTGTTGTCAGACTTAACTTAATGCTGACTTTGATACAGATACATGTCAAGTGTCTAAATTCTAAAATACTACTTTGAAACTGAAATTCAAGTTCACAAGTGAACAGAAAGAGGAGGATAGCTACTGTTCCCACACCTGTTTTCATGGGAAAGCTGAAAGGCACATAAAGATTAGGGTATATATGGATGATGAAGATCCTTACTTCAACTAAAATACTCCACAACTTTACCATTAGACTCATTTTAACATGGATAATAATAATTATGGATAATAATAATTAAAAAAAAACAACATCAAAGTTGATGCAGCATAACCCGAGCTATCATCTTTATCATTTTTTATACACACAAACTTCCTTAACAGCTAAGGATTTATTCAGAGTATAACTAGGAGCCCAGGAGCCCATAGCCTGCAGCAGAGATGAGAAGTGGGTTGCATAGGTCTAGGAGAGAGCATAGGAGGGAGCATAGCACAATAAATGTACCATGTAAAGACCTTTAATAATGCAATCTAGAATTAAAATAATAGTTATAATAATAGGGATAATAATAATACTAACAAGACTAAATGAAATAGTAATAGTAATAATCATAATTACTGAGGCAGTGAGTGTTGATCAGGATTATAGGGGCAACAGGTGGTTTGCAGTCACAATTCCAGACTGCAATATCAGAGGTAGAAAAACCTGCAGAAAGCGACAGTAGGAGAAAGGACAGAGATGAGAAAGCATGAAACTACAGGGGAGAGAAGAAGTAAAGTTAGTAAAGAGCATTGTTGGGGTATGAATGCATACAGATGGAGAGGAAGAGGAGGATAGAGGAGCTTGGTGCATAATGGGAAGTCCCCTGGCAGTCTAGGCCTAAGACAGCATATCTAGAGGACGGTTAACACTGAGCCTCAGCCAGCCCTAACTATAAGCCTTATCAAAAAAGGAAGGTTTTAAGCCAACTCTTAAACATGGAGAGGATGTCTGCCTCCTGGACCCAAACTGGAAGATGGTTCCACAGCAGAGGAGCCTGATAACTGAAAGCTTGGCCTACATTCTTCTTGTGGAGACTCTAGGAACCACTAGTAGACCTGCATTCTAGGAGTGAAGTGTTCTCATGGGATAATAAGGTACTATGAGCTCTTTAAGATATGATGGTCCCTGGCCATTAAGGGCTTTTTCTGTGAAGAGGAGGATTTTAAATTGTATTCTGGATTTAATAGGGAGCCAATGCAAAGAAGCTAACAAAGGAGAGATATGTTCTCTCTTTCTGGTTCTTTTCAATCCTCTCGCAGCAGCATTCTGAATCAGCTAGAGACTAATGTTTTATTGGCACAGCCTGATAATAGGGAGTTGCAATAATCAAGCCTAGAAGTAACGAGTTCTTATGTATCATTTTGACACAAAATGTTTCCAATTTTTGTATCATTACATAGGTGAAAAAAGGCGGTCCTTGAAGATTTTCTTATGTGGGAGTTAAAGGACGTGTCCTGATCGAAGACAACTCCAAGAATCCGAACGATGGTGCTAGAGGCCAGAGCAGTGCCATCTAGAGTTACTAATGGGATTGGAGGCCAAGTACAGTAACTTCAGTTTTATTTGAGTTTAATAGAAGGACGTCCCTGGTCATCTAAATTGTTTTGTCTTTTATACATTCTTGAGGTTTAGGCGCCTGATTGGTTTCATCAGGCTTCACTGACAAGTACAATTGGGTTCATCCACATAACAGTGAGTGTTTACCAATAATATTGCCCAAGGGAAGCAAGTATACGGTAAATAGAACTGGTCCAAGCACAGAAACTCTGTGGAACTGACTAACTTTGAGTATGAGGAGGATTTATCATTAATGTACACAAACTAAACTGCCGTTAATGCCAATTAAATGTTCAAGTTTCTGTAATAGGATGTGATGGTCAATAGTGTCAAATGCAGAACTAAGATCTAATAACAAGTACGGAGACAAGTCCTATGTCAGATGCGGTTAGTAGATCATTCATAACCTTCACCAGTGCTGTCTCAGTGCTATGATGCCTCTAAATCCTGACTGAAGATCCTCAAATAAACTATTATTATGTAAAAAGTCACACAACTGATTGACAACAGCTTTCTCAAGGGTCTTAGAGAGAAAGGGGAAGGTTGGATATGAGTCTATACTTGACTAAAACACCTGGATAAACAATAGACTTTTTAAAAGGAAGTTTAATTCAACTATTTTAAAGGACAGCAGTATATAGCCTGATAATAAGGACAGATTGATTATATCTAATGACAAAGTGCTAACTAAGGGTAAAACTTCCTTAAGCAGACTAGTTGGGATGAAGTCTAAGAGACAGGTTAATGATTTTAGAGAAGGAAAACATTGAAGTTAGCTGGTAAAGGTCATTCGGGGAGAAACTTTCTATGTATTTATTGGGTTTTACAGCTGTTTCTGAGGTTCCTGTGTTTGAGGATCAACAAGTGTTAGTTAAGGACAGGAGGTGGTGGATTTTGTCTCAATAGAATTATATCATTAAAGAATCTCATGAAATCATAACTACTAAGAAATATAGGAACACCTAGATAAACAAATCTATGACTCTGTCAGTGCTGAAAAGAAACCTAGGGTTGTTTTTATTTTCTCAAGATGAGTAATAGGCTGCTCTGGCATTACAGAGGGCCTTCCTTTAAGTTTTGAGACTATCATGTCAGACTAAACAGGATTCTTCCAGCCACATCTTTTCAGGTTTTCATGTAGTTTCTTTAATGTAAGGGTTTGAGAGTTAGACCATGGAGCTAACCTTGTTTTATTATCTAATTTTTTTAGAGGGGCAATGGCATCAAGCAACATTATAAGAGTCCCTGCGGCACTATCAACAAGATGATCAATTTGAGAGGAACTAAAGATAGCACACAAATTCTCTGCTATATTAGGATATGGTAGTTAATTTAGCGTTGATGGAATCACTTATTTAAATTCAGCTTCAGCACTATTAGATAGACATTTTTGCCTGATGGTGTGCAGTCCAAAAGCAGGAATTCATGTTATAAAATAATGGTTGGATAAAAGAGGATTCTGTGAAAAGACGATTAAATGTTCAATTTCAATGCCATAAGTTAGAGAAAAGGTTGAGGGTATGGTTAAAACAGTGATTGGATGAGCAAAGCCAATTAAGTCTAATGAGATAAACACAGTGAGAAGGCTATAATTATCAATGTCCACATGAATGTTGAAATCACCTACCACAATTACTTTATCTATACTAATGACTAAGGTAGTTAAAAACTCTAAGAATTGGGATTAAAAGAATACACTGAGAACAAGGCTTTTGAATGAGTTATTCAGTTACTCAGTTTAAACACATGCTTGATTATTAGGCTTGAGTTGAAAATGGCTGTAACTCCACCTCCTTGGACAGTGCCTCAAAGAATGGGAGTATTAATATGACTGGGGATGATGATTCATTAAGGCTAACATGTTAATCATAACACAGCTTGGTTTCAATGAGACAAATTATATCAACATGATGATCTTATATAAGATCATTTACTAATACAACTTTAGATGGGAGCAATCAAATATTTAAGAGTCAGCGTCTTATTCTCTCATTTTGTTGTAATGTTGGTCTTAATTTTTATCAGGTTTCTTTGTATAACTCCTCTTCTATTTATTTTTGAGTTCATTAATTTAGGTATTCGGTGGGAAAACACAGTCTCTGTTGGGTTTGGGTGGGTGACTGCTGTTATGAAAACACAGAGGCTCGTTTAGTTAGGACAATCTGTTTGATAAGTGAACTGGCTGGTGGTTAACTATGGGCTTTTGTCTAGGGTTTCACATCTTATTAGAGATGGTCACCAAACCACTCGGGCTTCCTAACCACTTGGGATCTGTTGAGGGGGAGTTACTGCAGCAGCCACAGTAAGTTGGCTTGCATTGGCTCTTGGGGGCTTTCTAGCTGCACTGGCTGACAACTTATTTTCCATGATGCTGTACTTCTAATTCACTGAACATCACCTCCATTGCTGCAAATAAATACAATTTATTACGTGTACCCTTGTTGCTAAAGGAGTCAGAATTATACTAAACATGAAACACACCAAGCAAGACAGAGCAGGGAGTGAGAGGGAGAGAAAGAAGCTATTGCTAAAGGCAGTGCTAAACTAATCGTGTAAACATCGGTGAAGTAGTAAGAAAATGGCTTAAAGAATGAGAGAGCTAAGAGCGCTTCAGCAGACCCAATATAGGTTTAAATGTACAGTGGTAATAAGCTGCTGTTGTGAAGAAAATGGCCATATTAACTGTGGTGGGGGGCGGGGGCAGAGCTGCAAAACAAACTACTAGTTGCACGCATGCCAGCAACCAGAAATGACACAATATGCTTAGCTCAGCATGTCACCACTTTAAATATCAGCTTTTACATTGGATGAACTTAAATTTAGTTGCAAAAATTTAGATCTCTTTATCCTCAGCATCTTTGCCACTGTAACTGTCCTCCACTATTATAAAACATCCAGGCTCTCAGAGAGTGCTGAGTGATCCAGCTGTGCGTTTTCACTCTGCATGAATGCTGTAGAGTCTGGGTGGCTGGGAACCTTCTGAAAACACAATCTTCAAGGATTCATGAGCTGGTGATGGAGAGGTGAGAGTAAGGAGGGTTTATGGAGTTTATGGAGAAGGGGAGTGCTTACAAGACAGGATAAAATCTGTCAGAGGTGACTGTGTGTCCTTGGCTTGGAGTGCCTCCTCATTCAGAAGGGATAGTGTGGAGGCTGTTAAAGTGAAGAGAATTAGTCTTTCTATGCCTTTGCCCCTTTTTCTTCTTTCTTTTGTCATTCTCTCTCCTACCTTTAAACACTTATCCCGGCAAGAGTATTTAGCTGGGGGGGGGGGGGCATACCAAATCAGCAAAGAGATTCTTGATCCCACACAGTCAGAAAAACGACAGAAAACCCTCTTTATCTCACCTCCTTCTGTTGTTTGTCACCAGTGGTGGTTGTACATCTGACAGCTACTATGTGTGTGTGTGCCTTCATCCAAAGGCACACACACACATGCACAAACGCACACAAATAGAAGAACACTTGAGCTTTCCATGAACATACTATTTGATGGAGAATTATACAACATAAAATTAATTTGAAAAAACACCACAATGTTGAGTTTAAGTTGTGCTAACACAAGGTCACAGGAGCCCTAGGTAAGCACAGACACTTGGCCTCATTCATACACTTTCGCTAACTGAGTATATTTATAGGTATTAGGGTACTGAGAGACATGGATACAGTCAGGAACCACTGATTTCCCTCCCTTGTCCTATTCACATACATACAGTAGTGTTCAAATAATAGCAGTCCAATGTGACTAACCAGATTAATCACTGTTATTAGCTTATTTTTTATTGCTACTTGGCAAATGAGTTACCAGTAGGTGCAGTAGATTCTCAGAAAATCAACAAGACCCAGCATTCATGATATGCACGCTCTTAAGGCTGTGCAACTAGGCAATTAGTTGAAAGGGGTGTGTTAAAAAAAATAGCAGTGTGGCATTCAATCAGTGACGTCATCAATTTTGTGAAAAAACAGGTGTGAATCAGGTGGCCCCTATTTAAGGAGGAAGCCAGCACTTGTTGAACATGCATTTCTCTTTGAAAGCCTGAGGAAAATGGGTCGTTCAAGACATTGTTCAGAAGAACAGCGTACTTTGATTAAAAAGTTGACTGGAGAGGGGAAAACTTATAAAGAGGTGCAAAAAATTATAGACTGTTCAGCTAAAATGATCCCCAATGCCTTAAAATGGAGAGCAAAACCAGAGACGTGGCAGAAAACGGAAGACAACCATCAAAATGGATCAAAGAATAACCAGAAAGGCAAAGGTTCAGCCAATGATCAGCTCCAGGATGATCAAAGACAGTCTGGAATTACCTGTAAGTACTGTGACAGTTAGAAGACGTCTGTGTGAAGCTAATCTATTTACAAGAATCCCCTGCAAAGTCCCTCTGTTAAAAAAAAGGCATGTGCAGAAGAGGTTACAATTTGCCAAAGAACACATCAACTGGCCTAAAGAGAAATGGAGGAAAATTTTGTGGACTGATGAGAGTAAAATTGTTCTTTTTGGGTCCAAGGGCCACAGACAGTTTGTGAGATGACCCCCAAACTCTGAATTCAAGCCACAGTACACAGTGAAGACAGTGAAGCATGGTGGTGCAAGCATCATGATATGGGCATGTTTCTCCTACTATGGTGTTGGGCCTACTTATCGCATACCAGGGATCATGGATCAGTTTACATATGTCAAAATACTTGAAGAGGTCACGTTGCCTTATGCTGAAGAGGACATGCCCTTGAAATGGGTGTTTCAACAAGACAATGACCCCAAACACACTAGTAAACGAGCAAAATCTTGGTTCCACACCAACAAAATTAATGTTATGGAGTGGCCAGCCCAATCCCCAGACCTTAATCCAATCGAGAACTTGTGGGGTGACATCAAAAATGCTGTTTCTGAAGCAAAACCAAGAAATGTAAATGAATCGTGGAATGTTGTTAAAGAATCTTGGAGTGGAATAACAGCTGAAAGGTGCCACAAGTTGGTTGACTCCATGCCACACAGATGTGAAGCAGTTATAAAAAACTGTGGTCATACAACTACATATTAGTTTAGTGATTCACAGGATTGCTGAATCCTAGAAACAAAAAAGTTTGTACAAAATTGTTTTGAGTTTGTAAAGTCAACGGCAGACACTGCTATTTTTTTGAACACACCCCTTTCAACTAATTGCCCAATTGCACAGCCGTAAGAGCGTGCATATCATGAATGCTGGGTCTTGTTGGTTTTCTGAGAATCTACTGCACCTACTGGTAACTCGTTTGCCATGTAACAATAAAAAATATACTAATAACAGTGATTAATCGGGTTAGTCACATTGGACTGCTATTATTTTGAACTCTACTGTAGATGTGCCACAGTTGATGCATAAAAGTGTCAGTTTATAATATAGTATACTGATATGCTGTGAGAGGTACACCCAGATCATTCTCCCACTGAGCTTTTATGTATGCACGACAATCAAAAAAAGTTTGCTATAATACTGTATGCAGTGTGGAGACAATTCCTCTACTGAATGCTGCTTCTCTTGATTTCATTATTACTAAGAGTAATGTTTTGGAGTATGGAATTGTGCAGAATACAATCCAGCTGCAAATTAGAAGACACAGGAAATCCTATGGAATTCCCATAGGAAGGGAGACAATTTCAACAGTAATCATGCGACTGGGACAGTAAGAGTTGAGAGCCCTTGTTGTATGTTAAGGACACAGTTTCTGCACATATTTTATTTTTTATTGGGGGGTTGAAAATTTCCTCATAAAATTGTCTAACTGGTTTGCCATGTAAAATAAAGACATGTTATATAGTCTGTATTGCCTTAGTCCCCGACTACTCAGTCCGCGATGCTTTCTTGCACGGAGTAGTTTTGTGTCACGATATTAAGACTGTAACAGTGGGGCCATGTAATGATCCAACTGTGATTCTTACCATGGCAATGTTTGGGTTTATATACAATTAAGATAGGCATAGTGTGATCCCTATATTGTATTTTTTTTTTACTGTAACTGACCGACTCAGGCCCTCCAAAACCTCTGATAACGGGGATCTAGAAGTTGGCCCTCCCTAGTGAAAGTATATAGACCCCCTCGTAAATGTTTTAAAATGTTTTTGTGCCCTTTAGTAAAAGTGTTTTTGGTCTTCGGATTAAGGCTGTTTATCCCTGATGCCATATTACCACAGGTAAACCAGTATTTAGGCACTGCCATCATACTGGACAAATGGTGTGAATAAAAACTATGCAGTAGAACACAAAGAAAAAGACTAAGAAAAGGATGACAAGGATATTAAATTAAAATCATTGCATTGCCTTAAAAACACAGGAATGGATGATACGAGAGTCATTCTCTCAGAATTCGGAGGGACAGATATTTATTTTTTATTCTGTCATGGGATTGGGATGGGATAGGAGTGAGCATCCACTCCTGTGTCACCCTCTACTCAAAGCACTGGGGGAAGTTTCAATTATTTCAACCAAAATTTGACTCAAGTTCATGAAAATGTATCATATCTCCATTTACCACAAGCTATAGATAATGGGTTCTTCCATATGGGACAAGAGGATGTGGATAAACCCCTGGTTTTGAGATGTTTTTGTGTAGCTTTAACCACTCACATAAAAAGAGAATTAAGGTATTTCTGTTGCAATTATATTTAGGACGATACTAGAATGGAGCTAGGGGAACATGATAGTTACTTCCAGCAATCTCCAACTACCAACAATACATCTGCATGATTTGTCCTGTAAATGGTAAATGGACTGTGTTTGTATAGCCCTTTTGTAGTCTTTTTGACCACTCAAAGCACATATACACTAATGTAAGATTCACCCATTCACACACAGATTCAAACAGGGCTTTTCTACATATATTAGTGCTTAGTAGGTTGGTAGGTGACTGCTTTATCACCTACTGCTTGTAGATATTTGATATACTTCATTACAATCCAAGTAATAAAGTGTAAATATACATCTAGTATCCCTAATTTTGTTCGTTCATAGGAACAATTCTTTTTAATCTAATTTTTGGCTTTTATTTTTCCATAGGAACACTGAAAATAGTAAAACTATCTGGGGAGTATATTTATTTTAGTTACTTCTGCCCTCCCCAATAGTAATAATCATTAAAATGCCCATTTCTTTAAAATTTCTCTGACAATTTTAACAAGGTTGGGGCCATTTAACTCAAATGCTATCAACTGGAGATCTGAAGGTAACTAGAGATATTTTGTGTGACATGTGAATTCCACGTAAAAATAGTTGAGATAGCATGTCTAGGACATGTAAGAAGATTTAAAGAGAGAACCTTGCTCTTTACCAGTTAATTTTGTACCTAGAAATCACTGATAAGTGTTAGAGTGAATTATCTGAACTTCACAATGTCAAAGGAATATCATCAGCATAAAATTTAGCTTTAAAATCATGACTGTTAACATGATACTGGTCATGTTTTGGTTTCTAGTAATAAAATACACTTGATCTAATTTAGTTCATGAAATTATGATTTTCTCAATAATAATTTCAAGAATCTTAGAATGCACTTTATAATTATTGTTTAAAAAGCTGTGAGGATGGAAATTGCCCATTTGTGAGTGTTCTTCAACTGCTTTGAAATAACAGCTGTGTTCATACTACTTGGCATGAAGTGGCTAAAATATCCTTGCATGATAATGACAAAATTTGGGACAGGTAGTGTTGGAAACATTTAAAAAATTCTGTACCATGCAGATCTTTTTCTGGTGCTTTACCATGCATTGAGATCTATCTCTAAGTAAGCCTTTTCATTGACTTTAAGCCATGGGAGAGGTGATTGTTGACTGATCTACCATATCCACTGCAATCATGTATTGCTGAAGACCACTTAAAACCATTTGATTAAATCTAAGTACTAGCATTTTGCAAGCTTCATTCCCAGATTCACAATACTTTTTTGAGTCTATATTGTGCAAAGGAGGTTTCCTTATGAAGAATTGTTTTTTTTTTTTAACTCGATTCTACTGAGTAATATTGTATCTTACAATTTCTGATTACTAGCATAGCTTATGTGATGCATTTCTAGGTTTTTCCCTTCCAGCTTGAGCTTTTCTTTTGATTTCTTTCTACTTTGCAGTGCTGTAATTATGCACCATCCTCTACATGTGGGTTTGAAATAGAGGGTGGGCTTGAAACAGAATTAAAGTTTATCTAAAAAAAAAAAATAAAATTATTGATGGCACAAATATCTTATCCCTTTAAAGTTGTGTTTTTTTCCCCACTGTTTTTTTTTTTTTTTTTTTTTTACAGTAAATAAGAACAGGGAGAGAATTCCACAGCTATGGGAGAATGGTCAGATATTAGAGGATGATTGATCACATTCTTGATTACTGATTTCAACAATAACAAATCGTCTATCAGCGAATGGTTTTATGCATTTTTAGAGAAGACAGTGAGTTCACAAACAGCGAATTAACTTATCATCATATATCAATTAATCCCTACAGAGGGAGCATTATTTGATAGCAGGGAACACTAGAAGAATCCCATAAAAGATGATTTACCAGATTCAAATCCCCACCAAGCAGTATAGGATCTCTCACAAACATGGATAAAAGAACAGTTAAGTTTGATTAGAAGTGTTCATGAGTGTATTTTTATTTTTATTTTGAAGAAATGCAGTTGCTAAGATGTACCTTTTATGGTTATTATCAATTAAGCCCATAAGCTTAAAAGTTATATTTCTGATATTAAGATACTTGTGACTCTTGATGCTGGCAAACCCATCTTTAAACTTAACTTTAAAAAAATCAATTTTATTTAAGTGGGTCTGTATGGCACACAATATTGGCTTCAAAAAATATTCTGCACATGAGGGAGAATGTCAAAGGGTAAAAAAAGAAAAAAAAAAACAAAAAACAAGTTAACAAATATTGATGAAACATACATTAAGATAAAGAGATAGATCCTCTATCCCTCCTCTATCCCTGACCCAACAGAAGCAGACATAAAGTTACTCAAAATGTTTTACCAATACATTGTTCACATCTTTAACTTTAACCTAAGATGTCTTAAAGGAAAAAAAGTCTAATAGCTGTCTCTCTAATAGTGCATTTTTCTCATACCTCTGGTTGTCCATCCAAATATAGACAAGGAGATGTGTATTCATTCCCTTGGAAGCTTGATGGAGAAATTTTGTATGTAATTATTTCTGTCTACGCACTTTCATAATGAATCTTGCAGTGAGAAGTAAACCATAAGATCCTGGTTCTGTGTAGCTTCTTCTTGTCTGCATAATAGGCATGTCTTTGTTGGATGTCTTGGAATACGTGAGAGGTTTTAACTTTCCAGGCCAAATAATTCTTCTTGGATGCAGCCACCAAAATCACTTATATCATCTCTGTGGTTCAGTCAGGTCCAGTCAGGGCAAAAGGTACCTGTGATGCTTGTCCAACTCTGGAGCTTGGTCTGACTCAATCCAGTTGAGAATACAACGCAACTAAAAGCCTTCCTCCAGCCCTTGTTGTTTCATTCTGCTGTGTTATTCCAAGTATAAGACTTAATGGCTTTCAAATTCCTTATCTCCTTTGTGAAGTCTTGAATAGCTTCCTTTGATATATTTGTCCTACAAGATTCTGATCCATTTCTCGGCATTCTCCACTCTATTCACCATGTCCCAGGCATGATTATTAAGCTCTTTTCTTGAATGTTTAGATCATCAAACCTTTGTTGGAAGGAGTCATTTATGCTGGCAACCCATGTCATATTTTTTTTTGCCCAGGCAGGTTGTCACTTCTGGGCCATGATTTATTTAGTGGTGCATAGCTCAGTTTCTCCCTTCGTCACTGTTGGTCTTGTTCTCAAAAAATGTATTTATCATGACATTCATTAATGAGTGATAATTGGACTATCTCTAATCCACTCAGTTCACACTATTTGTGAGGTGAGTGGAATAAACTGGAATAGTTTCTGGAATGATTCCAGTCATTTCTACTGCTGTACTCCCCAAACATGCACATTGAGATAAGAGAAGCTAGCTGATTCTAAGAAAGGTTTGTATTGCTGTGGCTAAAACAGTGATAACAGAAAAACAGTAGAGCATAAAAATTCCCCTTGAACATCCATCTCCCTTATCAATGCATGTTTGCAGGGAACAAACTTTGACAAAATGTATGACTAGTCATTAAACTGATGCGTTTTGCTAAATGTGGCTTTATTGAAAAACTCTAGTGTTACACAAATTCCTTAAAATTGCCAAACAAACTGTTGTGTAATCACTTTTTTCATCACTTTGTGGGTGTCCTGGAATTTCCCTTGAAGTTCCTCCAGTGTCTTTATCCAAAACCTTGTTTGGCAAACTATATGGCCTGTTTTCACCTAAACAGCAGACTGTACACCCCTGCCACCATTAAGTGTGCAGAAGCTGACCTAGTATGTGCTTGCCCCACATTATTTAGTATAACCTGACTCCCAATCACACAACTACCACAAAATGAACATAATTGAGATTCCCAAGGATGGATGAAAACCTGAAAATGCTGGTAAATTGAAGAATAGTTTTTCAGGTCAAAAAAAACCCTGGTTATTGAAAAAAAACAAAAAAAACAAAAAAAAAATGTTTTGCAGAAAAATTATTACTGTTTGTGGGCAAGGTGAAAAAGACTCGGCATATTCACACTTAATAGTAAAAATAACACAAATAACACTGATTGTTTGAATGTTTATAAGAAATTGGACGTACAAGTTACATTTGATGTGAAGTGAAATTAAATGAATTAAATAACATTCAATTTTTATAATCCGTCTTCGGTTCACCACTTCACCATCGTTGCAGCCAATTTCCCCTGTTTCCAAAGTGTTTCTACACATGGGTCAGAGTTTCCCTGCAGATATACACATTGTCCCATCAAGTCTGTTCCAAGTTAAGTATGTTAATTGGTGTATGCCTATTTCAGGCCCTGTTTTGTGTGCACACAAAGTTTTTAAATGAGACCCCAGATCCTGCCACTCCTACGTGCTGTGCAGTAACCCCAGCACTTCCTAATACTCTGAGGCACCTATTTTCCCCATTCCCTCATTTGCTCCATTGTATTTATACCAGCCCAGTTCCATTCAGTCCCAGCCAGACTGTCTATTGTGCCATATCTGCTGTAGCTTCCCAGTCTATTTTCCCCTCTTGAAAACCTGCCCTTAAATGATTCCAGCATATTTCTTGATTTGGTCTTTTGCCTTGTCCTTTCTGATCTGTTTGCCTGCGAATCCTGCCTTCCAATTGTGATCCAAGCCTGACTACTGACATCATTTTTTGACTGCAAACTTTAACTAAAAGTGAACTATTCATACTATTTATTTGGGTATCTGAGATGGTCTTGGTAAGACGTATCAGATGTGTCATTTGAGGTAAAAGGTAAAGTCTTTGCACATTAGTCACCCTGCTCCCAGTAACTGTCCAACTAACCATCTCTTTGTCCTGGGTAACTGCCACTTATAGATTTTCCATTGGGGTCCTTTGCCTTTGTGTCAAACATACCATGTACAGTCCCAGTTCTTCACTGCTTTGGTCCCACATCTCCTTGCGATTTGTCATGGAACTGCTGCCCTTTGATGACAACACTGTCATTCATATGGTTGTCACCAGTTTCTATACACTTGGCCATTTCAGAACATTGCCCAAGCCACCTTCTGCTAAAGAGACTGCTGACTTAATGCTTGTGCAGTTATTCCATCTGCATTATTTCCCAAGAGATATGGTCTTTGACCTGGGCCCTAAATTCACCTTTTGCTTTTGGAAGCAGTTTTGCAGCCTCCTGGAGGCCCCTGTTAGTTTATCTTTGGCCTCCATTCTCATGACAGAGATGGTCCTGAACTGATTTAACTTCTCAGAACCCAGCCTGTTGGTCCAAGCAGCTCCACCACCCGTCTATCTCTCTTCCAGTTTGCTGGTACCAGCTCCCCTTATTCCCCAGCCAACAAAGTCAATGTTCCCTCTGTCTAGGTGTTCATTTGCTGCTTCCCTGGCCAGAGGGTTTGGCTGTTGACCTGAGACCTGCCTTTGTGGGTGTCATAAGATCGCTATCCCCGACCCATGCACATTCACCCCCTTTTTCCAAGTCTCCTGAGTGAAGCCTGTCAAGGAGAGTCTTCTGGAATTAAAAGTGTGCTAATCAAATCTAAAACAATGTTAAAACCATGGGAAAATATGATAATATGACATTTTTATTTGTTTCATATACATTATTGATTTGTGCAGAGTCTCTTTGTGGCACCACACATATGCGATGTTTCAGTTTTCTAGTGGAAGCTTCAATTGATATTTATGTCACAGGCTTCAGGTAGGTCATGAATTAGTCACTGTGTCTATTTTTGTTGCACTTTATGGCACCAAGCTTTTATCCATGTACCAACTTTTTCACTTAAATGAGAGTAAAAACTTTTGGGCTATATTTCATAATTGCTTCCGAATTTTTAGTATTTGCCCTGGATGGAACCATGCTTATTGTGTCATCAAAAATAATAGAATGATAACCATTCAGAAATACATATTCTTCTAGGTTATTTGATTAATTGACTAATCATTTCAGCTCCTTATTACAAACAATCAGTGAGTCAATCAACATTTTGATAACTGGTTAACCCTTTAATTTATCATCATCATTCAGTTTTTTAAGACAAAATGCCAACCTTTTTCTGGTTCCAGCATTAAATCTGCTTTTCTAACTATTAACTGAGAGTGAAATTTTGCACAGTTGGTTTGATTAAACAAAATATCTGAAGACATTTCATTGGGCTCTGAGAAATTTTGAGGGATATTTTTCAGTATATATGATATTTTATGACCAAATTGTAATCGACAGATTGATTCAATATGAAAGTAATTTTTAACAGTAGCCCAAAAATAGTAAAATAACAGAGTTCATACTTTTTGACCCTACCCAACTCCAGTTACGCTTATAAAATACGATTTAACAAAGACATGTAAGCCATGTAAGACCTGCTTTCTGCAGTTTGTGTCAGAGTGCATCACTCCAGACTGTATCAAAGTTCTTACTGTAATCAATTTTAGATAAGACTTCTCCTTTTCTATTGTGTTGCGGGTTATGCAAGAGGTTTCACAATCAAAGTCTCAAACACAGCAGACAAGACTGCAACTATCAACACATAAGCACATGATATGGTCTGAAGTAATCATTTATAGGAGTCTGAGTCTTTATAGAAGTCTGATGACATAAATGAGCCATGTTCCTTCACTATGAATACAATCACTTTAGTTTATTTTAACTCAGGTGCACATATACTGTCCTGCTACCCCACATTCTCACTAGAGTCCCTAATCTGGATTAATCTGATACTGAAATTAGTCCCCGAACAAATGCACAATTTCTCCCTGTTTGAGTAACATTTGCTAAAAACTGCAGTGGTCAACTATGTTTATGACTGGCCATTTTTAAAAATGACACTATATATGTTCGAATATTTTTTTAAAGGATATTGCTTGTGTTTTTGTCATGTTTTCTTAAATCCTGGGGATCATTTTCAGATGTGGGTTAAGCTAAAACTCATTTGCATGTGTCCTAGTATTATGGTTCCCAAACCTTTTGGCCTTCAACTCCTTCGAATTAAGCTACATGGGCTTGTGACCTCTCAACACTTGTGGTTGTGACCATAAGTCCTGCAGTTGTGATGCAATACTCTTTTTTCCATGTTTTATTTGAATATTATTTAGAAGTCTGATGGGGTAAGACTAGATAATAATTAACAAAGGCTCCTTTATAATTCTTTAGAAGGACAAAGGTTTGTGGTGTAGAAATATATTTTCTATGTTTTCACTTCCTGATAGTTATCTTCTGATCCCTCACACCTGTTTTCTGAAGAGGTTTTTGGACCTAAATGATAAAATAATTTTAGTTACTATCCTAGAATGTAAATTTTGTACACTTTTGTCTGTTTACCAGAAAAGTTTACCTTTAATCCACCCGTGAAAAAGGTTCCTGGCAAATATACTTTATCTTGCTATTTGAGTAATGTTTGAGAAAAAAAAATAGGGGCTAGCTATTTTAGGAAGCCTGGACCCTTTTTCAATAAATGAATTTATGTATTTCTGTGCTGTTTTTAAGTCTTAAGTAAGAACCAATGGGCTGAGAGCTGAGAGGTACAGACAGAGCAGAGAAGTCCAGAAGTATTGAAAGATGGACTAAAACATTCTTGTGTTTTACCTTTTCATTGGATTTGTTTTAGTGGATCTGTTCAAAGTAAATCAGCCCTGGAGGGTTTGGCAGCACTTTCCAGTTTCTCTTCCTTTTAACATATCATACCACGCCCTAAAACAGTACAATGTGATCTTCTTAGAGTGGCTGATATCCTGCCCCAGCTTTTTCCTACTGGTTGCCGTGGAGGAAACAATCCAAGGACATTCATTTTACAGCTGTGGTTATTATTTTACAGTGTCAAATCTGAGCTTGAACTGAAACTGGGTCACAAAGGGAGCAGCATAATAATTTGAAACAGGAGAACAGAGAGAAATTGGAGAGGGAGCTGAGGTTTGAAAACAGGTATGAAGAATAAAACCCTCAGTGCTGTGTTAAGGTTACTTGTACCAAGGAGCACTACACCTCACCAGAGTGAGCCACAGCTGGTTTTAAAAGAGGCAGAGCTCTAGGGATAAAAGGCTTGATAGGAAAAGAGAGAGGGAGGGAGGGACTACAAAAAACAAAACACTGGTTGAGTAGAGCAGTACTTCTAGTAAAGGAGGTAGAGGAACAAGAAAAAAAAGTTTGGGAGTAGTCAGAGAGGTAAGGAACAGGCACTAGGGGCTATACAGCGAGAGATGGTGAGTAGAGCATGACTGACAATAGGAGAGAGAGAGAGCAAGAGAGAGTGTGTGTGAGGAGGACTTTCTTCCATGAAATTTAGTTTTACTCCAAGTTTTTTAACTCTGCTTACAAAAATTATACAGTCTGAGTGGATAAAGCTAGACTACAGAAGGCTAAAGTCCATCACAATTGATAGAGGCAGTGTGTGTGTGTTACACATTGTTTAAAAACATGACCAAAAGGTCCATATCAACTCAAAAAGATGGAAGAGGTGCATCAAAGGGACACAAATTTTCCCAAAATGGAACTCAATCAGATCCCAGTGGGAAACTGCAGGATGAGAACAGGAAAGTGGGCCTTGGGAAGAAGGTGACTCTGCTCCGAGGGATCTCCATCATCATCGGAACGATCATCGGGGCTGGTATCTTCATCTCTCCAAAGGGCATCCTGAAAAACTCGGGCAGTGTAGGAATGTCCCTAATAGTGTGGATTGCCTGCGGTGTGCTGTCACTCTTTGGTGAGTTAGTTCACAAGTGTGTCATGGCTAGAGAAGTTGTCCTTTTTGCTTCGAGAGTGGCTACAATCAATGGGAAAGATGCTGGATAAGGAGAAAATTTCAAGATGCATTCAGTGTCAGTACTCAAATTAAATAACTCCTTGGAGGAAGAGATAAAAAAAAAATACAAGTTGTGCAATGTGACAGCACAAAAAACCTTTTCGATATGGAGAAGTCACAAACAAGCAAACTAGGCAGGAAAACAGTGACAACTTACTCGTACAATACTGTTTCATAACTAAAACATAGGTTAAGCATGTTTTATTGTGCAAATATTATCATGTTTAAGCAGGTATTTTACTCAGAAATTGTTGATGTTTATTCTGGAAAGTTGCTGCTTTTTCCTTTTTGTTGGCTTTACTTTATATGAAACAATGGAGTTTTAGCATAACAATACAGATAATGCATTATACCTTGTGTAAGAAGTGAGATGAGAAAAATCTAAAGTTAAAACCAAATTATCCTGCATGGCAGAAATGATAACTTGTTCTTTAGAAAAAAAAATATCACAATGTTACCTTTTCTGCTGCTATTATACCGGAAATTTGAATATCAATACAGTTAGAAAAACACTGTCATGGTGGTGTCATTGTGTGTCACCTCCAGTCTGGGGCCTGCACTCTGACCTATCTTAGTCAAAGAAATGTTGACTATACAATATTAATAAGGAATATTTTGCAGTCCACTCAACAGCATAGTGTACAGTGCCGCCAGTGAATATACACTATGATCTAATTTACATTATATCAAGAACAATCAGGTCTGTTGTGTTATGACACATATGGTCTCGCAGGTGTATAACCGTTGTTTACTCTGTGACCTGGATCATATCTTCTCACAGTAACACAATGTCTTATGTGTGAACACATTTGAGAATTAAAAGAAGGGCAACTGAAAAGGATTTATAATTTTCGTTGACTGGCACCATTAAGACAAGTGAAACACTTACCCTTATGATATTTTTTTGTCAGAGGAAATGCATATGCATGCCTGATGCCAGAAAAAAAAAAAAAAATTCTCTCTTTAATGAAGCCTTTGCATGTGAAAGGTGTTCAGCAAGGCTGGTTTATTGGGCCCAAGACCTCCAGGGGCCCAAACGCACAGATTACTTTTTATGGGAATTGATATCAGCTGGGTCCTGCATGATTAAATAAATCATGTGGCAATTTTGTGTGTGTCTGTGTGTGTGTGTGTGTGGGGGGGGGGGGGGGGGATAAAAAACAGGTTCTAACCCCTTTATTTACATGTCCCATATGGTGAATTTATTATTATTATTATTATTATTGTTGTTGTTGTTGTTGTTGTTGTTATTATTATTAAAAATGAAAAATGTGATGACAATAATTTTCTCTTACCCTAGTTATTTAATGATTAATTAATGTTTCTGTCAAGTTACAAAAATGATACTGAACAAGTCATTAAATTGTTCTCTGACCAGATATTTCATATGTTTTCTGCCAAAACATCTGACCCTGCAGAGAAATATTTGCTCATTCCTGTATTATTAAACTAATTATTGTTATGTTTAGGTACTGGCAACACTTAATGCTGGAGAGTGACTGTGGTCTGGTTTAATACAGTGACTTCACACACAATGAGTTTATTAACACTAAGCCAAATCCACCTTTCACTATCATTACAGGGCTTTTTTTGGCTTCGCCACAAAAAGACTTTCTCCCTGCAACTCAATTGCAGTTCATAAATCTATCACTTCAGTAACTCAAAAAACTCTGTGACTTAACAGAATTCAGGCAGTAATTATTTTGACACGACAACATAATAGAGAAAACATAATAATAATGTACTGCATTTATGTATTTGGAGTCAGGGTTGAAATTATATGGTGGAAGGGAGCAATGCTGAAGCCCTGTTGTGCCTATCTTTGTATTGCAGCATATGTTGTTGCAATATTCTTAAATCCTTCAGTTTTTGCAGTCTAATAAAAGGTCCAAGCACATTATCCTTGAATACTCTTCCTTAACCCGTTTTCTGTTTCCCTTAATTTCTTTTCCCCTATCTTTGTAATCAGAATTCATCCACCTAAATCTTTCTGTCTTAAATAATAGGTTGACACACTGAAAGACCCCAGAAATATATTTTCGTGATCATGGGGCCCAGGGAGGGACTGTACACTTCTACAGATGAGGCTGAGACAGTTTAACAGCCATGGGACAATTCAGTGCCTACCTTCTTGTTTCAGAGCCAGAGCTAATCTGTTAATTCTGTCACTGCAGGAGCCCTGTCCTATGCTGAGCTGGGGACTTGTATTAAGAAGTCTGGTGGACATTACACATATATCATGGAAGCCTTTGGACCTCAGATGGCTTTCATAAGGCTGTGGGCTGATCTTATTGCTATAAGGTAATGCCTGCCTCCTTTATCGTGCATTGAACCTAACCTTTTACTTAAAGTGGCACTACTCAACTCAATTCAATTCAATTCAATTTTATTTTTATAGCACCATATCAAAATAGAGGTTATATCAGGGCACTTGTCATATAGAACAGGTCTTTATAGTTATTATTTACAGAGATCCAACATTTCCCCGTGGAGAAGCACCTGGCAACAGCGGCAATGAAAAACTCCCTTTTAACAGATAGAACCGTTGAACAGATCCCGGCTCATGGTGGGCGGTCAAGGCAGAGGGCCTTGACAAGCTTGGTTGAGAGAGAAGGAGAGAAGGGGATAGAGTGAGAGGGAGACTGAGGGAGACTGAGAGGCATAGAGAGGGGGACGGGAGGAAGGAGAGACAGAACAGAGCACGATACTCATACCACATAAAAATGTATAATAACAATAATGTGACTAATAATAATTTTAATAGTTATAATAATTGGGCAATATAATACTATATAATACTATAACAACAACAACAATAATAATAATAATAATAATAATAGTTTATTAAAATAACTGAAGCAGTGGGTGTTGAGCAAGATGATGGCAGCTGTACGTGGTCTGCAGCCATAGATCAAGACTGCTGCATCAGAGGGAGGAAAACCTGTAGAAAGAGACAGGAGGAGAGAGGAGAGAGACGAGAAAGCACAAAACTATGGGAGAGAGAAGTAAAATTAGTGAAGGGCAACTAGTTATTATTTTACATTAACAATGGGTCAAATCACTATGTGTAAAGTGAAAGGTGTTGCTTACAGTTATGAACCCATAAAGAATTATCATCAAGTCTGAAGTTCCACTCAGTTTTCTGGAGCATTTTTTCAGCTATTTTTGATTTTTATTTCTACAGCCTGCAACTTCTCAGTTTGTTTCAGTCCCATAGCTCTCAGCTATTTTTTATTTTTATTTTTACAGCCTGCAACTTCTCAGTTTGTTTCAGTCCCATAGCTCTTAGCTATTTTTTATTTTTATTTTTACAGCCTGCAACTTCTCAGTTTGTTACAGTCCCATAGCTCTCATTAGACTTGTTCGTTAGCAGCAGGAAGCTGTTTTGAGAGAAGAAGTCTTAAAAAGCCACTGTCCGATACCTGCTCAGCACCAAACAGCAGACAGACACAGTTAAAAAGCAAGATGGTGAACATAGTGAAGCAGCAGCTAAAGAGCCAGGTATTTCCCCCAGGAGTTGGTTGAGACCAAAACAGTTGAAAGGAGATTGAATTTTGGACTTAGGTGCATAAATAGACAACTGTGTGCTTACATGTTAGGAATAGCAACTTAATAAAGGGATAATATTTGTTGTGTCTACTGCTTGTTCCACTGCCCTAAAGTGGCCAAAACTATCAGTCAGTGCTGCTTTATACTTTAGGCTATTTAGCCTACCTGAACATTGTTAATTTTGTTTAAAGGACTATTGTAACAATAACATTTCAGACAAAACTTAATCGATTTCAGTAGAATCACTGAAAACAGTGGACTTCCTTGTGGACATGATTAACCCTTTAAACCCTTTTGACGGAGATTATCTGTAAGAGAACTGAGACATAGATTCCAAAATGGAGGTAGCAATTATATTAGCTGTGTTGCACTAGTCAATTTTGTGTAGCACTGTTCTGCTGAAGTGAACTGCTCCACAAAAGACATACAGTACAGTTTGCAGTAAGATATGACTCAGTTTACTGCCCCAACCATCCCTGTATTAAATGGTCATTGCACTGAGTCTCCTAAACTTTTCAATACCACCCTCTTGTCAAGATGTGGCAATGAATTTTGCTGTGCCACTTTATTGTCTGATCGGGAACTTACTCCGTTTGCTAAACAAAGAACTTAAATGCAAAACTGTTGCGTATCAAACCCTTACTTTCCACCTGTAGCTTGAAAGCTTGCTCTGAAAAGAACAGAAGCTGTAGTCTGAATTCACAGCAGTCACAATGAATTTTAATGGATATCCCAAGACACTGGGAAGAAACATTACAAAGTCTCACTTCCTCATGGTTTCAAACCTCTTCCAGAAATAGTGTAGAAATGTACTTTGGGCAGCCCTGGCTAAAAACTCAGTTACTGTGAAAGATTAAGTGAGTAGAAGCTGAGCTGATCTCTGAAAACGTAAAGTTAAAGGACAAACTTCTTTTAAACATATTAATCAAGATTAGGGTTCTATTTTTGTTTTGTACAATTTCAGGGTAAAAAATAAGATTTAAACCCACAGGTAACTTATACCAAGGTCTCAGACTATGGCTGGTTTACAATCATCATTAGAAAAGACTAAGTGACGCTTTATATTATATTACCCGAACCTTGTCCCAACAGTCAACAACCATTCTAACAAAGCAGGAGAAGGCTATAAGTGGATAAAAAAAGCTTTTTCAGGAGGCTGTTTCCTCTAAACTATTGAGGATATGTAATCTTTAACTTTATGCCTTTTGGAAATCAGGTTATCTTCTAATTGTTTAGCTATTCACAGCAAAAGAGAGCTTGAGCAGGGGTGCCCAAAATTTTTAATGCAACTGATTTTTAATTGTTAATTGAATGTACTTGACATACAGAACAAAAGAAAAGTGGATTATGATTCAGGAGTTATATATATATATTTTATGTATTGACTTTTTCCTTAGCCATTATTCTGTATCTCCACTGAAATCTATTGTAAGTGCTGTGAATCCATACTGACTATCGATGCCATCCTCCAGGAATGAGCAAACTGCATTTTTAAGGGCCACCTTTTGGTATTCAAAAGTTTGATACTCAGAATATAGACTTTATTGCTTTGTTTTAAAGAGGAAAATGAGTCCAATTCAGGCAATTTACACATATGCAACTATTGATGGGAGATTATTTGTTTCCTTAAAACATCTTTTTTTCAGGAGATTTTTTAGACTCAGAGACAACTACACTAGGCAAATAAAGGCTCTGTTTGTCTGTGACCTTGTGGGGATACTGAGTTTAGTTTAGACCAGTGAGGGGAGAAAATGTTCAATGTGCAGCTGTGTGTGTACACAGCCAAGGCGAAGCAGTATAAACAGTCTAGTGGCTATCCTGAGCTGACCAATTTTATGCTGGCCTCAGGCTAGCAGGACTGAATGGAAACCATGGGAAATGAACAGAGACATAGGCAGAGTAAGAAAACAAGAATGAAAGAGACAAAGAGAGATTTCTCTGGCTACAGCGGTGCAGTGGCTATTGTGAGAAATGAAGAGGGAAATACTGATGAGCTATAAGATCAGTCTGTGGAACCAGCCAACCTTATTTGATTCTTACTGAAGCCAAGCATATAGACATCAGAACACAGTCACCACATGGGGATGTTATTATGGAAAAAGCTGTCTAGGAACCTGGCCATAATATAATGTTAAACATACAAACACAAACATTCACACATATATACACATTGTATATACATATATATATATATATATATATATATATATATATATATAGCTTCAGATCTCTCAAATGCATTCTCAAAGTTTCTGGACTCTCCTGCAACACACACACACACACACACACACACACACAAACACACACACATAGATTCACGTCTGCTGTGTAACTTTGTAATACCTGCCACAATAGAACTTACATGAAGATATATACGATATATACTGATCAGTCATACCATAAAACCAATAACTGGTTTTAACTGTTGTGGTTAAATGGTGTATATCCATTCGATTTATTTTTCCTGTACTGTATACTGTACTACATTCTATATATATTTTATTCTTTATGAACTAACTGAGAAATGTTTAATTATCATCAACAATACAGAGCCCAGACAAAATATTAAGATGTAAATAAACATATTATTATATAATTTCCTTAATTTTGTATCTATTTTCGATCGAATGTGTAATCTGTTTTTAAACATTATCTTTATTTTTCTGGGGTATTTTGGGTAAATATAAGGGACAGATTATTATAAGTTGATCTGTATGTAGTTTATCTAATTAATACAGTTCAAGATATTTAATTGTCTGTAAGCATGTGAACTTTATTTCTTAAAAACTTAAAGATTGACAGATATTTCTATTCATACTGCATTCATTAAAAAGCTAGATTAATCAATCTTTGGTCACAAGGGCAAACAGAACTGCAAAAGAAGCGGTCAGGCACACGACACTCATCTTTAAATAGTCCTGGGTCACTATTATTCACCTCTTTATAAGGTTGATGTAGTGAACAACTTAACAAAAAGTCCAATAACCTCTTTCGTTTAGCTATATTTTTCCGACTCTACCAACTCCTGAGAAAAAACTTCTTGCCCTTAATGCTCCACAAAGTTCAGCAGCTAGTCTCTAACTGTGCTGTCTGCTAACTGCTACTGGGCAGGTATTGGACAGTGGCTATTTTGTTCAAGGTGGGGACCATAAAACTAATACACCAAGCGGAAAGAAACTCCATAGAGCTCCAGTATCAACTCCTGATTCCATGTGTTTTTATCATTATAAAAGACACATTTTTTTTTATTTTACATGTAGTAAATTGTATCGATGTTAAAACAAAAAAAATAATAATTCTTGGAAGTTTAACATACACTTAATGTGGCATTTTATATGTTTGTACTAAACTCGTAGTATGCTAGTATTGAGATGTTTGTGTATCTACCTTTTTGCGCATGTTTATGTGTTCTGCAGACCCGCAGGTATGGCAGTCATCTCTCTGGCCTTTGGTCGGTACATCCTGGAGCCTCTGTTCATGCCCTGTGGTATCCCCCCTATGGCCATCAAATTGGCTACTGCCATTGGCATAAGTATGTATATGGACTAAAGTTAAATTAAAACATCAGTCTGACAGTAAGTTGGGATGGTTATGTCTTTTTCACCTGTTGTAACCTGCTCTAGAAGGACAGGAAGTGCAAGCACACGTAAACAGGAATTAAAGTGTGCAGTTAGATGCAGAGGAGAGAGAATGGGTTGATGTCAGCTGAGGACAAAAAGACCCAGAACTGTCTTTACCTTGACAAACCTGTCCATCGAATAAAAACACAGATCACCACAAGAATAAGGCTCACAGCACCTGTGTAAGATTAAGAATAATATAGCCTACAGTGACATTTGCTTGAGTTAGATATCACTGGAAAGCATTTTGCCACTATTGCTGATTCAAAGCCAAAATCAAACACCCTTATAGTAGCAGACACACTCTCTAGCATAATCAAGTCAAATGCAGTTATCATTTATAATGTTTTAATAGGCTCAATGGTGATGCAGCATGCATTCTGCTTACCATATTACAGTTATGTGATCAGAACCCCCCCCCCAAAAAAAACAACAAAAAGTATTACAAAACAAATGACAAAAATCACAAATTGAAAATATTTTAATATACAGAATGTATATACATTAAAAAGAGAGGCAATTATGAAATGACTCACTGGTTGGCAGTTTTAAACCAGTTTATGGATACTTTTCTTCCCACAGTGTTCATCTTTTCACAGCTCCTCTTGAATCTGCTGTGGGGGGTCCAATTGAGATTTTGACCAGACCTGTCCACACCATTTCCACAGTGGTTTCAGTTGTCCATCTTACACTTCTTACTGAACAGATACACTTCTTTTTGAGACAGTGCAGCTTTTCATACCAGCCACATTTCAGTGTAACGTTATGCATGTAACTGCACCATAAAGTGTAAGTTAATGCTTAAAAACAGTTTTCTTCACCTTTGCATCTGTACTACACTGACTGTATTATTGGCCTGTGAGTGCTGTTTAATACGAGTGCACAGCAGTACTAGTAGTTTATCAGATCCATCAGATGTGTAAACAGTGATGGAGGGATATAGTTTCTGTGTTGTCAGAAACAACAGAAGTATTACAAAAACCTGCGGACCAGGGTACGGGTTGTGGTTTGGCCGGGTCTTTAGGTGTTCGATGATTATTGTTACTCAAATATCTTAACTGCTCAACCCTGTTGATAAACAAGAAATCAATATGAGATTATGTTCAATGTCAATATTTTGTTAATATGCAGTATCAGTGTTTTATTTTTTTCTACAATAGCTATGCATACGACTACAGTATGCCTGAGGTACTTCATGCAGCAGGATGAGAAGTTAAAACACTGGAGGTCAGCAAAGACAGGATTGCAAGATTACAGAAGTTAGTTCTGCATTAGTCCAGAACATTGACACCAGGCAGAAATTATGTGGTGCAAAATTTCTTAATATGGAAATAACTCTGAGAGCATACTTGGCTGAACTGCTCCGTTAGACTCCAATATACCAGAGAACTGTAATACTACTTCACGATCATTAACACTTAATATCTATGGTCAGTGTGTAAATTAAATGATAAAGTTTAAAAACTGCATGGAAAAAACCCTCAAACTGAATTTAATGACATGAAATGGCTAACTTCTATCTAGCACAATAAATCAAAGCAACTGTTGACACATGGACTTCTATTATGGCCACCAGAAAATAATTGACATGATGACTTGACTCTGTCTCTCTGTCTGCAGCTTCTGTCATGTACCTTAACAGTATGAGTGTAACATGGACAGCCAGAATTCAAATCTTCCTCACCTTCAGCAAGCTGCTGGCCATTGCAATCATCATAGTACCTGGGCTATACCAGCTCTTTAAAGGTAAGACACCATGAAGATGATCGTCATCATCATAAGTATCATCACCATCATCATTACCTCTAATAGCCTCTATTCATACTACAGTGGAGCTCGATTCAACTTCAAGATTCTGGTGGACATTTCGTGTGTCATTGCTTTTCAGTAATATTTATGTACTTCATACAGTGCATCTGCAACAGTTAACATGACTTCACTTGTCTCACATAACAGCATGCACTATAAATGACCTTGAGACCTTGCACGCTATGATAAACAGCTGCTCACAGCAAGCAACAGCATGAGTATTTCGCAATGTTCAAAGGGATGTTCAAGTGTTCAGTGGGATCTGAATCACTTCATTTTTTTTTATCAGGTCACTGTTTTTCCCTCAAGTATTGATCTCACTCTCAAAATCTAGCTATTATTTACTTTACACACAATATTGGTAGATGTTTACTCTAGACCTAAAATTATGCAATGTGTTTTCTTTCAGTTTTGTATTTAAAAGTACACAAATGCCCCAGGCCATAGCACCATTCAGGGAGATTTAAGAGTATTCTTAGTTTGGATTTGAATTTTATTTTCATACAGCATACTTTCAGGTTCATACCACTTGTAAAAATCAAAACCAGAGCAATTTTAAATTTAAAGTTTTTTGAAAAGCATTGAATTTTATATCCTTATTTGCATAGTGGTCCACAATAATTTAAAAGACATTTCCAATACATATATATGTATAAGGCCAAGTTATCCTACTAGGGGGCCCTGGAGCAAAAACAAGCTTTGATCTCCCAACCTTCTCCCAACCTGTTTACTGAGAAACTAACCAATATATCTATGCCAAAAACAACCTGCTCCAGTTTTGCTGTATGTCAGCTAGTCAGTTGATAATTTTTCTAAACACACATTTGCCTTACCTAAAATATAGTTAAAAGTAAGTATAAAAATTAGATTTTTACACAGGGCACCTGTATAAACATGGCCTCAAGACAGAATAAATTTCATTTCAGGTTTTATTATGCTTAAGTGGTACATTGCAACAAACAAATTTGTAACTTATCAAATTACCACAAGGTAGTTGCTACACAGTCAATCTGGTGCCTGTTAGAGCCCTTGAATATCTTAAATCCCTTTCATATAGTCTATACATACAGTACATCCTTACATACACATACACACGCACATGCACACACACACACATGCAAAAACACACGCACACAGACACACATATATATATATATATATATAAATCTAGACATATAAAAAAATGTATGTAATGTACATATTTAGAATAACAAAAAAAACAAATAAGTAAATGAATTTAAAAAAATGGAGCCTCACAGGTACTGATGCAAAAATGTGGGGATTTGTTAGCGCAAATAACTTTGTTTCTCCTCTGGGAAGTCTTATGACCAATTCATAATTCAGAAAAAAATATTAATTTTATTTTAGTGGAGGGACATTAAAAGCAGGAACAGGTTTGAATGTTGTGGGTGATCGGTGCCATTATACATGTTATATTTATTATACATGTTTATGTATATTCCTGGGCTGGATTATCAAATGGAAAAATCTGCTCCAGGGCCCATGTTAACTGTGTGCCAGGTGATTTGTCTATATTTGATTGACTGCAAATTTGTTTGGAAGTATGCACTACTGAAGACAATATCAACTCAAATGATAAGGGCCTTAAGACAGTGCTTGCAGTTCTGTCTTGTCAAATTGTGACCGCAAATAAAAGGCCAGTGGGAGCAGCAGAAAATTTTTGTCAGACTAATCTGATCCCAGTAATATTCATGTTCACCTCTGTATGCCTTTACACAGTAATCATTACACATAATTCATGGTTCTAAACAATACAGTGCAACATTATGCAACATTATTATCCCATTACATTGTATCAGTTTTACAGGCAGCCTTTGCCGATGAATATGATCTCCTTCATGAAGCACAAAACTGGTTACACATGAGTCAACACAGGTATTTCAGACAGAAATACCTGTGTTGCTGATGATATGCTACAGACAGGTGACAAATTAAAGGAAAAAACCTGTAAAATGAGTGGAGAAACAGGATGACAATAATCCATCCACAGTGGTTTGATGAGTATTAAAATGATGTGAATCATATGCAATGGCTCTCACAGTCACCAGTTCTCAACCCAACTGAACACCTCTGAGAGATTTTGGATTGACATGTTAGACAGCACTCTCTAACACCATCATCGAAACAACAAATGAAGGATTATCTTTTGGAAGAATGGTCTTCTACCCTTGTGGTTGCTTTTTCCTTTCATTTATTACTCATCTGTAATTCTCCAAAATATTGAGGCAGAACACTACTCCATTAATCTGTTTTACTTTTAATACTACTTTTATTACTATTATTATTGTTGCTGTTGTTGTTGTTATTATTTATGTTGTTTTTGTTGTTCTTTGTCTTGTGTAAGAACTCTTTTCACTGCTGAAGCAATCCCTCTTAATTTGAAAATACTTAAGGTGCTTCAAACAGTCAGTCTGTTTCTTTCTCTCTCTCTCTTTCTGTGTTTGTGTTTGTGTGTGTGTGTGTGTGTTGCAGGAGAGACCAGAAACTTTGAGAATGCCTTTGAGCTCAACAATGTGAAGCTGTCTGGTATGCCACTGGCATTCTACTCTGGGATGTATGCATATGCTGGGTGGTAGGTATGGTCCTCACACACAGACACATATGGACACATGCAGACATACATGTGTAAAGGGCCAGTCATCAAAAATGCCACTTAAATGGTGTAAGTTTATAAAAACTCTTTTTCTTTAATCACTAGAGGTTTTATAATAGTTGTTTCCTTTCCCAGGTTCTATCTGAACTTTGTGACAGAGGAGATCGATAACCCTGAGAGGTGAGTTTAATCCTCTGCTGGCTGTAATAGTAATACATTGGTATTGATCATGTGTATTTGTTGTTTAAACCCAAATGAAAATATCAAATTACTTAAGGTGGCTATAATCACTACTTATATGTGAAGGGTGTTGGTCATAGTGATAAAAGCATGCAGAATTATCTCCAATTTTGCAGTTCCCCTCAGCTCTAAGGCTTATCTTTCAGCTAATTGTTTTTATTTTACAGGCCAAAATTTTACTGTTTTGGTTCAAGACAGCTGAAATAATAACAGCAGATAGATACAGTTAGAGACCAGCTGGTGAACATGGTGGAGCATTTAGCTGCTAAAGAGCAAAATATTTCCCTCAGGAACTGGTAGAGACCAAATACAGGGCTTAAAGAGAAGGAATATTAGACTTAGCTTAATCAGCTGGATACAAGTACAATACCAAGTGAATGATAATGTTGCTCTTTGTCTGGTGGATGTAGAAATAGGCAGCTACAGTCTAACACATTAGCTATATCAACTTTCTTAGGCCTCAATATATCTGACTGAATTTTTTCTTCATCATTTGTGGAGAAGTGAAAAAAAGAACAATTTGACATATTGTCAACAAATTCTATGTGTAAAGCCAAATCAGTTATGAATATATCATATAAGTAATGTTTGTGTATCCAAAGCCTGATAGTGTATATCTCATTCCTCTGTGCTGCAGAGCTACATTGTTACTCAAAAAACTATTAAAAACACATCAGTAGCATACATTGTTGCGCTGGGTGACATGCTTGTTCATTGCCATGAACACACACACTGTTTATTTTGAATCATCCCGAATACATCACCCTGCTTCTGACAATACTCTGTAGATCACCAAATGTGGATTAATCTGCTGCTGGAAATAGGCCATTAAATAAATAAAATAAGTAAACTAAAAACAATTAAAGTGAGGTGTTTTTAAAGATTATGTGTTCAGTAGGAGGGCTATGTTTTCTTTTTTTTTTAATTAGAATATAGTCAGCTACTCTGATTTTCTCAAATCTAACTTAAGAATTCATTAACCATTTCCAATCGCTTCGAATGCTGAAATTCAGTACAACCTACACTGTTATTTTACATTGAAATATTTGCAGCAGCTCAGTGGTTGCAATCTGTTTCCTCCGATTCCTAGAAGGCTTTTATTGTGAAAGACATGAAAACTCTACAGGAAGTGTGGAGTTTCATTAACTGTGGCTTAACAGCAATCCAACCAGAGGAAATGACTAGAAATAATTAAGGAATGAAGAGAGCATTTGTTGTAAAAAGAAAAAGTGAAAGCAGCAGAGTGCCGAGAATGACATCACTGTTGTACTGATATCCTGAAATCTTTTCAATCACTGCATTCCCAGTCACTAGCAACGGGATGGCCTCCTACTGTTTAATAGCTATGCAGAAAGTACAGAAAAGAAAAAAGAAAGAACTCATGATAAAGGTAAAATGAAGGTGAGTGAGCCAGACAAGTGAATGGCAGTGTGCTACTTTTGTTATTATCCCTCAGGACTGTGCCATTAGCTATCTGTATCTCCATGGTGATTGTGACCTCCTGCTATGTGCTGACCAATGTGGCGTACTACACGGTGATGTCAGCAGAGGAGCTCCTGGCCTCAGATGCTGTTGCCGTGGTGAGTATTATATTTTTGTTTTTTTAACACAGACAGAAATGCAATAAATATATTGCCCAAAGAAAAATACTAGTAACTGGCTGAATACTATTTCCCTACAGTAGTAGAATTATTGTAAATTATTAAATTATTGGTGGCATGTGCACACTGGGTCAGCTGCCTGATCATCAACTGGAGCAAGCATTCACTGATGTTTCACTGCCTATCCAATACATCTCCCAGCGGGTGTTATTGAGTCCCAGAAAATGTCCCTCCTCCGTGGGCACAACCGATATCTTGACTTCTCAGCCTCTTCTGCCAGTCCTTTGTTGGCCCTCTGTAGGTTTGCCCCAATTTTACCAGTAAGTATAACTGGGGTGAGAAATTGGATTGCTGATTTGCCCAAAAGCTCCTGCATCCAACTTCATCTGGATGAATAGTTGCAGGCCAGCCAGTCTCATCATTCTCCTTCCAGTTCGAGGACTTGAGCCGCTTGTGCTGCTGGTAGGTATCCCCTCCTCTTGAAGGATAGCAAGTTTAATGATGAGGACCTTCTTTGTTAGCTGTGGACCACATCACAACATCTGATTTGAGAATTCTTTGATCTCAGGTGGGAAAACTAGCTGCTTGCCCACGTCAATGCACATTTCCCATGTCTTTCCAGGAGTAAGCAGAGATGTTTTCCTTCCTGCTGCTGGTTTCTATTTGTTCTCTCCTCGCTTGACAAAGGAAATAGTAGGTTTTGGTGACATAAAGAGTTGTTTGCCACCCTGCAGTTTACCAACAGCTGTACTAGATTCCTTAGCACCTGGCTGTGCTGCCACCTGAAGTGCCCCTGCACTAGTACAATCTTGCGCCCTGACAGGATGTGTGAGAGGCCTGTGTTACTATTGCCGCACAGCAGACACTTGTCTATAGGTCTATAGGATATTTTTGCCAGAGCTATCACTTGAAGACACAGCTTGAATCTTACAGTGGGAAAATTTTCCTGAAAAGAAAATGAATAAATAAATAAATAAAATCAGGTTAAAACACCATACATATAATGTCATCCTGGATATCCAGTTATTCTTTAATAATAATTTAAACCAACAAGTAGTTGTCAACATATTTTTTTGTGGTTAGTTCTTCACATTCAAGTTTGCCTTGGCTCTTCTGCAGTGGAAAGGTGTGTATGTGAGTGTAAAGCATTTAGTTGAGTTTTCACCTTAGTGCTGTTGTGATGGTTTTTTCTTAATTTGAGCACCATGGTTGCCTTCCTGCAATTAATTCAATTCAATTCAATTCAAATTTATTTATATAGTGCCATATCATAACAAACGTTATCTCAAGGCACTTGTCATATAGAGCAGGTCTAAAACAGACTCTTTAAAGTTATTATTTACAGAGACACAAAATTTCCCCCATGAGCAAGAACTTGGCGACAGTGGAAACGAAAAAATCCCTTTTAACAGGTAGAAATGTTGAACAGATCCCGGCTCATGGTGGGTGGGTGGGGGGGGGGGGGGGGGGTCTGCCTCGACTGGCTGGGTTGAGTGAGAAAGAGGGAGAGAGAGAGAGAGAGAGAGAGAGACGGGGGCAGGAGAGAGAAGAGAGAGCATAGCACAATAATGGGACTAATAGCTATATATATATCATTATTATACTAAAAGGGCTAATGATGTTACTAATAGGACTAAATGAAATGGTAACAGTAGTAATCATAATAATTAAAGCAGTGGGTGTTGATCAGGCTCATGGGGCAGTAGATGGTCTGCAACCATGGATTCAGACTCAGGAGCATCAGAAAAAACCTGCAGAAAGCAACAGGAGGAAGAGGAGAGAGACGAGGAAGCACAAAACTATGGGAGAGATGGAGGACAGTTAGTAACAAGCATTTTTGAGGTGTTAATGCGCACAGGAAGAAATGAGGAGGAGGCGTTGGAGGAAAGGGAAGCTTGGAGCATCATGGGAGGTTGGCCTCCCAGGAGATGTTATTGTGAGTGTTCCAGCCAAGCCCTGTTAATGTTAATCAAATCCCAGACATCCCTTAATTACAGCCACCAGCGCTTATTAGACTAAGGACTGCTATCAGTGCTACTGTAAGCCAATAGCTGGGGAAGACTCATTCCCAAAGAGATCTCTGATCTTTTTTAATGCAGTTATTTTTATTGCCCTGTGCAAAATGAATGATAGGAGCACCTCTGTAAAGGTGTTAAGAGCATTTATTTGCTCTCAGAACACTGTGGATAAAGTAGGATAAAGTAATTACAACCTATTCTTCCTTTCTTCCTTTCTCATAGACAGCGGGCAAAACTTTACATTTCAAAATCCATTACAGAGTTTAACTCAGGTCTAGAACTTATCTTGAGGAGGCTTGTCTATATATTGAAGGGATAGACTGAAATTCGTAACTTAGACTTAGACTTTTAAATGAAAAATAAGAAAATTCACGTTTAGTTGCTTTGTGCAATTGGTCAATAGAAGTCAATCATTTTAAGACATTTTAGGACTGTTTAACATGATCCTTCACTGAATTCCCACCAACACAGTAAGATGTATTTTTGAGGCAACAGCTATGGGCATATCCTGAAAACTATCTCAATATTTTTCCTTTATTGTGTAAATTATGAAAGAAATACTAATGCCAAAGTAAATTAGCTGATAAATCAATGCTACATTTGCTTTGTGTTTTTTCATATCTGTCTAAACACATACCGTCTTTAAAACCAACATAAAGTACTAACCTTTATTAGCAGTAATGGTACTGTAACTTAAGTGACAAAGAAAATTACCTCATGAATAAGCTAATCATTGCTAATTATTGCCAATAAGCTAGATTAGCATTCAGATGGATCTTACAACAAATGCTTACAACAAATGTCTTCAGTTGTATTTGCCCATGGGGACTTTAGTCAAACTTTCTGTTTGGCTTTCTCTCAATTGAGATATTACTAAATTTATAGCATTTTTTTTTAAACACTACCTCAAGCTGGTATCTTGAGGAAAAGGGATTAAACCTTAAATCCTACCATTGTGCTTTCGTGGCTACAAAGGACACGACACCAGTTTTACTCTGTTGCTTATGGAGGTCACTGTAAAGAGTAAAACAATTGCCTCATTCTCATGGTAAACCTGCAGTGTATAAATGCCAGATCATAACTGCACACATTGTGATCTCTGTTTTGTGTGTGTGTTTGTGTGTTTGTTATTTTTAGTCAAATCCATTTTCTAAAAGTAATCCTGACTCAGGTGGAATTGCATATATGCCTACTGGATTTAAGACAAATATCTTCTGATCATTCTGCAGTGCTTTCAAAGTGTCACTACTGTGTTGTGAAAATTTAACATTTTTTAAATAGGATCAGTTGCATCATTACAGAATGGTTGCTTAGAAAATAACTTATGTGGCAACATCATTTTCGTGTCCATTTTTAAAATTACATGCACATTACAAAATTCATTCTTTTCTCACAGTCTGTGCTTGTCCATAAGTGCATGGACTGTGACTAACTAGCACTGCATGGCTTTATAAATAATACACAGCAATTGCTCCAACTTCTGCAAGACCCATTTATCACAATGACTGCCAGCAGCCCTATCAACTGCTCTAGTTCTATTTAACTAACTACTTGTTAGTCACTAAAATAGGGCAAACCAAGATTCAGCAAACTGATAGCTGGAGTTTATGATATATTCACAATTTAATAATCTGGGAAATATAAACTGCTTTCCTTCTGAGACTGAAATGAATATGATGGACATATTTCTTGGCAATCTAGCTATCAGTGGATAGCTATTTTTTAATAAAAAAATAGCTATCCACAAGTAGAGTAAGATAAAAACTTTTTATCTTAAGAAAGCCAGTAAATGTTTAACTATTCTTTTGATCAAAATAGTCTAGGATGCATCCTTCACTTTACGGAGGCCTGTGAGTTTCTCAGTTAATAAGCTAGATATTTTAATACAGTCTAGTTAATAATGTTATATATCATTACCTTAAATAATTGTTTTGTTCGTTGTTGTTGTGTTTTGTAATATTTGAGCAAAGCTTTTACATGATGCACTGTTGTCATATGCTGGCCAGCTATTGCAGCTTTGAAGCAACAAATACTGTTGCTCACTTTTCTTTCTCTCCTTCTGTTTGTACCTGTCACAGACATTTGCAGATAAATTGATGGGGGACTTCTCAGTAGCTGTTCCAGTTTTTGTGGCCTTGTCCTGCTTTGGCTCTATGAATGGCTGCATCTTTGCTTTGTCAAGGTAGAGATGCTTCTTCTTCGCTGGCCTTCATCTTATGTCTACATGTATTTGAATAATCATGGCATATTTTAGATATTTATTTAGGTAAGCAAACAAACCCCTGGAGATTAACACTTCCTGTAGATTTTTCATTTTAAAAACCTTCCAGAGAATGTATTATGTCATTTAAGCCACGTAAACGCTTTTAGTGGCAAATATCTGTGCAGGAAGTGTTGAGTTTCATTGACAGTAACTGTCAAATGGCGGCTTCTTATGAAAATATGATAAAATGTAGAGTGCATTCAGAAAGCATTCAGATCCCTTCCCTGTTGCAGCCTTATGAAAAAATCATTTAGGGTCATTTTTTTTGTCTCCCCAAAAAAATGAATGGCCAAATGGTCAAATGGCTGTCATATCTCATCTCTTGTTCCCTTTCTGCCTCTTCGCATCTCTTGTTTCCTTTCAGCCTCTTCACTGTTAACTTTCAAATGAAGGCATAAATGCCAAAAAATAATTAATTTTTCCCCTCAATATACACTCAATATCCCATAATGACAAAGTGAATACAGAATTTTAGAAATGGTTATGTGTTAAAAAGGAATCACTAAAATATCACATTGACATAAGTATTCTGACCGTTTGCTATGAAACTTGAACTTCACCTCAGGTTCTTCCCCTTTCTCTTGATCGTCACTGAGATTTTTTTCCTTACTTTGATTGGAGTCCATATCTGTATACATAACGTCTCACAGCTGACAATGCATATCAAAGTGAAAATCAAGCTATAAGGTCAAGAAAGTGCCTGCAGAGCTCAAAGACAGGATTGTGTTGAAGCATATATCTGGTGAAGGCAACAAACGAATTCTGATGCATTTAAAGTTCCCAAGAGAACAATGGCCTACATATTTCTCCAATGTATGAAGCTTGGAACACCCAGGACTCTTCCTAGAACTGGCCATCCAGCCAAACTGCGTGAACAATGGGTTCCTGGTAAAAGAGTTTAGCAGGAACCTAATGTTCACTCTGGGGTTGAGAGAAAGCTGATAAGAACAAAGTACAAACATGCAATATCCTTAATAAAAACCAAATCAAGAGCACTCAGAATCTCAAAATGGACTGACGGTTCACCTTCCAACAGGACTGTGACCTAAAGGCAACATAGGAGTGGCTCAGGGAAAACTCTGTGACTGTCTTTAAATAGCTCAGCCAGCCAGACTTGAACCCATTTGAAATTCTTGTGAGAGAACTGAAAATGTCCTTCCACCACCAGTCCCCATCCAACCTGACAGAGCTAAAGATGATCTGCAGAGAAGAATGACAGAAAATCCCAAAATCAAGGTGTGCAAAGCTCATCACGTCATATCCAAGAAGACTTGAATCTGAAATTCAGAACCCTTTACTAACAACTGAGTAACGGGTCTGAATACTTACAGTATGTCAGAGTAATATTTCAGTTTTATTTTTTAATAAATTTGCAAAACTTTCTAAAATTCTGCTTTTGCTTTGTCATTTTGTAGATGAACTAAAAATAATTCTAACGAAAAGGTGAAACATAACAAGATGTGAAAAGTGAAGGGGTGTGTATACATTTTGGATGCAGTGTACGTATATTGAACCTGATCCAAGATTAAACTTAACTTGTTTTAGTTATACAGTTGATTAGTTCAGTATTAACTCAATTTTTATTGTCATTTGTTCAAATCTGTGTGTGTGTGTGTGTGTGTGTGTGCGTGTGTGTGTGTGTGTGTGTGTATGTGTGTGCCCATATGTGTTCACAAGAATGTTCTATGTGGCTTCACGTGAAGGACAGCTCCCTGAGGTTTTGTCAATGATCCACGTCCGCAGACACACTCCACTAACTGCTGTTCTCATACTGGTCAGTTTATTGTAATAACAGCAATAATGACAACAATAAGTAACTTTTCATTGGATTGGCAAAACTAATATCCCTAATAGCATCAATTAAAATAACCACTGAGAGTAACAATAACAATTAATGTATCTCCACTGACAATCTCCACTGACAACTTAAATACCTATGTTGAAAAAAAATATAATTGCCATATTACATGATGAATGCTGTTTGCTCCTTAAGCGAAGTTTTCCTGTTAATTTAGCATGAAGCACTAATAATCTTATAAGGTCATGCTACTAATAAGACTATTTACATAAACATGAACAGTAGCTTTTTTATCTTCCTAAATGTGTGTCTGTGTGTGTGTGTGTGTGTGTGTGTGTGTGTGTGTGTGTGTGTATGTTGGGGGGGGGGGGGGTTACAGTACCCTATGACCATGCTCCAGCTATTTGTAGGAGACATCTATAGCCTCCTGAACTTCATGAGCTTCCTGCGGTGGTTATTCATTGGTGTGGTGGTGATGGGTTTAATCTACCTTCGATATACGAAGCCTGACCTCCCCCGCCCCTTTAAGGTCAGTGTCTGCACACCTATAGCTCTACTAAATCCTACAGGGATCTATGCCACTATATTAATCACAATACAGTTCACTCACTTTCACTGTATTCGAGAGTATTTTACCTTGTTCTTATAGCTGTCTCATTTTGCTTGCAAAATCGTTTTTAAAAGAAAATGTGAATTAGTTATTCGCAAAAAGTGAAATACTCTTTAAATACTCTTGCATATCCATGCACAAGCCTCAGAAAGTATTCACAATGCTTTACTTTTGCATAATGTGTTGTAGCTTTAATTGTAGATGGTTAAAACAACCATTTTATACATGTAATGACCCTAAATGAAAAAGTGGAAACAGGTCCTTTAATTCAGTTCATTGTAGAAGCCACTTTGGCAACAGTCACAGCTTCGAGTCTTGTTGAGAAAGGCTCTACAAGCTTTGCAAACTGGGATTTGGGCAATTTATCCCATTCTTCCTGACAGTTTCCCCTTAAACTCAATCAGATTGGGACGCAATCCCAGCAGCATTCCATTAATCAGGCCCCTATTGTCCAACTTAGGGTGAAGTAGGCATTCATTTGCGTTTTACTCAAAGTGGCTTTCATCTAGCAACTCTACAATAAGGGCCTGATTAATGGAATGCTGCCGAGATTGCTGTCCTTCTGACAGGTACGCTCATCACTGCAGAGAACTTCTAAAACTCTGTAAAGAGTGATTGTTGGGTTCTGAGGAACCTCCCTAACTGGGGCTATTTTTGGCCAGATAGCCAAATCTAGGAAGAATCCTAGTGGTTCAAAACTCCTTCCATTTCACAATTATCTAGACCACTGCCCCCCTTGGAACACTCGAAGCTTTACAAATGGTTACATACCCTTGCTCTGATCTATGTGCTGCCATAATTATCTCAGAGGTCTAAAGAGAGTTTCTTGGACTTGATGGCTTGGTTTTTGTCCTGACATGCAGTATGAATGGTGGACCCTTATATGGTCAGGTTTGTCTTTCTATCAACTCTATGCAGTTTCCTACAGGTGGACTCAAGGATAATTAAATGTAGATTGATGGACAAATAAAAACATATTCATCCATTTAAACCAACTACTCTATAAAGTTTGAAAAAGTGAAGGGTTCTGAATACTTTCTGCAGCCTCTGCATAAAATATATGAATAATAACAGATGCCACTTCTGTATTGTCCACAGGTCCCGCTCTTCATCCCAGTGGTATTCTGCCTCACATGTTTCTTCATGGTCTTTCTGTCTCTGTACTCCGACCCAGTTAACACAGGGATTGGATTTGCCATTTCCCTCACTGGTATCCCAGCATACTACATCTTTATCTACTTCAATCAAAGACCAAAGTGGCTTCAAAGTGCTTTAGGTAACTCATAACTAACAGCTATTAATACAGCGGACCTTTAGATTCTCCTGCACAAATGAAATTAGAGAAAAAAGATTAGTTTTGAAGTAGGTATTTGATTAATTATTTAGTGGAATAAGTAATTAGAATTTTAGTTGTCAACAATTTTAACAATGTCTTAATTATTTAAATAATTTATTAAGGTAAAATTTAAACTATTTGATGACTGTCAAAAGTCAATTGTTATGTTTACACTACTCTCAAACTTTCACTGCTATTCTCTGCTTTATATAATTACAAACTCAACATTTTGGGGTTTAAACATTTGAAGTTGGAACATTGCTTCTCGGAACCTTTGGGCATTTTTAATAAAATGCTCATTACTTTATGGACAACATGATAACTTACTTAATTAAGTTCTTAAAAAAAAGATTAAATGTAAATGAAAATAAATGTTGGAGCCCCAAGCTGAATCATTTTCAGGAGACAAAATTATGTAGAACTATTAATGTCATTTGACCCAAGGATCAAATTATTCATTATTCATTAGTTTTTTTACAAAATCGTACATTGCATATACTGTGCATACAGCTCAAATGAGTGATGTCTATCGTTTCCCTAGGGTTCCCTTAAAATATGCAAAGATGTATAGAAAATATTGCCAGAATTGTTTTGGGGGCAATTGCCAAACACGCTGCCAGAGTACCTTTATAAATTTTGGTTTGTACTATAGTAAGAATCAGGAACTATGCAAGTATAACACCACATTGCTGTGTCACTGGAGTTGGGAGCGATACTGTCGTTAGGTTCTTTGGCTTGTCCCCATTCACTGTATCTAAGGCTTGACCTAAATCTGTCACCAAAAAAGTTCTAAGTAGAATATCTGAGTTGAACATTTCTAATGTACAGAACTATAGAGGTTTTCAAACCCGCTAGTTACAACTCTTTGCAAAATGAAACAAATACTAAACATAGGACTCTTCAGGGGAAGAACCTATTGATATGGGCTTGGTTTTTTCTTTTTTAGTTATTAGCCTTCAAATAAGACAAGCATGTTTTCATATGCCAAAACATTACAAAAGCATATTTGTAGAAACCTTCTTTTCGTTACTAATCAATGTAAGGCCACAAGGGCACTAACTACCATATACCACTTTAATTAGCAGTAACACTTCAAAGGTTTCCAGCAGGTGATGAACAGAGGAGGGTTTCCTAGAAGTCCAAAGGAGAACCCTTTTGGAGCCCTCCGTTTTTTATAGTGTAAAGTGACATACAAACCAAATTTTACTGAATTTTGAATACTTAATAGACTTGTTAAATAGTTCCATTTGCCCTGCTTTAATACTCAAAGGTATTCATTGGAAGCAAGTGAGGCAAACCCTCTGGTAGCAGCGATAATCCAAAAGAAACATGTTTGTTTTTGCTAATAACATATCATTTTTGATGTAAGACCTTTAAATGTGCACAATCACAGGTTGTTATAACCTTGCAAATGGTCTTTGTGAATTTTCATTGCCCCTCCTTAGTTTCTGAGATACGTTAACAGGTTAACATGTGTAAAGCATTTTACCTTATTTAAGTCTAGAAATTATGTCACTATATGCTCTTCCCTCTGTCCTCAGATTCCTTCAATAGGACTTTACAGATCATCATGGAGGTCGTCCCTGCTGAGAAATGACAGCACACAAACACAACATGTATTCTTAAGTGCCTTCAAGTTATAAATATAACAAGAATTGTAAGCGTAAAACTGCTGTATACTCTCCAACAGACTCATTTAGTAAAAAAAAAAAAAATTAAAGTTAATTATATCATGGCTGAATGTGAATTTATATAGTACATTTTATTACGGAATTAAAATTTTAGTTGAAAGAAGTAAAAATCATTTTATATCTACTGTACATATCATTGTTTTTAGGAACTTTGCGATTATTTTTGTAACAGTCTAATCATCATTTCATTCTAAATAACTAATCTGGTTTTAATATACGGTATCATATTGGCTCTTTGTAGAAAAGTTGGTTTCATGTTTTCACTTATTCCATAAAGTCTAAGCACCCATAGACTTGGATGTATTATTGTTCTACCTTAGTTCATTTTTGGTGGGTCAAATGCCAAAAATTGCAAGATGAGCATCATGTTTTAAAATTCAAATAACATCTCTTGCAATTAATAACTACTGCAATGTTAAGTGGTAGTCTGTCAGATTGTGTAGATTGATATCTGATGCTTGTGATCAACTTTACCTGCTTTTTATCAAATAGCTAATCAATATAATAATCTAATGTACAGCCTTAATCACTGACAAAGCCACAGGAATATAGGACTTTCTTCAGTTCTCTTGTGTAGCTCTAGTATCAGTTATAATAGTCATGATGACTGGTCAGAGTGCAGTATTTGTATTTTTTTTCATTGTTTTCATAACAATATGTTGTCATATCAGAGGTTATCTGAGTGGACCAAAAAAGTGTATTTCCTCAACAAACATATTGAGATAATTATTCAAGATTATATCAATACTATATTACATTGTTGAGTGAAAGGATGTTTTTAATTAATGTTAATAAACCAGAACAACAATGTAATAATCAGCTGTTTTAATGATTTTACATGAAGAATGTAAATTATGTTACTAATTTAATAACCTGCACTATTGTACTAACAAGTTAAACGACAGAGCTCTAGATACGTTTCAACGCTGAAACATCAAGCTTCAGTTGCATCACAGAGTAAGCTAGCTGAGTTATTTTGCTCCAAAGTTGTCATAAGTGGTATTGTCAGATCACATGATTTCCATGAAAATGTGGACATGTCTTTCCAACTTTGAGAAACATATAGCAGGCTGTGTGAACTGATTAGGACAGCATGAACTGACATGTATTTACTATAGCAACCAATAGCAATCATAAGCTAAAAGATGCATAACATCAACTAGCCCTAAAAATAGGCAGTGGACAAATGGAAAAAAGCATGGTAGAGGAACAGGTAAACAATGTGTCAAGACATTTAGCTTTATCTCTGAAGATCAGTGTTTTATTTTTGAGTCATGTAGGTATTTTGTTGTTGTTGTTTTTTTTAGCTAAAGCATAATTCAGTTTAAACACAACTGTTTTATATAGATAGTGTTAGCCATTAGTTCAGTGTCCTAACCAAGTTGATTGCTGAGATATGAAATCAAAGAAAGCCAAGGGAGACCCAGGGCAACAGAACAACCAGTCAGATAATCACATAGGTTGGAAAAAAACACCAGTTTATCCAGATGATCTAAACCACTTTTCTTGCGGGGCAAATTGAAAGTGAGTGAACAGAATACCGGGTATGCAAACCAGTTTTGATAGATGTTTCTGAATTGGACACTGATAATATATGAAAAAAAGGCTTAACTCCATTGCTAACCAATCTAAATCTTGCTGTCTTTTCTCTTATTAGCAATGTGCTCTACAAAACATTCAGGTAAAGTTAGCAAACTTCTAATCTCAAATATAGGAGCAAAGGTGGTGACTAACTGAAATTTATAAAAACTGGAAAAAGAAAAAAAATCACCTAAAGACTGGATCTTAAGACTTAATTTCAGAATCTTTACATATTACCCACCATATGACTTTATCTGCTTACTGTCATTATTACCTGACCTAGCGTGGAAAAGATCTTGGGCTGTAATCACAATACATCCTAAGGCTAAAGGTAGCTCAGAACTGGCTGAGTTGGAAGACACTCTTAAAAATAAGTGCCCTAACTTTAGGACTCCTATATTTTTGGTCGGAGAAAATCTAAGAGAAGATAGAGGCTTCCTGAATTCTTAAGACTTGCTCACAGCCAGTCATTGCTGCTGCCAGTAATTCACCTAGTCATGTCAGCATTTTGGTAAAATATAATCATAATTAGTTTTTAAATAAGTTTCAGCTCAATTGGGAGATTATTTTGAAGATAGTCGAGCTAGTAAAGAATGCAGTCTTCTCACACACAAATTGAAAAAATTCATTAATAATGGAGAAGGTGGCAAGATCAAGCAATTCTTTGCTATTTGGCCATTGGAAAAAGGCAGTTATGCATCACTGATGAACTGGGAATATCCCAATTATCCATCAAACCATGAACAAGCTTTTCAGACAAAATATTAAGATGTCAGTACATAACCGACAAGCTGTGATAAATCAGAGTTGAAAGTTATTTCAAAGTTTTTTATCTCCATCACTAGATTACCTGATGGTATGGATGGTATAGATGGGACGTACATTGGTATCATTGCATCATCAAATAATGAGGATTTTTTTTTTATGAATTGAAAAATATCATAGTATAATACTGCAGCAGTATACATCCTTGACATCATTACCAAGTGGTCAAACACTGAGACAGCTGTTTTGAAAGGCATCATGTCCCAACTGCCAGTCACTTGGTAGGGGACAGTTGAAGTCTCTGGCTACCAACATCATACATACAACCACAACCATGCATCCATTAGCTATACCACTTATCCTTTTGAGGGTCATGGGTTGGGGGCTTGAGAAGAACAGGGTACCCCCTAGACAGATTGCCAGTCTGTTACAGGGCACAACCAGGACTTCAGTTGCAGGGCAGACTATAAGTAGATGTACTGGTCGACATTTTTTGTTGAGAATTGAGCCCTGTAAATGAGCAGAAATCACGTGCATGGTGAAGAAACCCCCCTTTTTGTATGCACAGAAAGTCAAGAACGCTCTCCAGGATGTAGGTGGACGTGTTTCCTTGTCAATGAAGAAGAGAGGTTTCAGAGAGACCATAGCACCATATAGGTACCATGCAAAGATTTATGATGATAATAAGACAAAAAACCTAATAGTTATAATAATAGGGCTAATAATATTACAAATAAAACTGAGGAAGTGGTAATACTAATAATCATAATAACTAAAACAGTGGGTGTTGAGCAGGATCATGGGGCAGTAAGTTGTTTGCAGTCATAGATCCAGACTCTGTAGAAATAGACATAGAAATAGATACAGATGAACAGATGGAGAGGAGGAGAGGGGAGTTTGGTGCATCTTGGGAAGTCCCCCAATAGTCTAAGCCTATAGCAACATAACTAGGGGATGGTTAAAGCTGAACCTGAGCCAGCCCTAACTATAAACTTTATCAAAAAAAGAAAGGTTTGAAGCCTACACTTAAACATGGAGAGGGTGTAGAGGAAACTGATACTTGAAGGCCTTGCCTTTCCATTCTACATTGGAGACTCCAGGAACCAAAAACAAGCCTACATTGTAAGACTGCAGTGTTCTACTGGGGTAATAAGGTATTCGGAGCTCTTTAAGATAGGATGGTGTCTGGCCATTGAGAGCTTTGTGAGATGAAGGATCATAAATTAAATTCTGGATTTTCCAGGAAGCCAATCCATATAAGCTAGAACAGGAGATATATGATTTCTTTTTCTAGTTTCACTCAATACTAATGTTGCAGCAGAGAGTATTTAAAGTTTTACTGGGGCAGCCTGATTACTATGAGTGAAAAAAAGCAGTCCTTGAAGTTTATGATGTTGGAGTTAAAGGACATGTCCCCAAGAGCACTGTAAAGATTCCCAACAGTGGTGCTAGAGGCCAGAGCAATGCCATCTAGAGTAAGTATATCATTAGATGATGTGTTTCTGAGGTGTTGTGGGACAAGTACAATAACTTCAGTTTTGTCTGAGTTTAACAGTAGCTAGTCATCCAGATCTTTATATCCTTAAGATATGCTTGAAGTTTATCTAACTGATTGATTTCATTGCCTAGGGGAAGAATATATAAGGTCAATTAAACTGGTCCATGCACAGAACCTTGTGGTCTGTGACTAACCTTTGAGTATAAGGAGGGTTTATCATTACCTTGCACGAACTGAAATTGAATTAATAAATAGGACTTCAAACAACTTAGACTGGTGTCTTTAATGCCAGTTAAATAAAAAAGTCTCTGTAATAGGATTTGATGGTCAATAGTGTCAAATACAGCACTAAGATCTAATAACAAGTATGGAGACAAGTCCATTATCCGATGTTGTTAGAGGATCATGTATAATTTTCACCAGTGCTGTTTCTCTGCTATGATACATTCTAAATCCTGACTGAAAATCCTCAAATTAACAATTATCATGTAAAAAGTCACACAACTGGTTGGTGCCACTTTTGTCAAGGAACTTAGAGAAAAAGGTACGATTAGATATGGCTCTATAGTTTCGTAACACGGAGTGGGCTTTTTAAGAAGAGGTTTATTTACAGCTATTTTAAAGGACTGCAATACATATTCTGTTAATAAAGACAGATTTATTGTAACTAATATCATGGTACTAACTAAGGGTAAAATTTTCTTAAGCAGCCTGGTTGGGATGGGGTCTAAGAGACAGATTGATGATTTAGATGAAGAGATCAGAAGTTACTTGATGAAGGTCGATAGGAGAGAAACTGTCTAAGTCTATATCGGGTTTTACAGCTGTTTCCAGGGTTTCTTTGTTTGAGGACAAATAAGTGCCAGTTGAGGGCAGGAGGAGGTGAATTTGTCTCTAATAGTTAGAATTTTATCATTAGAGAAGCTCATGAAGTCGTTGCTACTGAGAGCTATAGGAACACATGGATCAATCAAGCTATGACTCTCAGTCAGTCTGGTTATGGTGCTGAAAAGAAAGCTAGGGCTGTTTTTATTATCCTCTATCAAAGATGAGTAATGAGCTTCTCTGGCACCACAGAAGACCTTCCTTTAAGTTTTATGTTTACCATACCAGGCTAAGCAAATTCTTCCAGTTTGGTAAAATGCCATATCCTTTAAAGTTTTCCTCTTGTTTGGTTTAATATACAGGTCTGAGAGTTACACAATGGAGCAAAGAAATTGTCTTATCTTTTTTTTCTAGTGGGGTAATAGCATCAATTGACATCGTCATTGAGTCTGCAGCACTATCAACGAGATGATCAATTTAGGAGGGACTACAATAATGAGGTTGAAAAAATTTATATTCTCATTTCTTGTAAACTCGTAAATTCATACCATGAAGAAAAAATTAGTTGAATATTTCGTCTGCATGCCCCATCACTACAGTCGCTTGCATCCTCAAGTCAATGCTCCCTCGTGTCATGCAAACCAATAGAGACATTGTAAGTCAATGTAAGCAACGTTGGGAATGTTGTGTCTCTGTCAATATAACTATAAAGAGTACAGTCTGGACCTGTCTTAAATTGATAGTGCCCTGAGATAACCTCTGTTATAATTTGGGATACAGTAAAATTGAATTGAATTAAACTGAAGTTACTTGGTCTCCTGCCTGCTCTCTGTTCTCCTGACCTTGTCCTACCTGACTGTCATTCTGACCTCCCTCCGCTTCCCTAATACAACAGCCCATGAATTCAAAATATACCATCATCCATACACAGTGCATTTGAGTGGTTTTGTGTTGGAAAAAAAAATGCAACCAGATCTTTTTCTACTGAGTACAATATCCTCCAACCAGGGTATTCTAAATCCTTCATAGAATGCCCTGACCATTAAACAGAACAGCTCTGAAAATTGGATCAACCAATCATTGGGTATTCTAGAAGACTTAGCATAAGGGACTTAGCATAATGCTAACTAGCCATTGATAACCAACCTTTGGTTCTGGTACAGCAATCTGTGGATCGGTGTTTGACCAGAAATGATGGTCTGCTATTGTTTTACATGTGGGTCTGGCTTGCTGGTAGTTTTTCTCCAGAATATTTTCTTAGTATCCCCGGACTACAAAAGATGGTGTGTGGTACTTGTCCCAAAAGCTTGTGTACTGGATTTGATTAATTATCACAAGAGACTGCACTCATCCTGACTGACATAGGATTTCAATGGAGGATGGTCAGGATCACTGTGTGCATTGCTTAGGGCTGGGCCATGTACGCACAGCCAGCCAGGACGAAGCCTCCAGTATAAATTGTGTAATCCCGCTAGCTAGAGTGAGGGACGTAGTTTTCAATGACCAAGTTGGGGTGGAGTCTTAATCAGTCCATATCCTGAGTGAGGCTGTCAGGAAAGGGTTGGAAATGCTCTCCCCTGCAGCTACAGGGACAGTCCCATTTGCTAACAAACACTGCACCCTAACGTTGAGGGGAGTGGTGATAGTTTTAAAGGCAGGCTATTTTGGGCCTCAGAAACTGGCAGAGGGGTGTTTCCACCTTATTGCTCAGTTTCATAAAGGTGCTCTTAGGGTTACTCTCTACCACAGAGGGCCATCTGCCCCCCCCCCAATGGAATTTGGAACTTGTATTGTCAACCTTGCAGCATGAGCCATTTCAAGCCCATGGAAGTAGTTCAGACAAAATGGCTTTCCCTCAAGTAGGCATTCTTGTTAGTATTGTTTTAGGTAAAAGAATGGGAGAGCAACCAAGCCTTTCTGTTGTTTGAGAAATGCTGCTCGAACCAGCAGGACATTGGCTGACGTGTCATGCCTCTGGACCTCAGACTCAAGTTTTGGCTCCAGAGGTACAGCAGGTTGTCTACTAACTGGAAAGTTAGTGGTTTGTTCCCCGGCTTCTCCATTACGCATGCTGAAGTGACATTGGATAAGATACTGCATATGCATATTAGCCTGTGTGTGCTCAAGCTAATGTGAAGAAAAAGTATATCCATTGGGCTGAGCACCATGAGTTTAGCCCAGGGGATTAGGTTTGACTTCTTATGCCATTTCAGGCAAAGTTTGCTGGCCCGTAAACTGTTGAGAGGCAAGGGTCTGATCTACTACTTGGTTGCGACTCAAAATTGGAGGAAGTCTTCTCAACTATGTCATGTCAACTAGCTTAAGCTCTACTATGCTTGTTACTCCATAGCTCAGGAAAGAATGTTAGTCCCACATTGAGGGTTGATTCTATGCCTCCAGATCGAGGGAACAGGGTTGGACAGTGAACTGGATGGGAAAGCATCAGATGATCCTCTGTTGTGTGGTAGACTAAAAACTTAGCCTACTTCATGTTGTGTCATTTTGATAATTTGTCAAGCCATTTACCCGTGTCACAAAGAGCTGAATAATCTGGGTTAATAGGTACATTTTTGGTTCTGTCTGATGATCTACCATCACAAACAAACCTTATCATTTATGATGTTGATGTGGGAGCAACGATTTTATCCATATCCAGCACATAAGTGTAGGGTATTGGAGTCTGCTTAAAAATCAGATTACAGTTCTGTCATCCTCCAGTTGGGCCTCACCTAGCCTGCTTGTCAGTAAATCAGATGGGTCCCCGTGGTTCTGTAACAACTATTATAAGGTTAATAAGGCCACTGAAGGGGATTCCTATCCGTTTCCACAGATGGAGGATTTCACTGATTTGTTGGGCTCAGCTATATTCATTAGTAAATTTGACTTAATAAAGGGGTGCTAGCAGGTTCCTCTGACAGTGCATGCACAGGAAATTTTGGAATTTGGGACACCCTTTGGTATGTATGAATATTTACTTTTGAGCTTTGGTCTCTGCAATACACCTTCAACATTTCAGCACCTCGTGAACCTTGATGGTTGTGCTGTTTACCTTGACAACATTGTTTATTCAGTAATACATGGGATGACCACATCAATTTCATTGGTGCTCTGTTTTGTCACTTGGCTGAGGCACATCTCATTGTCAACCTGGCTAAGTGTGAGTTAACCAGGTCCACTGTGATTTACCTCAGCCAGGTGTTCGGACAGGGACAGGTTTGTTGAGCAGACAAGACGTTCAAGGCTGTCGTGCAGTATCCCATGCATGTAGGTTACTATCGTTCCTTCTGCAAAAATTTCTTAATGTTGTCACATCCTTGATGGATTTGTTGAAGGGTAACACTAAGTAAGTGTGGTCTGCTCAGTTTAAGATGTCATTTGAAAATTTGAAAACTCTACTGTGTGCTACTCAAGTTCTTTCTGCACTGTGCCATTCAAACTGGAGGTAGACGCTAGTCATGTTTTGACAGTTTTTTTGCAGGAAGGGGGAGGAGGACGATAGGCCAATCTACTACTTTTCAAAGAAGTTCAAGGCTTACCAGCCAAACTAATCAACAATTGAGAAGGAAGCACTGGCCTTTTTTAGGCCTTTCAACACTCTTTGGTGTATCTCGATTCTTGAGGAAGCCTGGTGGTTATCTGCACCGACCACAACCCACTCGCTTTTCTTTGTTCACTGAGGTTTATGAGGTGGACCTTGTTCCTATAAGCCTATGGTTTGGACATTAGGCATCTTAAGGGCAAGGATAATTTCTGGCAACTCCCCTTTCTTACACCTCAGTGAGGGAGTGTTGTTTTTGGTCCGCAACTGAACTTCCAGTGTACAGCCTTATTGTTGTGTGTTTTTTTTGTTTTTTTTGTATGTGCCTGCTAGCAGCTAGCACCTCTTAGCATTTATAATTGAGTAACTGTTGAATCACTATTTCTTTCATCCCTTTGGGGCCCCTTGCTTAAGTGGGGGGTGTTATGACCCCTGTATAGTCTTCTAGGAGTGTATCTACTAGGTGTGTCTGACTAACCTGTCTAACTCTCCCATGCAGGTGACTTGATTACCACTTAGTGCAACAAAGGTGTTCACTCTCTCTCTCGTCTTCTCCCTACAGGCACTTATCCTGGTTTGGTTTGGTTAACTGCTTTAGATTGGTTGCTTTTATGTACTTTCCAACACCCCCATACTTGTTCTCATAAACCGAACATTCACACATATTACTGATGTTACTGAGATCCACACTTAATGATGGTGGACAGCCATTTTCAGGTCTTCAGTTGGGTTAAAGTCAGGGCTCTGGCTGTGCAACTCAAGGAAATTAACAGAATTGTTTCCAAGCAACTCCTGCATTGTCTTAGCTTTGTGCTTAGGGTCACTGAAAGTGAACCTTCTAGGTGAACCATTGGTGTACCCAGTAACACATCCTGGGTACTCAGGACCAGAGTCAAACTAGAAATTTTGTTTGTCACAGTTTGAGAGTCCTTTAGGTGCTTTTTTTGCAAACCCCAGGCAGGTTCTCATGTATCTTTACCGAGGAGAGATTCCCTTCTGGCCACTCTGCCATAAAGTTCAGATCAGTGGAGCACTACAGTGATGTTTATTCTTCTGAAAGTTTCTCCCATGTCCACACTCAATGCAGAATGTTTTTTATTTTTTTGTAGCCTCCCCCAGTTATGTTCCTTGGCGCAATCTTGTCTCTAAGCCCTTCAGGCAGTTCCTTGGTTTTTGCTCTGATGTGAATTTCCAGCTGTGAGACCTTAGTTAGACAGACTCTTTCCAAATCATGTTCAATCAAATTAATTTACCACAGGTGGATTCTAATCAAGGTGTAGAAACTTCTCAAAGACAATCAAAAGAAAATACTGAAGGAAAATACAGTTAAAAATGCAAGATCACATCAGAGACAGAAATATTTCAACCATCTTGGTTAGAAATGGAAGACTCAGAAATGAGCTAATAATAAACCAGATAAGGTGCAGTTTGTTAAGAAATCAGGAGCAACCCAAATGCAGGACATAGACAGAATTGGTTTGTAAGAGATTTATTATTGAAGAGTTTAATAGTCTTGGGGGCTGATAGCAGGGAATGGGATTTGTAGATGCGGCAAGAAAGGGTAATACTGGAGCATGGCTAGGCATAAGCATAGTGTGAGGGGAAGCATGGCTGGCAGGGGTTATCTTGGAATCTAGGACGCAGCTAACTGGCATGTAGGAGGCCAAGTGATAGATTTTCCTGAGACACAAAAGAGTCTGGAAATGTCTACTACCACTGAGATTTAAAATGCCCCAATTGGTTTGCCACAGGATTTTTTTCATAGTCAATATATTTTTAAGCATGATTTCAAAAGCTAAAATAATAAATTAACCTTCTTATCATACATTGTTCTAATAATCTACCTAGATGAGTGATGCATTTATGTAAATCATTTGGTAACACATAATATACGCAGGTCAGCAAATGTGGGGTATGGGGATCACATATTAATCACAAAAGAGTAATATCTGAATCTTAAAGGCACATTAGAAATGTCCTTAGATTATATTGAAAGCTTTGAGGGTGGTGTAAACTTGCTATTTTGAGTGTTTGGTACACTTTTTAAAATCTATTTTGACCTTTATTTTGAAAAAAGAGTTATTTAAATATCATTTCATTTATTCAAAATTCATTATTTGTATAATAAGTATGTTATGTCAAATTTATACTCCATCAAATGTAGTAGTTTCATTATAATCTATTAAAAGAGGAAGTGGTTAAACAAGCAATTGAATATTACATTAAAATGATTCTTGTATAAAAGTAGATGTAAAAGTATTCTGCTAAGTGGAGACCCCAACCATATATTCGTATTCAATATCTAAGTTATAAAGTAAAAACATTTATTTATTCATTTGGTAACTCGCGTTAATACGGCAAGCCAAAACACTTAAGAACACTGGGCCCTGTCCACGGCAATACACAATGACAATCCAATCAGTGAGGCAGTCACAGTGTCCAATCAGAGGGCACATATACTGAGACAACCTGGACAGAACGTTCTTGGTCCATCTGAATGAAGTCTGGTTAGGTAATATTGTGGTTTGCTGGTAAAACAGACCATGTGTGTAACATGAACTCAAAAAATAAACTTTAGCACTTCTTATAGGAATTATCAAAGAATTAATTTTTTATAAAGCATCTACATAACAATGTAAGATGACAGTAACAATAACAATGTGTCACTACATCAGTGTTAATTTTGTCAACAGACACACTATGAAGAAAACAATTTTTTAACAATCTGTTTTTCACCATGCAATAAGGCTGAAACTAAACAATAGGTAACCTTTGATAACCAGAATTATGATGAAATATTTTAAATGTTAAATTAATCTATAAAACTAAAAAAATCTGAAAGATGAAAAATTCAACAGATGTACCAATTGCTGTTTTATTTCAAAGTTTTTATCAGTGACCTGCAGGACACCAACAGAAGCTCCTTATCAGTAAAAGTTTCCTCCACTGCCCAAAGTATCTCCTGTTCAGGAGTGGAATTATGTATTTGACCAGTTGCACTACCATTGATGAGAAGTGTCTTGCATTTAGTCACATTCTGTCTCTATCAGTGATGTTATCTGACATTATGATTTCTTGAGAGGAACAGATTTATGGACTAAATCCATCCACAATTCCCTGAGATTTATACAAGATGCAGCAAAAAGACAGCTTAGACAGATTGCAAAAAATATGCAGGTAGCACACTGATATCTATAAAAAGCTTATCTATGGCAACATTATTAAGTGCTGTGGATGTTAAAGTTATTTTCTGTAGATGTTCACTAAAGAAATACCATTAGATTTGGTAAAGTAAAAACTGAATCAGTATTTCAAATCACCCCTTTAGCCAAAAGTATTATTGAGGTTAACAAACTGCTTGGAATGAAGGAAAAAAAAATCTAATGTCACACAGAAAAATTAAATATTAGCAAATTTTCAATTACTTTTGACAGCACCATGAACTGAACAAATATTTCTGTCCATATTTTCTTGATAGGATAGGATATTTTTGTGAAGAATGTAGCTGGTGTTTCTGGTGTGGAATGAGGACTAGAATTAAGTTTTTAAAAGCATTTGCTAATACACACAATCAATGGTACATAAATTATACTCAAACTATCCAGTTTGTATGATGAAACTCAACTATCCAATCACTTGTCAGTCCTCATGACTTCATACATGTTCCCTATTGGTTCATATTTAACAATCCAGTATCAACAAAAAAAAGACCAGAACTTAAAGAACACAAAGAATTATGTTTTTTGTCTTTGGTCTAGATAAGTGAAAGTGCTCTACATTTCTATTATCTCAACTAATATTTCCATTGTATTTTTCCCCCTTGGATTCATTCATCCAAGTATTTCTTCTATTATTTTTCTACTCACATCTCCTCCATTGTTTTTCCTTTTTATTCTCTGTATGTGCCTCCATTCCAAGGACTGCCTGACCTTTAATTGTATTATGAAACCAAACACACACTCTCTCTCTCTCTCTCTCTCTCTCACACACACACACAAACACACACACACACACACACACACAAACAAACCTGCATGTCTAATTTTACTGAAGTAAGCCTTGACAGACACATGGGGGTGCTGCAATGCTTTATAACATGCCAGGCATTTCTTACTGAAAAGAATGTTTGAAATGCAAAACACTGCAAAACAATGGGACATACCACTACAAATACAGAAGATAATCAATGAACCCACCACAAAGGGATATTGTTGATTTGTTGTAATTGACCTGAGGAGGCAGGACTTTTTCAGGAACAAGGGGGGAGGAATGGAAAAATGTGTATAAAATTCAAAAAACAACTTTCATACATTGAAACCTCTTCCATATGTATTATAACATTACAACAGAATGATAAACACATTTAAAAATGAGAATGATCCTCATCAAATTTAAACTGTGACCTACAGTACTTAAGAAATGCAATATGGTTCAGCCTCTCACAATGCTGGCAGGGAGCTTTACTCCACCGGATAATAGAAGAATGCTTTATGGTGCAGGTGTTGACACTGAAGAAAAAAGAAAAATGGCTCTCAGCAAACCAAGGTTACTAAATGTTTCAGGGATGGACTCTTTTTAACTCAAGGATGAAAACAGAGAAAGACAATGGGAGAAAGGCTGAAAGAGAAATTCATATGTCATTATTGTCTTTAGTTTCTCCTTATTCTCCTCCTGTCTCTTTCCAAGAGCACACATTTTATCCAAGTCTTGGTTGTAGTCAGGTGTCTTTCTGATGATTTAGATAGAATGTAGACAAAATCACATCTAACTCAGTCGAATTCATTTACTGTTGTACTCAATTACATTTCACCACTAACTGATATGCTATTGTAAAACTCAGATTTAAGTTTGAAATTTATGGTGCTTTTGATTACTCAGGTGGTGAATAAGAGTTGATGTGACTTTAATTTCTGGTTGCATTTCACAACTAAACGAAAAACAAAATGATCTCATTCAGAACTACAGAGTCAAGGTGGACTGTGTTGTAAATGATTCATCAGTTCCCAGGGGGTCTTACCAATGTTCTTTTCTAAACTCAATGGTATTTTGAATTATTTTTTCTTAGTTTGGGAATAGTATCCAGAAGTTATGGTTTCATGGTTTTGGCTCGTTAAAAAGTAGTTAAAATTACCTGAACCTCAGCTACCTTCAACAGTAAAAATGCTATTTTCACACTATTGCATCAAAAATAATTATTATAATTTATGATATATTTCAATTTTCAATTCACCTTTATTCATATAGTGCCATATCATAACAGAAGTTATCTCAGGGCACTTTTCATATAGGGCAGGTCTAGACCAGACTCTTTATAATTATTATTCACAGAGACCCAAGATTTCCCCCATGAGCAAGAACTTGGCGACAGTGGAAACAAAAAACTCCCTTTTAACAGGTAGAAATGTTGAACAGATCCCAGCTCATGGTGGGTGGGGGGGTCTGCCTCGACCGGCTGGGTTGAGTGAGAGAGACAGAGGGAGTGAGAGAGAGAGAGAGAGAGAGAGACGGGGGCAGGAGAGAGAAGAGAGAGCATAGCACAATAATGGGACTAATAGCTATATATATCATTATTATACTAACAGGGCTTATAATATTAGTAATAGGACTAAATAAAATGGTAACAGTAGTAATCATAATAATTAGAGCAGTGGGTGTTGATCAGGCTCATGGGGCAGTAGATGGTCTGCAACCATGGATCCAGACTCAGGAGCATCAGAAAAAACCTGCAGAAAGCAACAGGAGGAAGAGGAGAGAGACGAGGAAGCACAAAACTATGGGAGAGAGAGGAAGGACTGTTAGTAACGAGATGTTGAAGCTCAAAGGGAGAGAGGAGGAGGCGGTGGAAAGAGAAGCTCATTGCATCATCGGAAGTCCCCTGGCAGTCTAGGCTTATAGCAGCATAGTGAGGGGACGGCTGGAGCTAATGCTGAGCAAGTTCTAACCACAAGCTTTATCAAAGAGGAAGGATTTAAGCCGACTCTTATATATGGAAAGGGTGTCTGACTCCTGGACCCAAACTGGAAGATGGTTCCACAGCAGAGGAGCCTGATAACTGAAACCTCTGCCTCCCGTTCTGCTTGTGGAGACTCTAGGAACCACTAGTAGTCCTGCATTCTGGGAGTGAAGTGTTCTACTGGGATAATAAGGTACTATGAGCTTTTTAAGATAGGATGGTGCCTGGTCATTGAGGGCTTTGTAGTGTATAACACACTTTGTAGTGTTTAACGGAATAGTACATACATACATATATATATATATATATATATATATATATATGTATATATATATATGTATGTGTGTTTGTGTGTGTGTGTGTGTGTGTGTGTGTGTGTGTGTTAGTTTTACATGGATCTTTTATGGATCTTTTCCAGTATAAATTCTGACCTTGTCAGGACCACTAGTCTTCATGAGGACCAAAGCCCAGTTTTTATGTGACATGTGAATTCTGAGTTTCCCTGTCAAGAATGTCTACAATGTATGGAAGTCAACGCAATAACAAAGGATAGGTGTGTATATGTGTGTGTGGCTGTGTAGGGTGGACCAGAGTTATCCCCATTAAAAGGGATTAGCAGACCCACCATCCCCACCCCCTTCCCCACCTTTCATACTCCTCACTGCAAGGTAAGAAGGGTCTATCCCCAGGGTTACTCATGGCCCAAATGTGATGTGACAAAATGACATCTCTGTGTGTTGGTGTTGTTACCTTCATCCGAGCAGAGGTGGATGAATAAATGCTTGCTCTGAAGAACACTGGAAGCCTTTTGTTTCTGCAGTTGTGCAGGAAAGGAGGCTCAGTGGCCTGGGGCTACTGCTGTCAAAGAGGTTGACTGGCGCACACGCACACACAACTTATATAGTCTAGTTCATTGTAGCGATTATACATGATTTGAAGTTGCCCACCATTAACTCTCTGATTGATCAGTGTATATCTAAAACACTTCTAACGCTTGCTGATTAAAATATTATATATTTTTTTCTTTTGTCTAATATTCTTAAAACAAAACAACTTGTGGTCTTAGGGAGAAAATAACCTTATCCTGACTCCAGCTCCTGCTTAATACACTGACATGAGATTGACGTTAAAGTGGCAGTTTTGAAGATTTTCATATAAATAAATGTCTATTAAGTCACTATCACTGAATGATGTCTGAGCCTATGGTACAACGATTAAAGTATTGCAATATTTATATATCTGCGTTATATCTTTATTATTAACAAGTTGTCTGTTTTTACATTCTAAGAAAAAATGCCAGATTAAGTTACTGCCAATGCAAACAGAATATTTCCTACTGCTCTAGCTTCACATTAAAGGGAACAGATAGTGTAATTTGTTTGTCATTGAGCTCAGCACTTGCCATTATCATTCATCAAAAATTTGTCAACAAAACAAGACAGTTCTCAATTTGGGCTTTTTTGGACAGCGGCTCATTTTAAAATATAACAGGGGGTAATGGAACAAGAGGGAACAGTCACAATGAGCTGTTAGATGAAGGGCTGCAGGTGACAGGCTGCTCACCTCCAACTTCTCAGCCAGATAACCAACTCTATTCAGTGTGATAGTTGCTCACAGAATGAAGGAAAAGGGCCAGTTATTGTGTGACTTTATTTTAACAACAATAGTTTATTTTACTGGTACCAGAATTCTGTAACCAGTAGTATTAAACTTTTGTTGCTTTTGTTGTTACCACCAGTAACTACAAGTGTCTCAAGGTCAACAAGGACTGAAATCATCCAGATTGCCATTTTAAGCTTCTTTTCTCAATTTTGGGAAGCGAGTCAATATTTGTATTTCCGAAGATGTGGAATTGTTCCTTGAAACAATGAAACAATGACTTGAGTTGAAGTCGAATTCCTTAAAACTAACATTTAAGGAAAGGCTTGAAAATCAATTAATATAGTTATATAACTCAGTATACAATTTTATGCAATTTTAAAAAGCTCATAATAACAAAATTGTTCATAATAGCTGTGAGACTTAAGCTACCAGAGGTTCAGATGAACACATTAATCGGAATTAAACCTTAATTATTATTATATTGGGCTTCGAAATATAGCTACTGTACCCATAGAGCTGCTCAGTTTCTGTGTTTTATTTGCATATACCTTGCTAAAGGAATATTCAGTGACACTCCATCTGAAACAACAAGACTTGAAGCAGTTGAGAACAATAATAACACATACTTTAGCTTCTAAAACCTAGAGTAAATTTGTGTCGTCATTGGCAGCTGCAGGTAGAAATGAGAGACAATCATTCGAGCAAGCAGGAGGGAATGAGGCCTACTTTACTTTTAACATATTGTGTAGGGATTTACTGTGTTACAATGAGCAATGTGCAGATGTTTTATCAGCCTGCATCAGTTTCTCTGTGTGAGCTTTTGCTTGTATACCAAAGTCTGCTTCTCTATGGCAATCTGACCCAAATGAAAAAAAGATCAGTGCCAGCATCAAATCTGCAGATTCTCTCTTACCGTTGAGTGTATATTGTCTTTGAGCCAAGGGCCAGGTTTAGATTACAGGCCAATATGGAGACAACTTTGTCTGCTAATGTTAGAAGTAGACACAACCTAACCTTGACCAGCGAGTTCTTAGCATATCCTCCTCCCACAGTGGTGTCAGTTTATTTCTTCATCACATCAAGATCCCTGATTTCGTTTCAGTGGCAAATAGCATCCTCAATCACTCGCTGTTGATCTGAAATTTAACTGAGATCTGCTGAGTTTGACTGAGACCAAAGACAGGAAGGTTTTCTCCAAATCAATCTGCACTGAACATTTTTTTCACATGGGTCAGATAATGTGGTCATCATTACTTGATGGTAAAGTGGGTTTTTAATATTTGACCTCCAGTGATAACAGACACTATTTTTTTTATCAATATCTGAATTGACATCAGTGAAACTAACTGTGTGATCAACTTAAGAACCATAGCAAATGTGACAGAGAAGCTGAATCCATATAGCTGAGGCATTTTTGCTGTCCTGGACTGGGCTAAGCAGAAGAGGATATTTGGTCTTTGGAGTGGAAGCTTTGGGACTTTTCCCCAGAGGAAGAACTGATTTCAGGGGAATCATCCTCCTTCGGGCAAGGTGAAGATCCCTGCTGAGGCAGCCAGAGCTCTGCCTCAGCACATACAGAGACTGATGTACATATTATGCGTAACCACACCCAATATAATCAATTAAAAAAAAGAAAGAAGGCCTCTGAATTAAAAAAAAAAGTACATATCAAGCAGTACTTTAGTTGATGCGGTTCTTTAAAAAACACATTTACATCATTAAAATAAAAATGATAACATGAGGATAACCACATATGTATATTAAGCCAATAATGTAAAAAGTAATTTAAACTTGAACTAAAATTTTCTCACACTCTCACACTCTGAGTGTTTTCTTATTTCCAGTGCATGCCCACACAGATATTGCATGGAATTATTATACAAACATCATCAGTTTGTTGTTACAATATAGGACATTATCACTACAGTCAGATAAACTAAAATTTTGGTAGTTACAATTTTGACCAAATAAATACACAAATAAATATGAAGGATATACCATATAAACTGATTTCTCAGTGAAAGGTTCTAAGAATAAATTGCAGATAATGAAAAATTAACCATAAAGCAGTTACAAAGATAATCATTTATAGCTGCTTTTTCATGCTGGTGTCTATCATCAAGGAATTTTTTTTTTTTTTTTTTTTCGCTGATTCTCTGTTGTCTGCATTCTGTATGCAAGGATGGATTAGGAGGTCAGCCCTTTGGACACTGTGTTTTTAGAGGTATCCTGCTCTGCCCTTGCATATTGCTTTCCAAGTACTGTAGGAGCCAATATAAATCTATCATTTAAAGCATAAAGCTTGTTATTTTTTACTTAAGAGACCCATGAAGGGATTTTTCTCTCTGCCTCAGGACTGAGACCATGTTCAGACCAAATATGAACTAATTAAAGAGAGGGGGGAAAGAAAACTTAAATTAAACTATCAAAAAAGGTGAATCATCTGAAAAAAAAAATCAACATTTGTTTCAACACAATGAGCTAAATCCACCATCAGAAATAAATACTGTTGCCTTGACAATCATTTCAATCCTTGGTTTGGTTTTATAGACTACTACTGCTAAGCAGCAAACAGCAGACATACACAGCTGGAGACTGGTGTGTGAATATAGAGGAGCTTATAGCATCTAAAGAGCCAGGATTTTTCTTGGAATTTGGTAGAGATCAAATCAGAGACTTAAATTAATTGAGACGACACAGAATTACTTCCAATGGATGCTAACATTGCTCTGTGTCTACTGGATGTTTAATTTAGCCACTGTGTGCTGACAGGACATCCAAGTGGCCATGGAGAAAAGAACTAGTGAATACAGTTTGAGGACAAAGGTTAACACAGATGCAAAAACATGGGGCTACCACTCCCTAAGCAGGGTTAAGATAGGAACACAAATACCAGTAGACTACAACAGAAATAGAATGAGGCACATGAATACCCAATCACACCAACACAGAGATCAGGATTAAATTTACAAATGGGTCAACCTTCATCAGCCTCCTTCTTGACCAGCCTCTTTGCCAGGTTTATATCTGGGTTGGATGCTGGCCAGCTTTGGTGAACTGGCTTTGCAATTAAGAATGGAGTGACTGCTGACACTGAGAAGCAGGGTGATAGCTCTCTCATGAATGTCGTCATATGGAAAGCAGTTGTCTAAAAGTGCTATGAGAGAGTGGGATTATAAAAAAGAGAGGCTGCACAGGTCAGAGCAGCTCCAGGAACCGCAAGAGAACTGCTGGGATTTATAGTGTGTCACTGTGAATCTCAGCACACACACATTCAACAGATAAGCTATCTATTTCATAATGATCTCTGCAGGTGCCCTGCTATACTAAGATACATCAAACTTGACACTGAATGCAAACAAAACCACCAACATATGCAGTGAATGATAAGCCCCCAATACACACACATCACACATACAGACAGGGAATGGGGACAATATTATCTTTTTGGATATACTGGGCCCTTTGTAGCCTGCTGAATCATGGAGGCAGCAGAAAGGATGATGAAATACTGAAGAAATAAACACACATGCACACAGCCTAGGTAAAACTAAACACATCCAACTTGTACAGTTTTTGCCAAACACACATACACACACACTCCAAAAAAATCATATAAGAGCTGGTGTCCAGGCTGTGTATTGATGTTAAATATGATAGATGCCCCAGTGATAAACGAATAGTGAAATAACCACAGCAGAGGAGTGTAGGAACACACAAAGATATTTTTCACCTTGCACTGCCTTCTGTATCTTGTATTAGGAAGGAGATTAAGTTATTTGTCAGCTACATTTGCTTAGTTTCACAGTGCAAATAATATAACACTTTGGGTTTTAGTTTCTGTGTTATAATAAAGCCTCACCCAGGCAATAAGGCCAGGGCATGTTTCCCTCGTCATCTCCACAGACCTGCCTTTCCCAAAATGTCCACCAGATGTCCATGGAATTTCCCTGCATTGTGTCATCACCACACTGCTCCAACCATGCCTGTTCCCACTTCCCCTTTTTAGCTCTACACTATTTATATCTGTTGACGGCCAGAACATATTATGTTTTTTGTTGTCTGCCTCATATCCTAAGGGCTATTTCACAAAAGTTGAATTAAGGAATCCAAGATGACGGAAAAAGCAAGATTTGACAGTCTGCTCCGTTCATCCTGGCTTTTTATGTTTCACGAAGGCAAAGCCAGGATGAGTAGATCATACAGCTATGTCAAGCCAGGTGTAAGTGATTCTGGAAGATGTGTGTTCACAACTTTCTTCAAAAGACGCTGTGAGTCGATCACAGATTCACTGATGCTGAGATGGAGAAGATATGTGCGCCTTACGTCACACAATATATTTCACTTTAATTCGTTGTGAAGTCTTCAATTTTTCAGTCATGTTTGTTCTGTATGAAAAGAAATTCATAGATATTTCCTGAGAAGCCAAACAATGACTTACACTTTTACAGCAAAGTGTAGATACACTTGTTGAAGGCATAATTAAAGGCTAATCATAACAGATTCAGACAAGATTTGAGGTGAGTAAATTTATATTTTTAGGCTATTTATGCATTCAGTTGGTCCACTACTGTCTGCCACACCTTTTCTCGCTCTTTTATAATAGCTGTGTTTCTTCACTGGGAAATAATATACTTCACTCCCTTGTTAACCTCCATCAACAAATGTTGCTACCATCAAAACAATGAAAACAAGACATTATTTTGCGATAGTTTAAAGCAAATCTATGACAGAAACACAGTGTTTCAGTGCAGTTTTAACCCAGAAAAGCTGAGTCTCATATTCCCTTAAAAGAAAATTACGGGGAATATTGAATAAATTGAAAATTGAAATGGCCCACTAATTCACGACCATTTAGGTTTATTAGTTAACTACAATGCCAGCCACCACCAGTTATTAATCAACTACTTGCTGCATAAGGTCCTTAGCATTAGTTAGTTTTGTTTATTTGTGGCAATCGTTGTAGAGGAAAGAAGAGTTATGCTTTTAACCCACATTGCCATTTAATTTGGCTTAAATCGATGAAGACTATAAAAGTACATTGATCTAATTGAAACCAGGACATTTCTATGGACCTAGTGCTCAATTTTCTAAACTCCACTGATGGGTGTTGTCCTGTTAAAATAAAGTCTGACGTCTTTTGAAAAGCGTCAGACACTGGCAATACGGGTTGGTTTTAACACAAACAGATTAAACAAGCCTGGCTGTCAGCCAGGTCTTGACCGTGATAGCTTCACAGAATTATTCTCCATGTTAACTTATGCACCAGTGCTTTTATAAATCCTAAATCCATAAAATCTGACCACATAACACAAATTTTAATTTCCCTTTATTTGCTCCCTATTCTTGTCAGATCAGAAGGTGCTACTAATGACCTGCAAAATCCTAAATGGGCATGTCCCTTAATACCTGTCTGATCTCCTTAAACATTGAATTTCATCCTCTTCTCTTTGCTCACAGAGTGCAGGGCTCACTTAGGCTGCAGGACCTCTTCTATCCTGCCTGTTTTCCTTGGAACAACTTCCCTGCTGACATCAGACAGTTTGACTCAAATAAGGCCTGTAAATCCCATTATAAAACTTTTTTTTTTCCTTAACTGTCTGTTAGGGCCTTAATCTTTGATTTCTGTAGGCCTTGTACCTGTTACCATTCTCTTGCCAGTCTCAGATTTCATGGTGGAGAGGAAGTATTGTGGCTCAGGTGCCATTTGTTGATGGCATCGGGAAGTTGCTCAATATCCTTCCAGATCATATTCTTTATTAATGCTTACAGTCTAATCTTGTCATCCTGATTATCAATAATATCAATAAATTATTTTAATCTATTCTGATATGAAATTTATGTCATGTTTGTCCATCCTGGAAGAGGATTCATCACTGCTGGGATGTCAAATAACCAGTGGCGACTTCAGGAAGTCACTGACAGTTGGCCAAGAAATAGTTTGGCACATATGCATTCACAAACCACAATGTGTCATTCCAAACCTGTTTTTTTGAAGACTGAACAAATGAGAGAGAGGTGCTACCGGCTACATGTTTACCAGAAGACATGAGAGTGGGATCAGTCTAATCATCTAAACCCAGGTGCATTTCATAAATCTATAGAATAAGTACCTTGGCTATTTTCCAGTACTTTAAAATGGATCTGGAAATTGTAATTAGACTCATCATGGTGGAAATTCCCATTTTGATATATTTGGTAATGGAGATAATGACCTTATTCACACAAATCAAGGGTCCAATGGATAGTTTGAACCAAACTATTACACTGCTTTAAATTCATTTGGACACTCTTGCCCAAAGGTTCTTACAATAACCATCCACCTAAAACTTGTAAACCAAAAGTGGTCTAATGTACATTTCTATATACATTGGAGAAAAGTCCCCAGATCTATTATGCGCTTCTCACAGCTTCTATCACTTTCTCTCTCTTGATCAATAGTAAAATATAATTAAATCTGTGAAAGACAGTGTATTGTCTCAGCCCTCGCTTTGCTTCCTTAACTTACAGTATTTGCATCCGTACAAATATATAATAATAAAAATATGGCTGACAGTGTAAGGATTCATTATCAAATCCTTAATAAGGACATAATATCACTAGAGGAAAATAAAAGTTTAGTATTGAAAAAAAAAATCCATTTCTGCAAAGTCTGTCTGCGACATGCATTTAAAGATACTATTCAAACAAAATTAATAAACTCCTACAGCAGTCTAGTCTTTGCCATCTGAATTGGAGCTTAGTCTGATTTCCTGCCAGATACACCTGTGCTCCAATCACTGTGGGCAAAGACCAGAAAATATATTACAATCTGTTCAATTTTTAACATTCACTTACCCAGGACACCATGACAGGGCTCCACTTTTGGATTTATGTAGCAGTACATGCTACACATTCACACGTGTGTCATCTACTCAGGACAAGCACATACTTTTACTTTTACAGGAGCTGACCTGGTCAACTATACTGTTGATGGTCCGAAAGTACCTCTGTTGTAGTGCTTTGGGGTAAGTGGGAGTTCATACTGAGAAAAACTCTCTGTGTGTTTAAACAGATACCAAACACTTACCAAACACATTGTTAGGAACACCTTTACACAGGGTGACAAATTAACTTTTTGAAAAAAATCCAATGGCAAAGTATACTTTTTAATAGCCAAAATATTAAATTGCCTTTTTGTGTCACATATACATGCAGTATATGCCAGCATTTCATTGTGATGATAAGGAAAAATGTTGAATATGACCTTAAAGTGAAAAAGAAACAAAATTGTTTTTAATTTATTCATCTTATTCTAAAATCCATTACATCAAAATTTGAAAGAAAATGTATTTATCTTATTAATTTTTATTTTCTAAATATTGCCACATTTCTTTAATTAATTTATTTTTATCTATATATATATCTACCAGTATGTAGCTAGCTATCTTGAAAATCTCTCTAATCTCTCTATCTATTTGGCTAATTTCTGCTCAGAATCAGCAGCAGATGGGCACCAGAAAGGCTTCTGACTACTTATGTATATTATAGGCTACTACATTATACTATTATCATATGTGCTCACCGCTCCCTTTCTTGCTCTCTCTCTCTTTCTCACTCTGTATCTCTCTTTATCAGCCAGTAGTAGACCGGAAGCAGGCCAGTTACCTCACAAACCCAGAATAAGTGTGTGTGTGTGTGTGTGTGTGTGTGTGTGTGTGTGTGTGTGTGTGTTTGTATGTGTATGTTGTGTGTGTCAAACTCTGACAGACAGAGGACAGAAGCAGAGCGCACGTAAAACAAAATTAGGTGTAAACTCCTAGGATATATTTACCATCTAGTGTGGCAGAAAGTCTTCTGAGATTTACTTGCCAAACAAAAAATCTAACTGTCATAAGCGGGTGTTAATTTTGGACCCTGTCGGTACATCTGCTTATTGATACAATTATTGTTATTATCAGCCAATAGTGTGGCACCAGGGCAATGGGATCCCAATGGCTTTTGATTGTTGGTTCCATAGGGGCTGGGTTGAGTGTTTCTGAAACGGCTGATCTCCTGGGATTTTCACACACAACAGTTTCTAGACTTTACTCAGAATGGTGCCAAAAACAAAAAACTATCCAGTGCCCTCAGTGGGATTTTTTTACATGCAAAGCCAGTGTTGGTCTGGATACAACCTAGAATCCTTGCTTAAGAGCTTCTTATCTTCAGGTCTGTCCAACCTTCAAGCTTCCCTCTTTAACCCAGTAAGACAGTTAACAGAAACTAACAGGGTTTCTGTTTGACTTTTTGTTTGACACAACTTAAGTATCAAAGCACAGCTGGTACAATCTTTATTCAAACTCAGTTACTGTCAACAAAACCTACTGCTGCTCTTGAAAAGTAATATATAGTGGAATTGCAGACAGTGGATCTTCTCTGCATAAGGACTAAGCCACCAGGCAAAGTAAATCTGTTAAGTGCTTTCGCATAGAGTTATAATCTAAAAGCCTTTTGCATGCAGTTTTAGGCCAAGTCAGAACTGCCTTGACAGTGCTGACCTTTGATAGAATGGAGAATGTGAGAGTAAAAATAGAAGAAGCTCTTATATTAGCTGCATTACACATTCCAATTTTGTATAACCCTAATCTGCTAGAAAATAAACAAGCCCAGAAAAGAGACAAATTTTCCTGTATATCTTGAAACAAGTCCATTGTAGAAATATTTACAGTAAATAAACTGGGTTAACTTTACGTAGATTTAAATAGCTAACACTGAGTTACATGGACTTGTATAATCTATTGATATTTCATTTAACCACTGCACATCAACCAGGTACAACAAAACATTGCACAGTCGACTGGCCATTGGGCATACCAGGACAAATCCTAATGGGCTGTCACATCAATGGGCCAGTGGACCATGAAAAAAATCCATAGTTTATACCAGTCCTTGACTGCCCTGACATGAAGTGTACGGTGTAAGGTGGCAGCCAATTGACAATCTTAAGATGTTCAGCAATGTATGTAATGTGTGTTTCTTTTTAACAGTCAACTTTGCAAGTATGTCAGAATAATGAAAAATCAAGTATCTAATCCTTAGACAACATTTGATCACTAATCATTATGTCATGTGTTCATCAAATATAGTCCATGGTATTATGTTTTTAACAGTAAAAAAAATTCATTGTGGGAAACAGAACACTAAGGATGCTGTTCACCTACTCTTCAATTTTCCTATGTTTTCCTCCATAGTATTTGAGTGTGAGAATTTCTGCATCTCCTCCAAAACCTGAAGTTTGATTTGTTTTCTTCAAGTTAGACCTTTCAGTTTTATGTGTTGCATAGGAAGGAAATGCAACATGATATTAAGTGTGAAATCACAATCAAATCAAAATGTTACTCAATATTTCTTTCAGTTAATAATCAAGTGACATTTAGTCTTTCTTCTGTATCATTCTAAAATAATGTGTGTTTTTTGGACTGTAAATAGTTGTATCAGAAAGAAGAAAAAAGGTCTAATGGGAAATATCAGAGAGAGGTGGTGTCTGTGTATGATTGATAGCAGCTGGCAGCTAGCAGGCTGCCACCATAGGGAAAGAGAAACAAAATAAATAATATTGTGCTGCTGCTACCTCATGGGCAGAAAGCTTGTTGTTAGTGTTGTAAAAAGAATAAGAACCTCTGAAGCATCTCACAGGACTTAAGTGACATTGCAGTTACATTTATATTACACACTGTTTTATGTACTGCAGCTGAGCAACTAATTAGTTATCTAGCCTGCAAACTGATGTTAGCAGCACAAAGTTTTTTCCTTTGAATCCATGTTTGGTGGCTCGTCAGGCATTTTAAGGTGTAGGACAAAACATGTGCTTATGTTTTTAAGTTAAATAAGAAGGAGACTTGGCAGGAAAGCTAATGTCCATTGACATTCAGGATCTGTGACTCTTGAGTTGTACCGCAGCTGCTCACTGTGACCTTCTGCCTATGACAAGTCACTGATAAGAATGTTTACTTAGAGAATAGTCAAAAACTCAAGTTGTAAGCTGTACTATTGGGGGTTGAGCATAGACTTTAATATAGGGAGAATGAATTGTAAGGGGGAGAAAATTAGCTGTTTAAATTTGTATGTTTAAAAACCAGCAAACGTGCCTGGTTTTACTCAATTTTATTTTATAGGCATTTTATACAGGATGCAAATGTCCAATGCCCCTTGTTTTTCTTACTAAGGGATTTGCCCAACTACAAATGTAGGCATGGTAAATGGTAAATGCACTGTAACTATATAGCACTTTTCTAGTCTTTTCAACCACTCATAGCAATTTCACACTATTGTCACATTCACACACATATCGTTCATACATCGCTTTTTCTACACATTTTAGCGCATTCTGTGCCAGAAAGTGAGGACTGGCCAAAATTTTCTCAATTTCCCAATATGTCCTCACTCCTTAATTTTTTTTAACAGTCTTTTAGAGAATTTTTGGATGATTGGGTATATAAAACAAACTAAAACTGTGTTTGTATCCTGTTTCCTAACAGGGGTCTAAGTTGGATATTCTGTATATGTGAAAAACATTGTGTAAAGCCATTTCTGTATCCAGAGTGAGTTGGGTGAGTCTCAGGAATGTCATAAGAGAACCAATGCCAACTCAGTTGATTTCACCTGAGTCAGAGTTGTTTGGGGCTGAAGACTACTAGTGTGAACATGTAAGAAATCTGGGGATATGAGTTAGAATAAATTGATCTTACAAGACTTCTATAGCCTGGCCTCAGGCTACATTATCAGCTACTAGCAGTAAAACACTGATCAAGGTGGTGTGTTCTTAGGACACTGCTAACCATATAATTTTGTAATATTCCATATTTACAAAATACTCATAAATGATGATTCGCAGACAGATATTTTGCAGATAGGTATTCCTCAGACACTCCAAAAAATGCTAGAGAGGTCAAGCCTTCTGTCCATTGACATTTAATCACAAAAAAGCAGAGCAATATAAACTTCGTGAACAAACAAGTTGCAAATAATCACAAGCAAGGGACTGTGACTAGTGATTACAGTGCTACCTAATTTTGGTTTGGTGCGTGTCAGTCTCTGAGAAGTTAAAGTAGGCTATATGTAAAGGATACAATACAAACATGAAATTTAAATGGGCAGGCTGAGAATATATATATATATATATATATATTCAATCTAGTTTATCTATACTGCTTGTATTTCTACATAGGATCAAATACCCTACGCTTCAATATAAGATAATACAGTTACTGAAAGATGCCATCCAATAATGATTTAATTTGAAAACATTTAATGGTTGGGAGGACAAGTTGTGCTTATAAGTTTGTATCATCTTGGAAAGTGGAAGCCAGTCAGCATAGCCAGTCAGCACTGATTTCATGTATCAAGATATAGCAATGGAAAAAGACCAGACTGTCAAAAGTTAGAGCAACAAGTCCTGAAACCCCAAAATACCATATAATACTTCATAATTTGTACCACACATCCAGTTTTGTGCCAAAACTGTGTGCGCCAAAACATGAAAACTGTCACCTGGTTTAATGTTATTGTCAATGTTTAATGTTATTTATTGATATTCAGTGCTGCTATAGATTTCCCAAAAAGTTTAAATATGTTTTAGTAGCCTTCCATTCTAGTAAGTAATTTAAAACTACAAATTATGCTATTTAGAAATATTATATTACACATTTCATTGTCAGTTTGAGTATGTAATTCAGCTGTTAAAACATACCTATAAATCTTGTCTAATCTCTACAATGCACCAGTCTATTTTTGTTTTGTTTAGAGGGCTTGATGTAATCCTTAAACTTCTTGGGCTTTTTAGAAAACCTTTGGGCAACGTAAATTGCATTTCTGTTTGCAGGTTGGTTACCCCATGAGTCTATATAGAGCAGAGTAGCTGATTCTGGGCTACAACCTTGAGTCAATCACCACTGGTTGCAAGCTTTCAACATGTGGCCAAATCACTAATTCGAGTTATGTTGTTTTAAAGTAAGTTTCATCAATAATATTTGTAATTTTAGAAATGTATATTTATGCTAATACATAATATACAGTGTTTCACCTGAATGCTCTAGTTACTATATAACCAAAAGTAGTTTGAATTGTGAAGTTGACTCAAGAAATCACTCTTTCAATGCAACTGCAGTGAACAGAAGACCATGATTACTTGTGTAAGCTTTCTACCACGAGAATTTCAGACCCAGCAGTTCAACTAGCACCTGAAAAGATACCATAGACTCTGCAACACACCATCACTTGGCGATACTGAATATTTGCTTTTTCTTTAATTTCATACTCTCCTCTTTTTAACCTCAAGGTCTACAGCAAAAAGCAGGAGATGGTACAATACAGCTTAATAAACACACAACCACAACCACACACACACACACACACACACACACACACACACACACACACACACACACACACACACACACACATACAGATACACACACAGGGTTTGATAGATATTTGTTCTGAGCTTGAAATACTCAATTTTTCCTGTCTTTCTGCTTTGTGAGTGTTATGGTTATACATTTCTAGACCAGTGAGTGGGATGTGCTAAGGCCACTGTAACCATCTCCTCTACTGTGTCTTCAGAGCAGTCAAATAAGTGTCATAAATACTGTGTGGTGTTATTGCAGTGGGTTGCTAACCTTGCAGCTTCACAATTGTTTGCAGTGCAGTAACTTGCAGTAAAGTTCCACGAGTGGCTCAATATGTGTGTGGGGATCTTTGTTTTCATATACTAAACATGCGTATGCTGGTGCTTCAGACACACACACAACCAACAGTGTTGCCTGTGAAGTTGAGGCCTAGGCTGATCCCAGTGTCTAAGAAGGACTTGCAATGTCAGATGATGCAAAGATGGAAATCAGGGAGAAATACCCAGAGAGCTCAGAGAGCCCATGAAATGACTGAAAGTGAGAAAGAAAGAAAGATAGGACAAAGAGAGAGAGTGAGAGAGAAAGAGAGAGAGATTTAGGCAGATGCACTGATACACTGCACTGACACTATACATCCCAGAAACTACAACAGCAGCAACTCATCTCTTCATACAACTCTTGTACAACACAAAAGAAACAGGGTATTTTTTAATTATACTGACCATTTAATCATTATGATTAGTGCTTATAAGAGTATGTCCTTTTTAATCACATAAATCACATGACTAAAGCTGGCCACATTGATATACTAAATGAAATACCAAAATTGGGGGTAGCAAAAAAACAATGTATGATAATTCCTTAACTGATCTCTTAAAGTTGCAGTGCCCAATATTATTATGGTAAGTGGATAGCACTTATGTAGCACTGTTCTAGTCTCATGCAATGTTAACCAATTCACGCACACATTCAAGAAGGGCTTTTCTATACAAACAGCACATTCTATGCAGACACACACATTCACACATCAATTAAACATTAGGGGCAATTTGGGATTCAGTGGTCAATGAGACTTCGACATGCAGACTGATCGAACCACCGAACCTTCCTGTTAGTGAATGATCCATTCTACCTCCTGAGAAGCAGTTGTCCCTATATTAACAATAGATCATATGCCTGTGAAATTTGAAAGGGGTCTCAATGTACTGACAGAAAATTATTAGCCAAATCCACAGCTCTACTGAGGGTTATAGTCTCTTTCAGCTTAGTGTTTTGGTTTTACTATCAACTTCAGCTACAGGCTCTTTACAGTGGAAAAAGTTCTAATGAATTGGTGGAGACTAAAATATTGCTTACGTTGAATTAAAAAAAATTCAAAGTTGTGAGCACACAAAAGTGCATATGACCTCTCAATGCTACATTAAACACATTTATCAGATTAAAGACTTCATTAACTTCTTTAAAACTAGCTCATCTAGCTTGCAGTGTACTTCAGCAATATATCGGCTTTATTATTCTAAGATGAAATACTGCAAGAGCTCTGATGCTAACTTATTAATCCAATTCAATTCATTTTTATTTATTGTGCCAATGATAAAAGACATTATCTCAAAGAATTTTACAAAGTAAAGTTGAGACCTTACAATATTTTTATAGAGAGAGACCCTACAGTTCCCACCATAGGCAAGCACTTATCAGTACAATGATATAGGTTATTCTTAACTTAAACTTAAAGAGACATATTATATTGATGGTGGATGTCCTGGTGTCATTCTGCTTTGGATTTTTTTTTTTTTTTTTAATTTTCTGACATATGAACATCTTGGAGGTTCAGTGTGCCCCCAGCACCAGAGCATACCAGGCTGTAGAGACTGCAATGGAAAGAAGGCAACATTAGACACCCCTGAATATTGTTTGTATTTTTCGGATCTCATACAGCAGTAAAACCCTTGCATTTTTTGTCTGGACTTTGCATTTCACAGTTTCTACTTCACTGGGATATTGTGTCAATTCAAAGCCCCCAAAATGTATGTACGTAAGCAAAAATCTTTTTTCTTTGTGGCTTATTAATACCCTGTACATAACAAGCTATTTTAGTGATCAAATATGGTGTTGGGTTTGTGCTTACAGTGAACCGCAGAGAGGATGCTCACTAATACTAATTTGATAGCTTGCTGAATTTTCATACATTTTAGTCTTTACAAACTATGTTAAAAGTGTATCAGCTTTTATAAGCTCCTGTCAGTCTTTTCACAGTGTAAAACAGAGACTAGCCCTTTTTTCCTCTCACCACTGACAGCAGCCCCAGCTGCTTTGTTAGCATGCTGACACTTTACTTCCATGACATTTAACTACTTACAAATATTTCATTCATGTGTATTTGTCAGATAATGCTGTCCAGCAGCACATACTGATTCCTACTGCTATAATGTTATATATCATAATGAAACAAGAGTCTTGTAATCTTAGCATATTTTTGATTTTGCTGTGAAGATGAATTTGAGAATGGGATAAGTCAGTGATATCAAACTTTTTAAGTCAAAGAGAAATCGCTATAGGTCGCTGGATGACAGAATATACTAATTAGCTAAATAATGATGTCATTACATTGTATTTGAATTCTGCCTAGTGTCATTTCAGCTCTTTATCCTGTTGCTTCTTTTTTACTCTTTGTGCTCATATACACAGTAATTTACAGTCCCAATACAGCTCCTCACATTTACATGTTTTTCTTTCTATTTTTGTTGTCAAACTATGGAACAAGTATGAAATGAGGACCAAAGAATGGCCCATTAAGATAACAAAACAACTTAAGATAACTAGCAGCCACTTCCATGCCGTTCCTAAGCTGCTGCTCTTCATCACTAAATCTTGATTTTATACCCACAATGTCTGATGAAAGCAACTCTCCTCTAAGAAAAGTAGCTTAAGTTTGTCACTACATTCTCTTTTAAAAATAGTTGCTAAAGGGATCCGAAAAGTCTGTAAATCTAGCAACAAAGGTGCTTAGTTGGCAAAGCTGTCTGAAAGCACCCCCTTATTCTGAAAGCGCAATGACCAATGGGGAAACTCCAACATTGGGCTGGTTGATGAGTGTTGTAACTTCATCATAAACTTAATTCTATTACTCAGTCAGTGTGACTGACTGAATAACTTTGAGAATGTAGCGTTGGGCAATGGCCATTCCAGCGGGGGGTCTCATTTTTTTTTCATAATTAAAACTATCCGAGAGTCTCCTGCAGATGTCATCAATTTGACCTCCAACATTCACGGCAACTGCCTTTTCTGAATTATATTACATAAATGCCACCTGAAAATGTTTTGCTATCAAACAAACCACTTGGGGTGCTCCTTTCCTTTTTTCACTTTAAAATTATTCAAAAAAAATATAGTAGATTATTCTTGCTTAAAATGTTGTAAAGAATAAAACAAATTTTAAAAAATAGTCTTATGTAAAATATTAAAGATATGTTTCACATTTAACTTTATACCTTTTGGAGATCAGTTCACCTTCTACTCATTTAATTGTTCACATTATAATTTTGACCAGGGGAGCCCGAACGTTTTTTAAGGCCACTGTAATTGTGATGGTTAAGGTTAGGATAAGGGGCTTTTGGAATGCATATGTGTCAATGACTGTCCTCACAAAGATAGAGGTAAAGGTATGTGTGTGTGTCTGAGCTGAGTGTCATTGAAGACCCTGGAGACACCAAAAACCTTTCAAGGGCTCAGAATTCTGCTGTTCAAAGGTCTCCATTACCTTCCTCTCTCTCTGTTTCCATCACATGATGTTTTTCATCTTCCAGCCCTTTCTTATTCACTCTCTCCTGAGGTCTCTGTGCCCTTTTCTCGTCGCTTCTCACCTATCAACAACACCAAGACCAAACAACAGCCGCCTCTGTCTCCCACAGGTTTGAACTTCAAGCAGATCATGGCTCTGACAGGCCAGAGTGAGAAAGCAGCTAATGCTCCTACTGCTAGGCACAGAAAGGAATTGATTACATGGAGTAGGAGTAGTCTTATCTCACTTCAAACAATGCTGAAGTTCTTTCTTTGTACTGTTGCAATGCCAATTTGATAAAATTCATTGACATTCCAGCAGTTTTTTCCTTTGTTTTATTTTCAATATCAGCAGATTTTGTGGATTTTTTTGTATCAAAATTATTATTCTATCAAAGGATGGTGCACGTAGTATCAGCATCGCTAAGGAAAAGGTTATGATGTAGACAGTCGACTTCATATATATATATATATATATATATATATATATATATATAGCAGTGTTCAACAATACTACACTAAATGTCTGTTAGACACCTGAAGTGTGGTTCAAATTCCACATTTAAAGTTATGCATGAATATGTTTGACAAGAGAATAGGATTTAAGCATTCCTTAATGTATGGGATGCCCAAATAACTTAACTAAGTTATATCATTATCCAAGATCAGTTTATTTTTTTTTTATTTTGTACATGGCAATTCATGGAGTATGTTAGTCTTTTTAAACATTAATATCTGTTAAATTGTTTGAGGAAAAGTGGAAGAGTTATTGCCAAGTCTAAAAAAATAACTCAGGATGTAATCATGATATCGTCTGGAGTTACCTGAGCTTTGGTTTAATTTAGTTTTACAGAAAGCCTGTTCAAAAGATTTGGCATTCAACAGTGTAATAAAAGTTCTCTTTATTACTAGTACTCTTAGTTGAAGCACGTCATATAGATTTGCATTGTAACAATTCATAAAAAATACAGAAATTTTATGGAAAAATGGCCCAATCTTTGAGGTTAGATGTAATCTATTGAGTACTTACCTTTTTATGTACATTAATGATGTGGTGTTTTTTGTAGGTAGCTGCCTCTCAGCTGGAACTCTGGTAGGCCTGCCCTATAAGACACTATTAATTTGACAATTGTTTTTTTTAAACTTGAAACTATGTTTTATCTGTGCCGAGGTGGTTGAAAGAGAAAAGTTGGACGTTTGAATTTATGAGATTAACACTGGCTGTAACCACATCTTATCATGCCAAATCGGAGGTCAAAAACTTTATGTTGAGTCAGTGTGTATATATGCATATAGTTATGTCATCATTCAACTACTGGCTGTAGAGTGGTGTCCAGCAAACGACATGGGCTTTGAAGATAATTTTTGGACTTTTTCGGGAAGACCTGGTCTGATTAGGAAAGATGACATACATCCCACTTTGTTATGAGCAGCTCTCACCTCTAGAAATCTAACTGAGTTGTTTAAGAAGCCAAAACCCAACCCAAAACACATACTAAAAACCAGGAGGCAGAGCTGCAGTCTTACACACTTCTTTGTGCTTTTATTACAGCAGTTTTGTCTCTAGTCCCCACACAGACTGTGTCAGCCCCCTGATCATCTAAATTTATTTGCTCAAAAATAAACAGAAAAAAGTATACAAAAAAATGATATAAAAAATTAAGACCAAGACTGCAATAGTAAAACAAAACAAGAGAAAAAAATGGACTCTTTAACATTAGATCGCCCCCATCTAAAGCTGTATTAGTAAAAGATCATACTGATTTATTTTAATCTTACTGAACTTTGGCTGGGGCATAATGAATTAGCTTAAAATAATCTATTTCCCATGGATCATATCAAGACTCACATTCCTTGAGGTACCAGCTGAGGACTTGCAGTTGCACGCATTTTTGACTCAAGTCTATTAATCAATCCTAAACCTAAATCCAGTTATAACTTATCCAAAAGCCTGGTTCTTTTCACCCAAGCCTGAAAACATTGAAGCCTATTCTATTTGTTATAGTGTAGTATCAAGGTCCTCGATGATACAAAAATTTTTATCTTTTTTCCTCAAGTCTAGTCCTTGGTACAGATAAAGTAATTTCTGTATATAGGTGATTTTGATTTCCATGTGGATATCAACAATTATATCCTTAGCACTGTGTTTATATCATTATTAGACACAATTGTCTTTGCTCAGAGTGTAGATAAACACTTACTGTTTTAACCTCACTCTTGATATTATTTGGACTTATGGCACAAACACTGAACATTGAATAGCCTCTCTACAAAATTGTCTTTTATTGGATTTATTTAATCAGTTAAAGACTTTTGAATTCCTGTTACTAACCTACACAGAGTACGCAAAAATGTCTTTACCTGATTTCTTTCTGATAGTGCTTTAATTTAAATTAAGGAAGTGATTCCATCAGCACTTAATTCACCACCAGGTTTCAATATAACAGAGGACTCGTATGCTAACTTTTGTCCCTCGCAAATTGATCATCTTGCTTATAGTGCTGCAGGCTGTATTAGAGTGACACTTGACTCTATCGCCCCTCTAAAAAAGCAGATAATAAAACAAAATACATTAGTTCAGTGGCTTCACTCCAATATTAGATCGAACATCATGAAAACTTGAGAGGATATTGTATTTTACCAAACTAGAAGAATCCCATTTGTGTGGCATTATAGTCTTAATACTTATAGGAAGGCCTTTTGTAATGCCAGAGCAGCCTATTACTACAACTCATTGAATGAAAATTTTCAGACTGTTTTTCTCCTATCAACCTTCACAGACCAAGTAACTTGTCTCTTTGACCCCATCCCAGCTAGGCTGCTTAAGTAAGTTTACCTTTAGTTGTAACCTCGTTATTAGATATACTAAATCTGTTTTTATTACCAGGTTTTGTACTGCAGTCCTTTAAAGTAACTGTAATTAAAACTCTTCTTAAAAGGCCTACTATTGATGCATGTGTCATGACCTTCTAATTGCATCAGACAAGGACTTGTCTCTGCACGTGTCTTGTTAGATCTTAGTGCTACATTTGGCACTATTGACCATCACATCCTATTACAGACTGGAAAATTTAACTGAAAGTAAATGAACCACTCTAAGATCATTTAAATCTTATTTATCATATCAATTTCATATTTTGCATGTTGCACATGATAAGACCTCCATATACACAATAGTTAGTCACAGTGGTCCACAAGGTTCCATATCGTTAGCCTCATAGGATAATTGCCTAAGTCATATTTGAACGTTTTCGGAAAACAAGAAAAAAACACAATCTTTAGCAAGCACATCGGTATTTTTTATTGATATTGTAACAGAAAGTTAAACCAGATGTGTGAATAAGTTTGCAAAAAAAATAAGACACAACATCGATTGCATAACAAAGTAACTTAGGCAGAATATGCCATGACTTAAGCAATTTTTCTCATACAGTCCGCCATCTTTGTATGTAGCAGCAAAAATGCCTAAGTCAAAGAGATGACTAAGGCAGATAGTGATTTTGGACTCTAACAAGCGTTCTGATAGGCTGCGGACATAGGCAATAAGGCAGGGTGACGTAGCAGTGGTAGGAGGGTAAAGTTAGGCAGATATCACAATTTGGCCAAAAAATGACTTAGGCAATTTTGCTATGAGGCTAACGATATACTCAATTGTTAGTCATAGTGGTCCACAAAGTTCTGTGCTTGGACCAATTCTGTTCACTCTACATATGCTTACTTTAGGTGATGATATTAGGAAACACCCATTGTTACGCGGATGATGATCTATTGTACTTTTCAGTTTAGACTGATGAGACCAGTAAGTTGGCTTTCTTCTGTTAAACTCAGAAATAAACTGAGATTATTGTTCTTGCCCTCAACACCTCATCACCACATGTCTAATGAGGCCCAGGCCTCCAGCACCACTGCCAGGAATCTCTGAGTTATCATTGATCAGGACATGTTCTTAAACTGTCACATAAAACAAAATTAAAGGAATGCCTATTCAGCGATGCAACATTGCAAATATAAGGCACAACTTGTCTTATAAAGACTCTCCATGCTTTTATTTCTTCTGTGCTGGATTATTGTAATACCTTATTATCAGGCTGTCCCAACCAGTCTCTAAAGACTCTCCAGCTGATCCAGAATGCTGCACCTTCAAAGCCCTTAATCACCAGACACTATTGTATTTTAAAGACCTAAGTGTACCTTACTAGTCTACTAGACCACTGCACTTCCAGAATACAGGCTTACATATGGTTCGAAGAATCCCCATAAATAGAACTGGGCTTAGAGCCTTCAAGTTATCAGGCTCCTCTTATCAGAACCTTCTTCCATTTTGAGTCAGGAAGGCAGACACCTCTCCACATTTAAGAGTAGGCTCGAAACCTTTCTTTTTTAAAGCTTATAGTTAGGGCTGGCTCAGGCTAGTATCGAACCACTAGTTATATTGCCTTAGGCCTACACTGCTGAGGGACCTCCCCTGATGCACCAAGCTCTTCTCTCCTCCTCTTCCTCTCCATCTGTACACTTTCATATTCCATTAATGCTTGTTAGTTACTTAGCTTCTCTCTCCTGTAGGTTTGTTCATTCTCATCTCTCGTCTCTCCCCTCCTGTTGCCCTCTGCAGGTATTGGCTCATTATTATTATTATTATTATTATTATTATTATTATTATTATTATTATTATTATTATTATTATCATCATTAATCTTTATCTAGAACCAAAAATGTGCTATATTCTCCTTTATCCTGCTCTCACTCCCTCCCTTAATCTGTCTTTCTTTCTTTTTATCCCTCTCTCATCCTCCTCTGCTCTTTTTTGTTTGAGGCAGATTTCCACCCACAATGAGCTGGGTTCAACAGTTCAGTGGAGGCACTGTTTCGTTGACTAGTTTGAAGTGTTTAGTGTAGTTAATTCTGAAGTTCATATTGCCTATTTCTATATGACGTGTTAGGTAAGTTTAGATAAACCAGTCTTTCTGGCAGCAACAATCATACCACAGTCACAGCCACTGAGAGTACCCCCCCACCTCATTCCCAGCTCTGATTTGAACATGTATCTCAAAGATTTTATGCATTACACTGGTACCACATGATTGGTTGACTGGATAATTGCATGAATAAGCAAGGTGTACAGATGTTCATAATAAACTGCTGAGTGAGAGTAGTTTCCATATTTCATTTTTTTTTACCAATACTATAACTGAAAATCAGAATATGATGCCCTTTGCAGCACAGAATTTGACTTTTATTTTAAAAAGTCTCATGATTCCCAGCTTTATTGAGGTGCAATGCAACACTGGAGTTCATTAAATCTTTAGATAGGTACAATCCACACTAGGCTTTCTGCCAGTAGTTTAAATAAAATAATTAAATTGACATTTTTCAGAATAAACACATAAATTATAAATGATTTGTTTCATTTAGTTTAGTACAAAGATTCATGGCCACTGACTATGTAGTTTTTTTACTTGTTATCCAAGCTAAGCAGTCTGATCTCTGTTCAAATGCAATTCATATATGTACAAACATAAATAAACACATCACAGTCCATATTGCCAGATCTTTTACCTCTGATTCTGAATGATCTTTTAAAAACAATTTTAATGTTAAAAGGTTGCTCATTTGTGATAACTTTTAACTTATTTGTAAACACTATGGCACTCATATGTTGGCATATGTATATATCTTATATTATTAAATGCATGGTCTGGTTTCTCATTTGTATTTTCCATACAGACAAAATGTGCTACATGATATACACTGATCAGCCACAAAATTAGTACCAATTACTGGTGTATATACAGTATGTGCATACAAATGGGTCCATATGTATTTTGACAGTGACAAAATTTTCATAATTTTGCCTCTGTACATCACCAACTGCAAAGAAATTACAGCCAATTTTATACATAGTCCCTCTTTTTCAGGGGCTCACAAGTAATAGGGCAAACCAACGCAATTAAAAACACAAGGACTATTTTTAATACTTGGATAAAATTCCTTTGCAATTAATGAGTACCTTAAGTCTGGGATCCATGGATATCATCAAATGAGTTTCCTCCCTTGAGATGCTTTGCCACGCCTTTACTGCAGCCACCTTCACTTGCTGCTTGTTTGTTGGTCTTTCTGCCCTAAGTGAGTGGAAAGCATATTTAGTTGGGTTGAGGTAAGATTATTGACCGAGCCAATGAAGAATATTCCAGTTCTTTGCCTTGAGAGGCTCTTGGGTTGCTTTTGCAGTATGTTTTGGGTCATTATCCATCTTTACTGTGAAGCACCACCCACCCTGCAGCATTTGGCTTAATCTGAGCAGATATATAACCTTGTACACTTAAGAATTCCTCCTGCTATGCCTATCAACAGTCACATCATTAATAACACGCATGCCCATGACGCCATACTTCTTCCTACATGTTTGATAGATGATATGGTGCGTTTTGGATCATGAGCCGTCCCTTTCCCTTGGAATCAACTCCAGACCTTTTATCTTCTTAATTTGTCATGGAAAATTAAATAACAAAAATGATCGTCAGTCAGTTGTTTAATTACTTTTTTGCCTCTGAAAATAAGGGACACATCCCCACACACAAACACACACATATGTATGGTTTTAACCTTGTGATTGATCAGTGTATACATCCCGATGCTAACCTGACTAGCATGGTTTAGCTAATAGACAACACTGCCAAACCTCCACTGATGAAACACACAGAATTTGTGCTCCACACATACCAAAACATAGACCTAAACGAGAGTATTAAGCTAAAGTAATTGTTTCTCAGAGTTTTTACTTTTCTGTTCTTTTGAAAGCAAAAGAACAGAAAATCTTGGATCTTGAATTGGGAATTGGGAATCTTGATAGCCTTGCTAGACTCAATGTACTCTCTTGATAATCCGAAGATTGAGTTGTAGAGGATTCATTCAAATTTAGGTCAGCTTCTTATTTTCCCCCTGGTCATGTGCAACCGTCCTGTGATGTGTGATGTCCAGTTGGACCCATTCCCCTGTTTTATAACCAAATCCAATTATTTAGTTTACAGGGTTTACCAAACCCAACAATGTCACATAGCAAACTGAATGCAAAGTCTGAAACTGCAAGTCGCCACTCAGACAGAAATGGTACAGGCAGTCTGTTTTTCTTAGTCCGTATTTGTTTACATTATGTTGAATTGCCACCATTAAATGCATGTTGAATCAGCTTTTAACAATTTCTATATAGAGTACCCATGGATACATAGAAAACCATCACTATATTACTTTGATGATGAAGAAAATTTTAAACCATGATGATTCTTTGGCAAGTCCTGGAGCTGTGGAATAATGGACTTTTGTCAGTTTGGACATCATGGGTAATATTATTCTCAGTAAGTCTAAGTGATGTTATTATAAAATCGTGTTTATCATATCTATGTGTTCAGATTCAAGTGACTTATGACTTCAGTAAGGTGTAGCTTAAGTATGTTAATTGTCTGCATGAACTGTGTGTAACAGCCTCTGCTGCTGCTGCAGCTGGTAGACAATGATAACTAATTTCCTGTTCTTAGAACAGCTGTCCCTTACAATATGTTTGTCCCCTCCATTTTTTCTTCCCCTTCAGCTCTTCCAGTTTGGAAAAGTTTGAAAACACAGTTTGTGAAAACACAATAACAACTTTCAAAGAGATACTTTACTTACTCTACTTTTTAGTAGCCACATGTCTTGCCACCCTGTTCAAAATGCTGTTTTACAAGTGTTTCCAGCTGTTCTGCTCCCAAACACAAACATGTGACCTAACAGACAAAGTTCATCTACTTGTCTTTGTATGTTTGTTCCTTCAGAGCTCCACAGAAGCCAAAAATGTCCTTATCTCTTAATGACTTCAAAGAAGTCCAGGCTGGAATCCCAACAGTCTTTCGAACTGGTATGGCACGCCATTATTAACCCACTTGAAAGAGACCGTGCTTATTGAGGGAGTCTAGGATGGAGATAGTTTGGGGTTGAGTCAAGAATTCAGGAAGAAGAAAACAAAGGAGAGAGAAAAAGATGTTTTAAAAAGTAAAAAGTTTTCTTAGTCAAAATAATTACCACAACAAATAGCAAACTAGGACAAAGCAGGAATTGTTCCAAATTATCTAAAACATCAACCCAATCACCCAGGGAGTTGCCCATCCATCACCCTGAGGCTTTTTTTCCAACCAGCTGGGCACAACAAACCAGAAGCAAACCTGTTGGGAATGACATAGAAGAATGGAGGAGTGACTTTGAATCTTCATTTGTAATTCATTATGAAAACATGTGAGAAATTATTACACATTAAATTATTATGGAATAAAGATCAATTTACAACACTTGTTATGTTAAAAAATAATAAAACAATACCTTAGTCTAATCAGGAATACATTTACAGAATTAAAAAAAAGTTGGATAAACTTAAAGGCTAAACTTAAGAAACTGAGTTAAATTACCGAACTTTAAGATATGCATAAGTTTGCTGCAATTAAATTTTGAGTTTGACAGCTTTATAATGTAGTGCCAACTGTATTTGCAAAAATGTGGATGTAGCATGCAAAACCTCTGAAAGATTGTTGAGATAAGTTCTTTAACCCTAGCTACTGAATATGGTACTCTTAAATATATTCTAAAATTAATATAAAGTAAGTGTGGCAACAATAGTATGAACGTAATAGCTAATGGATTTCCCGGGGTTTTAGGTAAGCAGAAAGTGATGCACTTCAAAGTGTAACATTAACTGCCACTTCACTTGAAGTTCATTTTGATCTTCAACCCGAAAACCTTGAAGTCCATATTCCTCATATACCATGGTTGCCACCCATACATTATGTTATTTTGAGGATATATTTTATGTGTTTTAATCTTTAAAAATGTCTTGTTGTTTTTTTAGAACTAATTGTTTCCATTACTTATTTACCCTTGTCCACAAATGCGCACTCTGAGCTAATTATGGTTTGGTCTATTTAATGTATAACTTTCAAGAGCTGTTTGTTTTTCCACAGACTAGAGAACCATTCACATAGTGATGCTTTTTTCACCTTCAGCTGCTAAATTTCAATTATTCTCTATAGAATGAAGCAACTAGGGAATAGTTAGACCATTGGGACACACTTTGCCTTTATTTGTTTTTTTGTTTTATTTATTCTGTGTGAATGCCCCCTCTTTACTTTTGTTAAGTCTACTGATTTGTAACTGCCACAAAGTGATAATATATTTGAAATTCAAAACAAACTTGATATGTAAGTTGCCATTCTAAAGAATTGGTCACAATTCCAGCTGTATGAAAAATGGACATTACTTATATTGATTAATTCTCACTAATGGAATTTTATTGGTTGTTTACAGGAGAAATATTTAACCATTAAAGTGAAGGCCTACACTGACCATATAGGTGCATAAAGTAAACTCTGGAGACTGACAGTGGACCAGCAAATGTCCCAAGCAAGCAAAAAAAGATAACTTATGTGATTGGATTTGATGCTTCCAGATGTGTGCCACAGCAGACAGTTGACAAGCTTATGATCAACTTTAATTGTCAGGGTCTTCATCAATTTTCGATGATGGAGAACCTACCTTCAAAAATCTCTTGTCAGCACTGAATCTTCAAAGGAAGATCATTTCTAGACCCACTCTTCAAGCCAGGATACCTTAAGCCGCCTCTTGAAAGAAGATAAATTTAATATCACGTCTTACCAAGTCACTCACAGTGCCACCACCAGCTGGACAGCACACAACAGAAGTAATAGTGACATTAGTGATTTATCAGATAGATAAACATTGACAAGATCCTCCATTGCACTTGCCTGCAAGAGGTTGAGATGGTCCCAAACCTTCAATGTTGTATCAGGTGCCCTTAATGACATTCACTCACAGTAAATGACAAGAGTGAAGGTGGTGAGACCCACAACTGACAGCGGTTCAAACTGTATTAATGTATTCAGTGTGTTTGGTTAGTCAGGGTCAGTCTGAAGAAGCAGCGTTGCCACAAAATTCCTCTGAAGAGCCCTAAATAGACTATCAGAATGCATTTAGCATCTTGGAAGAAAACAGTGGTCTTGAAGACCAACTTCCTCTACATAAAAGATACGCAGCCAGTCTGTTTAACTAAGGTGTCAAAACAGATAATGCCTGGTAAGTATTAATGATGTATGACAGCTACAGTATCATGTGAAGCCTTTGTGAAATGCAAAACAATTTTGATCAAACAAGCCAGTCACATATGGATGTAGAAATTGTTGAAGATGAATGTAAGCTACACTTCATCCGGTCAAATCAAACTCAGTGTAACTCAACAATATGGCTGTAGAGAGAATCTTACAAATCTTGCAACTGGAGAGGGAAGACGCCATCAGGAATGTCTTTGGAAAGTTCCATGTGACAGTGTAAGAATTATTCAAAATATCTTCATTAACGGGATCCCTGAGCCCTTCATCTGCATTTCCCTTTAATAAATACAAGAAAGTTAAATGGAGTAATCAATAAATGGTGAAATCAGTAATTAAATTTTGATTCACCTGGGTTTATTATAAATACATACAGGGGATGGCTACTTCCTTTGCTCTTACAGCCACAAGAAAAACTCAGACAAATGGAAGCTTCCTCCAGGTGTGTCTGCCATTCTTCAGAGCAATTTAGGATGGTGTCCAAAAGTGCTTTAGTGGGATGATGGGAGACCCTGAGCTGATATCGGCCACAAGCCTTCTGCCAAAGTTCAAGACCATTTGGACTGAGGACGCTGATGTCATAGAGGCGGTAACATGCACATTGAGAGTAGGCATGCAAGATTAGGCATCAATTTGTATCAAATGATAATTATATATCAGATTATCAAATTTAAATATTGTGGACAAGAACTTGTAGTATATCCTCAAAGTAGTATTTTTTGCTTGCTCCATGAAGGATTAGTTGAAACATCTTTTATTGTTATTGTCATGTGTTTTTGTCAGATGTACTGTATGTCACATCGGATGTTTTGTGTTTATTTTTATACAGGCTTAGCTAAACTCTCCTTGAATAACTGACAAAGGATATCATGGAACACATTGGGCAGCATTCTTTGGATGAAGAGGATTTCTTTTCCTCAATGGGATCCAGAAGTTCACAGAGTACAGGGGAGTTTGAAGGATATCTTGCCTTTGTCTAGACAAGATGAATCCACTAAACTCATGTCCTGATATTGAAAAACTGGCCCTAGCCTTTCGTTGCCAGTGCTTGCAAATACTTTGAAAATGTGATCACACTTTGACATGTTTGTTATTATACTTAATTTGATTTTTACTTTATATTTTTTTTCAATTTTTATTTGTATTAGAATTTTTTCATGTTTGGGTTATTCATCTTTTTAGTAATGTGCTTTAATTCCATTCAAAAATTTTGGATTGTTTATTTCATATGGGTGAAACTTTGTGAAAGTAAGTGAATTTTTTTAGAGGCGCTATTTTATACAGGCGATCTGAAATGAATGGAATAAAAAAATAAAACTTTGTATACATGCTCTTACATGTCTGCATTGCCTGGGAAAGGTCCTAGAGGACAATAACTGCACTTCATCAACCACTGTTTGATGAAAAAGAAACTAAGAAACTTTTACTCAAATTACATTTTAAATGAGTTTCTTTTTACTTTTATTTGACTAGATTTGTTTCACAAGTAATTTTACTTTTACTTCAGTACAATTTCACATAGTAATAGTACTTTTACTTGAATACAATAATTTAGTATTCTCTACACCTCTGGTGAATATTAATCTCATGTCTGTGCATTACAACAGAATTATAGTCAGGATGTGGTTAGCTTGGCATAGCTTAAAGACAGGAACCAGGGTAAAACATCTAGCTTGGCTCTATCCAAAGTGAAAAAACTAGCACTTTAATAGTACCAATCCTAGTAGCTTTAATGTGAAGACTCCGGGAGGCTGTGTCACTTCGCCAGGTTATAGTTCATCAACAGTTCCAGTACATAACTCAAACCTAAAACTACACCTCTGTTTGTGCACAGACAATATAAATGATGCTTATCAGTGCGTTTTAGAGGCATAGGTTGGATTATTTTTTTCGAATCTGGTTACAATCGGGCTAGCTCTTTCCCCCTTCCTCTAGTCTTAATTGCTAACCTGTACTAACAATGTGCTGACTCTATCTCTAAACTTAACACATATAAATAAAACTGACACCAATAGTCTCATCTTTGTTTATTCATATTATTAATGTATTGTGTTTTTGCAGGATATCTGTTTATTCTGGAAAATAGCAAAAACCTCAGGTTAGTTGTCGCACATAAAGAACTAGAATTAAACATATATTGACACAGCAATGTGTTAGTATAATGCACAATAAGTTTAATGTAAAAAGTAAACCTATAACCATATTGTAATAGAAAGCCCACAATTTGGCTTACCTCTCCAATGGAGTACAATAACAAAAGAGGAGCAGTCAAGGTAGTGGACATAATTTTAGGAGGGGGCCCACAGAAGTGAACATTAGGTTATAGAAACTGAGATTTGTTCCACATATTGATATTGGAGGAATAGGATGTTAGGTTTTAACTTTCTTCACAGATTTTCTGCAGTAAAAATACTACATATTGCTAATGTATATTAGACACATATTACACATTTCTACTACTGTATGATTAACACTGATATGTCCAGTGCCAACTTTTTGGGTGTATTAATGAGTGCAATGATGTCACTTCACTAAGTAGCTCATGTTTTGCAAGTATGGAATTGCCTCAATTGAAGTAAAAAAAAAAAAAAAAAAAAAAAAAAAGATCATCAAGCTTGAGGAAAGGTCACAGGATAATTCAAATCAAAAAGGTTCCTTTTTGATTCCTATTACATCTATCTGTAAGTCATCCTATTAACAAAAAAATACAAGTGTTGGATGAAACAACACAATGATTAGTTCGCTAGTCTCATTCTTTGAGTAAAATATCTCTTGAGATTGATGATAGACCCATGTTTTGTGCAGTACTAATAATTTGTCACCACATTTGTTAGCTGTCCTTGGTATATACAGAGAGAAGACTGTGAAAAACTATTCACTAGTTGTAAGGCAAAGCTGTATGTCCTGGAAAAATGATTTGACAAGGGCAGTTAATGGATCTGGAACAATGAGGTAGCTGAATACAGTCCAAAGAAGCTTTTAAGGGACATACCCAAAGGCCAGAACCAAGAACACAACATGGAAATCTCATCTATCCTCTTTGGCAGCTTGGATTTGATGCCAGGTCATGCTTATGTGCCTAAGACACCCGGAGAAGTCAGGGATCTCTGCCTTCTGCACAGTGTTGATGTAGTTGTTTTTCTCTGGGTAAACTGTCTGCCTGTGACCCAGAACACTGAAGAAAACCCTTCCTTCAATGTTCAAAAGGCTGATGCGGGGAAACTGGCTGATATCAGCAGAATTCTTTTCCTTAGGGATTAGGACATCCCCTGCCCTCCTCCAGGCTGTTGGTAATTCCTTTTTCTGTTACAACTCCTTCATCAAACTCTAAAGAAACTGTAGTAAGTCTGGTGCATTCTTGTAAAGCCTGTACGGGACTCCGTTTGGCCTAGGGGAGGCTGTAGCTCTGGCCCAACATACAGTTGTTACTACCTTACTCCACTAGGAAGGGCTGACATTTAGCTGATGTTCAGGAGAAGGTACTGGTGGCGTATCAGGTAGGAGGGTGATCTGCTCCATGAACTGCATGTTGTGTTCCTTTGGGTGAGCCTCAAAATCTTTCGTTGATGTGGCAAGTCTGCTGCTTTTCTCCACTGTGAACAGACTTTTCACAAACTTGTAGGGGGTCATTGAACTTGGATCTGATCAAATCCTTCCTTCTATGGATCTTTCTCAAGTTCTCTCCTCTCCTCAAGGATGAAATACATTCTTGATCTCTGCCTGTAGCACGTTTATTACCTACCTCTCCTCTCTTGCAGCTTTCCTCCACTGTTTCTTCAACTGCCCTTTTTTCTATGATCAGCCGTTCTATTTCCTGCTGTCTTCTCGATTTGGTTCACAGCAGTTCCCTTTAGTTGATCCAGAAGTTTGCCGAGGTCTTAGCTGACCATTTCCCACCCACTTTTCTCACAGGATTTAGGCCGCTTGATTAGCAGTAGTAGCTGCAGAAGTTTGGGCTCATGGGTCTCTGCTGTGTTTGACCTTTTCCTCTGGGACAGGGGTATTGATGTCTTGAAGACTTTGTTTTTCCACTTGCTGCTGAACTTCTCTTGGCTGACTTGACTTGCTTTGTAAGAAGTAATGGTTGATTCGAGGTCCACTGCCTTCAAACACCTTCTCCTGTCTTGATGTATTCTAAGGCCTGAAGAGGATCTTAATTTGGCCAAGCCATTGTTCTCGCTGCCTGCCTTTTTCCAAAGAGTAATATGTTACCCCTGCTCTCAATGACTCTGGGGTTATCTTCTTCCTTGAACTTGCTCCTATATTCATTCCATATTTTTGATCCATTTTTTATTGGATATTTGAATTAATTTCATTATTTTTCACCATGCTTATGGTGTGGTTCTAGGGATTGCAAAGTCAGTATGGTGGGCCACAATATCTTAACAACTATCCAATTGATTGCAATGGAATTTGGTACAGATTAGCATGGTTCCCAGATGATGAATCCCACTGACTGTGATGATCCTCTGACTTTATATGTACAGTACGCACTCTTAAAAGTGTCACACCATGATCTGAGAATGGCACACCTTTAATGTGGTTTCAGCAAATTTGTGTAACAGCATGGCATGTGGTAGTGTACAGAATAATTTCAGTTCAGAGGTTATCCACATCTTTTCACAGGGGAATAGTTGTAGCTCTAGATATGAAGTCATATCAGACTGCTTTGAGATTTTACAGAACTGTTGGCACCATCAAGTGGCCTACACCCTCCAAAAAGAACTGAAGCAGAGAAAAATGGTGTAATGACAGCTGTAATGATAGCTTATCATGGTTTAATGCTTTTGCATCTTCCTGCAGATGGTCAATATGAAACACTAGTTTGCTGAGGAATAAAAAAAAAAAAACACAAGCCAATAAAATATCCAGACTACAAAAAAAACTGACAGCATGTTGCTGTATTTGTGTGTTACTTTATTTGATTGTGCTATCTGTACACTGACAATGGGTTATTGCATTTCTCTGATTAGTGGTTGCTCCAGAAGGTGACAGATTGCTTGTTTTTAAATTTCATAAATATATGCTATAATCAGCTTCCCATTACCTGATGTCAGAGAAATAGTTTGCATTGTTTAGTCATGTGGAAAGTGTTAGCAGACAATTGCATTGTCAGAGAAAGAGACATCCACACCTGTAACTTGTCTTTTGTCAGGGAAATATTTACTGTTGCCTGCAGGCAAGGTCTGGAGGATGTTTTTCTGACAGACCACTTTATCCAAAGATTAAACCGTCTTGATTTTCACAGTGGAGATCCAGCCTTCCTCTTAAATAAGCTCATAATGCATCTCACTACTAACTTCTCTATGAATTTTTCAGCAATCACAGCTGTTGTTATTAACCTTTGTTTATTTTTTGTTTATTTTGTCAGAGGACTTCATGATTATAAAAAAAGCAATTTGATGAGTTTCTTAGATTTCTTTGTAGATTTAACCAGTTTGCTTGAACAAAGAGGCAGCAGTGTCTGCCCATCAAACTGTATGAACGTATCCTTATGTTCAATTATGATTTAAGATTGAATTTTACTATTATTATGCAACACAACATTGTACAACAAAAGTACAGATGTTGTCCCTGTAGGCTACCCACACAAAAAACAAAATTATATGAATGAATTAATAAATAATCGAGATATAAAAATAAAACTATTTTTGGGGTGGAGCGTGGAGGATGAATTCATTAGTCTCACAGCCTGAGGAAAGAAACTTCTCCAAAGCCTGGTGGTACAGCAGTGGATACTTTTGTATCATTTGCCAGATCAAATCAGGGTGAAAGGCTGTGCTGGGGTGGGCACTGTCAGTATCTTTTGGGGTCTGCCAGACACCTCATTTTTCCAATATCACTGATGCGCAGTAGATGGATACTAGTGATGTTCTGGGAGGTTTTGATCAACCGCTGCAGAGGCTTTCTGTCCTGTGCGGTGCATTAATGGCTCATCAGTCCGACTCTCACAGATAGTGGGGATGTCCTGTCCCTGCAAAGTAGGCACCCAAATTTACAATAAATCCTCACATGGACTGATGCTGAAATTGGAACACAACACAACACATTAGGCATTTTTTTATAACTATATTAGATTTCATATATATTAATATTTGAAGTACAACAAAAAAGTTACATAAAAAGGAAAACATTTGCCTGGACCACACCCAAGAATCATTTCCACAATAGTTAGTTACAGCTTGTAGCTGCACTGACAACAACAATGACGAAAATCTGTGTACTCCAAACCCAATGTTTTTTTTGTTTAATGATACATGGACTGTGCTTAATCTGGACTGAATTTTGTATCTGGATGCACTTTATTTACTGGCCTACTGGCCATTCTTTACTGTTTTTTTCAGATGCAGATGGGGAGAAGGAAAGCGGAGTTTAATTAAAAACCTGATTGACCTGAAAAGACCTTCTGGATGATTTATCAGACTCTCGAGTGGTGGTGCCCTGTTCTTTTGTGCAGCGACACCTGCAAAAGTATTAGATTCATGGAAGAATCAACGAAGGAAACATTTCCTACTCCTTCAACATAAAATTCAATGTCAAACATTTGAAAAGGAACATCTAAACAAGCATGAATTTTGGAAGCATGTCCTGTGGATTAATGAAGATAAAATGGCTCCAGAGAGTAAATGGTATATTTGGAGAAAAAAAAAAAGATGAAGAATTTCTCCAACTGCTTAGCACTGTGGTGGACTGGTGATGCTTTGTACTTGTGCTGCAGCCAGTGGCACAGACAACATTTCACCAGAACAGGGAAGGGTATATTCAATTGAACACCAGCAAATTTACATCTAACATCTAACTGCCTCTATAAGAGGTGAAAATGAAAAGAGCAGGTTTCTCCAACAGGATAATGATCCTAATTACACCTGAGGGTCCACAATGGATGAGCTCAATTGGTGCAAGCTGAAGGTTTTACCATGGTCCTCAAAGTCCTCCAACCAAAACATCCTTTAAAATCTATGGATAGATGTCAAAAGAGCAGTGCATGCAAGACAGCACAGACTGAAAAAACTTTTGCATGAGGAATAGGTGAAAATTATCTAAAAAGGAATTGAAAGATTCTACAAAAAGCATTGACAAGCTGTGATACTTGCTAAAGGGAATTGTACTTAAAATGCAGGGTACCCAAACTTTCATGCCCTTTTTCTTTTTTAATTTTAAATTGAAAAGATGCTAATAAAAAAGTTATCTTACTTAGAATATTTTAAAAATGTGTCACCTTTAACCTCATGCCTTTTAGAAATCAGTTCATCTTTTATTCACTTAGCTATAGTCAGTAACAGTAGTAGAATTTTTGGCCATGAATACTCAAACTTCTTCATGCAACTTTTATCTTATCAGCTGTTCCTGTAACTTGTTGGAAGCAGTTTCAACTAGAGTATTTTATGAAGATTCAGCAACATCAAGTTTCTTACAGTATGGAGATCCAAAGTGTAACATATTAAACAAATGAAAAAGAAAAAGCTACAGGACAAGGGCCAGCTTTATTTGCTTGTATTTCATGATGTTTGTAAACATACGACATGTTTTAAATGTATTTTGTTGTTTAACATTTTGTTTCCTTAACTTCATTCGCAAAGGTCAACTTAGTGAATAATTATGAGAAAGGATTGTAACACTGGAATTCCAAATGCAAAAAAAGGAGGAAAAATTAATATATCAACTGTTGTGCCTCACCAACAGACTGTATACAAAGAAGGCCTACAGGCACACCTGAACCTGGAATCCAGCTAAGCGACCCCCAACGGGCGCAGCGCCCACCAAACAGCGGGGTTCCCCCAAAATCCACAGCTCCCATTGGGTGAAATCCATCACAGTCAACCCCAAATCGTGACGTCACCCAAAATTATATTAACTCCGAAACTTCCGAAACTTATTGCTTCTGGCTTGGACCTTCACCACAACCAGTGAACTCCTTGCCCATAGAAGTGAAAACAATTATTGCTTCTGGCTTGGATCGTCGCCACGACCAGCAAACGCCTCACTGATAGAGGTTGAAACAATTATGGGCTTCTGGCTTGGACCTTCGCGATGACCGGCAAATGCCTCGCCAATAGAAGTGGTAACAATTATCGCTCCTAAGATTAGACCAGTCCTATGTGGCGAGCAATCTAGTCCTAGTTAGGAGTTTCTTGTGTACACGACTAATTATCAGGGCTACGGATTTCCTGAGCTGATCTCCGCTCTCCCCCTGCGTGTCGAAGAAACAGTTTATCCCGGTTCAATACCACGGATGGACCTTCTCGCCCGGATGCCCGTAGATACCCGCGGATGTGAAACCTGGTAGTTAACGAGTCCTACCCATTTCAAGAAGAAGACAAAGGAACACGGACCTCGCTTCTTTCCAAGTCGACGAACCAATTCTCTGCCGTGAGCCAGAATTACGTCGCCTTGCCAAAGACTGGCCATCTCATCGAGAAGATACGTTAGCCGCTGATAGCTGCTAACCAACGCCTCCCCACCAGCATAAGGACACCGAGGACAAACTAACCACAACGCTGGACTCACCAAAGAGTAAAAGGTTTATAGCTCTGGACAGATATTAGCAGTTAGGGTGTGTTAAGATGTTGCAATATTGTGAGAATATTGTTGTGTTGTTAGTAATTCATTGGTGACCACACTTGAATGAATTATAACTCATCCGTCTGCAGCGGATAAATTCTGTCCCGCTCTGCATCACGATCGAGACCAGTACTTTCAGTGTTGGTGAAAGATCCAGATTCACGACGCTCATCAGCTGAGGCGAGTAAAGTCTGCGTGATACAGATAAACTGTCCCTCGATCACAATCACCAGAACGTCACTGTCAAACTCGTCTAACTCTTTCTTCTCTTACTAACACACACATTCCTATTCGAATACCTGAGCGCAGGGAAGTTCCAACCTCCCCCCTAGGTTTTCCTTTGTTAAGTCAGGTGTTACCGACGAGCCGCCATTACCCTCGACAGACTTCCTTCCTGCTGACCCTCATGTGACGTGACCATAACGAGTCACGTCCGCCATCTTGCTCCGCCTCCCTTCAGGCGCGCGCACATATATATCCTCGTACACACGCCCCCAAACACATACACTCACACACATATAACCCCCACACACACACTTCAATGTTGTTTTATGATCTGTAGTTAGTAGTTCAGTAGTGATAGTGCATGATAGGATTTATTATTCGGAAGTGATGTTACTTGGAAATTGATATTACTAATGATAATAAACCTTGTTATCTTTTAAATGAGAAGTTGCCTTTGTGTTTTCTGTTCATATATTGTGATAACGAGCTGGTTGATGGAGTCAGTGCCGACCTCCACTCCTTCTTCATTCACTGTAGAATTACAAATATTTCCTAAATATTGGCAATTCTGAGCGAACACCCCTTTGAGACTTCATCCACTATTTGGTTATTGGTCCGCGTTTTCCCGGTGGTACCCCATTATTGATTGTCTAAATTAATCGGATTCTGTTAGGTTTAATAATTACTAATGATTATCTCTGATTATCAGTAATTATCGCTAATAGCCAGATCTTGCTCCTGCACTGCACAACAAATGGTGCCTTATGTGAGGTTGCATCTAAATTTCAGTTATTAGTCCGTGTTTTCCCGGTGGTGCCTCATTATTAGTAATCCTGATTAATCTGATCCATCTAAATCTCGATAATTATTAATGATTATCTTTGATAATCAATAACTATTGCTGATAACCAAATCCCGTATGAGGCTGTGAAGCACAACACAACCAAAGTTTTACAGGTTGCCAACTTAAAAACACTGTGCTGATACACTGTAAGACGTCATGCAGTAGATGCACTTGTAAGGCTACATTTACATTACAGTCTTTAATGCTTAGTTCCAAAATTTTAGTCATATCTGATCTGTCTAGTTTTGGTTGGTTCACATTTATATCTGGAAGTGACATTTATCTGGCTCTGGTGTGAATACTGCTGAGGTACTTAGCTGTCACACATGTGCAGATTTAACTGGAATGTGAACCACATGCGTACATTAATAAAAACAACATCTTTGTTGCAACACTTAAACATAGATTTGCCAAAATACATAGCCATTATTATTTGTTGTTTAGGTCTGCAAACAGTACAGACAATGAGGATGAGCATGAGAATGAGTCCGTCACTCCACTGACCCTTGCTGCTGTTGTTATGCTCCTCCGTATTTTTTTTTTACTGGGCTGTGAGTTTACACCACTGGCAACAATGACAGCCTATAAATGTTTCTTGAAATCATCTAGAAGCTTCTTTCACCTGTCTGCCAGTAGTTTCTGCCACTCTTCCATTACTAGGAGTTCAAGCTCTTATAAGTTAGCAGGAGTCCTTTATCCAATGGCAGATTTCAGCTTTGATAAAGGTTTTCACTGACATTTAGGTCAGTACTCATTGCTGGCCAGTTTAAACAGTCCATCTTCTCCTTATCAACCATTCTTTTGTGTTGTTGAATGTGTTCTTTTCCTCATGGGATTCATTTCACTACCTATAAACAAGTTGATGCACTGCATTCCAAATGAGGTCTACTATGGTTCCATCTGTCCATAGAACATTATCTATAATCTATCTATTAAAGGACACCCTGGCTGTTCTCCCAAAATAGTCTGCTGTTTGAATAATACAGCCCAACTCATGATACAGTTTTTCTCTTTTTTTTGTTTCTCTGGTTACATATCAGATCAAGGAAAAAGTAGCCTCTAATGCAGCTCAGATGTCAAAATGTCAATCACAACGTGCTTACACAGCCAGTGAACCTGTATCACTTCCACCCTGCTCCCTGTGATTACCTATAGACCAGTTTCTGAGTGACATTGTCAGTGAGATGTGGATACGAGCAGGGGACAGAAAAAACCTAAAATGGTCCTAAAATGTTCATTATATCACGAAGGAAACCTGCATGTAGAATTTGTTCAACTAACTGTTAGCTCCAATGATCTGGTCAGAGCTCTGGGTTTTATGAAAATGTTGTTGGTTTTACACTGAGGCTCTTTAGTGAATATACTTAAAACTATGTGTTTGACATGTTTGCAAACATATATTTGACATGTTTGGTGACATGTCAGTATGTGCACAGAGTTTGTTTATATTTATGTATGTAATAACAATAATTTGCATAGCATCACAAAAGCATCACAATGTTAGTTATTACTGTTAAGGACATGAAGACATCACATATCTCTCTTTGTTGGATGGTTTATTTATTTATTAGCAGGGTTGCACAAAATCTACTCAACTAATTTGTACTGAACTTGGTGGAAATGGTGGGGCGTGGGCCACGACAAAACCCATAACATTTTGGTGCCAGATACTTTACTATAAAATTAATTTTTTTTCTACCGAAGTCTGGTGTTTGTTGTTTGAAAGTGGCTTTAGTGGAGGTATGCACTCTGCTGTATGTGTTTTCTAATTTTTTTAACAAGACACTGTGCTGGTAAGTATAATACATGCTGTTTATTTTATTATTTATTTAGTTTATTTTTGGACACATAGGTCTTTTCTTTCTCCTCCTTGAAGCTAACTTTCTGTATATCCTTATTTAGTTTGATCACTGCCCCTGGCTGCTTTATCTTACTGGAATATGTATCATGTTAGCCGCCAGATTTTTTTTTTTTTTTTTTTATCAGAGCTGGTAGATTGGGAGTGAATTTATTTCTAAATATTGAAAAAACATTTCCTTATCCAATGCTGCACATGCATCCTGAGTTGTTCGTAAATTGGAAACCAGTCCACTGTGTTTAAAAGCAGCTGAATTCACAGAGGTCATTGCAAGGTGGTTTCGGATTAAATCTAGACTGTTTCATGACTGCAACAATGTTTAAAAAAACTAACAAAAATACACTTTTGAAATTAGCTGTGTAATATATCTCATCTAAGTATATAACTTTACTTGAAAAGTGCTGAATACTATTGATATAATTTTGTACTGTATCTTGTATTTATAATTATTTTGGGTTGATTTCTTTTCAGGATATTTTGTGTTATCTGAAAGTGTGATGCTGTGGCTCACAGTCATGCAGGCCAGGAGTGTCTGAGCAGCTGATGGAGTCCTGATAAATGCAAAATCCTCTAAATTTCAGCATACCTTGGGTTTAATATGTATGTCTTTGATCAATCCCCTTTGGAAGATATTATTATTAGAGTGATAAAGAAATTCTCAAACAAGGGGATGAATCTTAAATAGGATTCCCCCCAGGTAAGCAGTGTAACTGTGGCATAAATAAAGTTGTACATATGGTCACGTGTTTTAATTGTCCCTACTGGAAGAGTGAGGGCAGAACATATGCAGCACTGATCTGACCATCTGTTAGGCCTAAAACTGATGCACACACACAAATATAAACATACAAAGGGGGTAGGGGTGGGGTGGGTATTCCAAGATTATCATACGTGCAACAGATTGTGTGTGTGTGTTTGTGTGTGTGTGTGTTCAGGTGGGGTCAGACTCCATGCTAATTTGCTAATTTGTTAATTGTACCATAATGTGCAATGGGAAATGAATGTAGCCCAACATTCTGACCCCTTAGGGATTTCGGTCACCAAGTGACCACACACACACACACACACACACACATACACACACACACACACACACTTTACAACACACCTTACAATGCCTACACAGAGAATATTACAGTATGTTCTTGAACAATTAACTAATTCAGAAATCCCCAAAGGGTATTTCACTAGTGTTGAAGCAGTTGCTAGTTGTAACTAGTAGTTACTAAAAAGTTGTTTATTACTTATAACTGTCCTAATGTTGAAATAATATTAATTCACGGGATGAAGCACAGTCCAAAAATTTCTCCAGAAACCAAGCTGGGTCAAAAACACAAAATTCGCCAAGAGGGCAGAAATATATAATCTTGAGATAAGTGGTTCTCAACAGAAAGAAAATTCCAGGCTGTGGTAAAAAAAACTTTGGGCAGGTTCTAAATCAAGCAAAGCAGAGGGTTATTTCACAGATGTAGATTTAACAAATTCTGGATGAAGGAAAATGTAGGGCTTCACACAGTGTCCTCTGCTTATCTGGGCTTTTATGGTTTTCATGAAAGCCAAGCCAGGATGAGTAGGTGCAATTATATCAATCCAGGTTTAAGTAATTCTGCAGCATGTGTGATCATGGCTTTCTTCTAAGGACGTTGTGGGTCGATCACAGAATCACTGATGCTGAAATGGAGAGGAAGTGTGCCCCATAAGTCACACTATGTATATTACTTCTATTTGTCGCCAAATATTCAATTTTCCAGTCATGTTTGTTCTGTATGAAAAGAAATTTCTAGATATTTCCTTAGATGACTTACACCTTTACAGCAAAATATATGTTCAACTGTTAATGTGGGAAAATGTCAAGTAACTCCTTAAAGGCTAATTATGACAGATGAGACAATACCTGTGGTTATTAAATCTATATTTTTTAGGCTACTTACACATCCCCCTGAGCATTCAGTATGGGTTCAAACTAGGGTCAAGAATATTTTGAGTTTGTAAAGTGACATTCTTAAATAATTCCAAAGTTTGTACCTGTAAATCAGCATTGGTGAACCGGAAAAAAAAAAAGTCTATCACTCCTTGTCTCACTGTTTTATAATAGCTGCTGTTCTTGCAAATAATATACCTCACTTAGTCATAAACCTCCATCAAAAGATGTTGCTATTGTCAAATTGATGAAAACACAAGATTATTATGCAATAGTTTAAAGAAAATCAATCTCAGAAACATAGCATTTCAGTGCATTTATAACCCATAACAGCCAAGTCTCATGTTTCCCCAAAGAAAATTGTGGGGAATATTGAAATTCAAATGGCCCAATAATGTACCAACATTTGGGTTTGCAAAACCTGTTACCACGGGCTCTTATTAACAGCTATATAATAATATGGCTTTGTCATCGTTCCACTTAATTAACTACTTGCCATATAAGCTGCACAGTGTTAGTTTTGTTTACAGAATAAACAAAGAATAAATCTACATTGTAACTTAATTCCCACTGATTTTGTGACAGCAATGGCTATATTCAGACAGAATATCTAAAAAAAATCACATCTTAATCTGCCATCTAGGTTTCGCAAAACAGCCCTCAGCTCTAATTTACTGAAACTGACAGAGAAGCAAAAAAACAGGTTCCCATTTAAAGCCAACAGTAATAAGGGAATAGAGATCACATGCAGACTGATTAAGGCTGACTGTCATACTGGGCCAGGAAACAGTGGAGCAGGAACAAGACCCAAGAAGAAGAAGGGTGGTGGCTCAGGCACAGAGCAGCAGATAAACAATGCAGTTGTTGTAGAGGGAGACAGAGAGAGAAAACAAGCTAGGAAGAGCAAGTGCTGGTCTGACGGGACAAAGACAATTCAATAACAAAGAAGAGCGAAACAGACAAATCAGAAGGCAGATGGTTCCACTGCCTTCATCTCTGCTGCAGGTCCTGAGAGGTAAAGTAGATATTCAAGATGAACAACAGTGCTGGTTCATTGTGACCCAGGATGGTTTATTTATATTTGATGATGTTGTAGAAAATAATAGTAAACATATAATGTGTAATGGTATGTATGCAAACCTACTGCAATCATCCATCTTGAAAATCTACAACTTTCAGGACCTGTAGGGGAGATTATAAATAACAGAACCACCTGCCCTCTGACTGGACTCTACTCTGTATGTTGTCATCCAAAAAGATTCAGGTGTAAAGGCTGGGTCAAAGTTCACAAAAGCAAATCTTTTTGCAATCTCTTTGTGTAACTTCACTACTATTATCATATTAATTCATTTGTTGATTGATTTTATTCACACAGTTTTATTTATTTTTTCAAATATAAATATTTTCTGCACATTTACACAATTGAATTTCTCAAAGATTTATTTTGCAGGTTTACAAAGGCTGCGCACTTTGGAATTATTTGTGAAAAGAAAAATCTTTTTGACTCCAATTTGAGCCAATAATTTGGCCTCTCATTAAATAATGTTAATAATATTTGGCAGGGAGGGAAACATCTAAAATAGTACTGGGCTCTACATGACATTAATACCATGGAAAATTATAGGTACTGTCTGATAATTATACAAGAATAAAGATACTTTCATTCAGACAGTGGCCACCACATTGTCTGCTGGTAACATCAGTACTGTGTATTTTGAGTGTACCATACCCTAAATCTCAGTTCTAGCGGCCTCAAATCTCATCACTTAGCCAAATGAAATCTTATTGCTTAACAGCTTAAATGTTGCAATTTCTTATAGCAGACTGAGTAAACTTCTTTTTTCTTACTCAGATTGGCTAATCAAACTTTAAAGCTTAATGGAAAATACCAAAGTAGTACCAACTGATTGTCTAATTGTACCAATAATTGTCTAATTTATGGTTTAATCAAGACTCAGAGTCATGGTAGTAGGTCTGTGAGGCTGTACATAAGCATAGTCATGCTTTGAGCTGAACGCTAGTATTGCCATACTAACAAGCTCAAAATCACTATTTTACCAAAAGTCAGAGGCTTACAAGTGTGTGTTTGAGTGTGTGTGTGTGTGTGTGTGTGTGTGTGTGTGTGTGTGTGTGTGTGGTCACAGTCTGTTCTCAGGAAAACCTGAAAGCTGGAACAAAAATTCATGGCAATCCATCCAGTAGTTGTTGAGACATTTTACAGTGGTTTTATATAAATCTCATCAGTCAGGAGATCCTACAAGTCATTACAATACATACATGGAAACAACAAATGCCTGTACTGAACATTATGCAAATCTATTTGGTAGATTTCACAATATAACTTTTTGGCAGCAGCAGAGGAAAAGTCAGGGGATCACCAAAGTCAGTAGGATCCAAACCCTGGGGAAAGACATCCAATAGGAGGTGAAACCAAAGTGGTGGACTGTATGATCAACCACCTGAAATTTCCATTTCTATAGACATGCCACTAATATAGCTGAAAATATCTGTATTAAGTCTTTCAAAATTTATATATTTCTTGGCAGGCTGGAAAACATAAAACGTAGTGGGCCATTAAAGCTCCCCTGATAGCAAGGGTGATAGGGATGATTATTACAAAAACAGGCTACTCTTTGGTTGAATTCATTGAACAGATTAACACTGACATATCTATACATCATTCTATGCTTAATCATGGCTCCTTTTAATGTCCTTTAGATCAAGACCATTGTGTGCATGGTGAATGTTGTCTCTGAGGGTACATGAAGCTGAGCTACTGTACATTGCTCCGCTATCCTGAGGATAAACTCAGAACTGTGGTATCTTCTCCACTCTCCCATATAAGAGGAAGAAGCTGTAAGCACTGTAGCCCTCAGCCTTTCTGCATTAATGTTACATTTCCAGTACCATACACTCCCCATTACCGATTAATACAAATCATGTTCTGTAGTGCTTAAACACATCACACCCCCTCCAACCAGCCATCCTGAATAAGGAGAGAAAAGGCAGCCCTGGCCCCCTCCTGAATAAAATATCCTAATAATTCAACTTAAGCATTTAACTAATGCATTATGCATGAAAGTGAAATCAGTGCAAAGGGCAACAGAATCAGGATGTTAACAGTGTGGCCTTATGTTTGTGTGTATGTGTATGAACAAGTGGTTGTGTCAGTGTGTGTGCTCTGATTTTATTTATCAGGAATACTTAATGAAAGAGTGTAAGGCAGCATTGGGCAGATGAGCAGCAATTAAGGAAACACTAACCGTAAGTAATGTACCTTGAATTTCGAGGTGGTTTTCTGTTTTCCAGCATATTTCTTTTTCCTATTCCTACAGGTCAGAGTAGGGAAACCCAATTTCATGCAGAGATAGTTTCTTCACAACTACAAGGGAGATGGACAGGAGAAGGTTTTAGTGCCAGTCCCTCAAGAATCAAGAATCGAAAGAAATCATATTAGAGGAAGAAGAACAAGATTTCCACAATCCAGAGGCATTTATATGTCAATGCTGTTAGAATTGCCTCAAACCATACAGCCTGCTGATGATTGCATAGTGTAAAAAACTTGTATTACTGTTGCACAGGTGAATGTGCTGTGGTGTTTTTTGTCAGGTGAAAAGTGGAGACATTGCCAGTGCTAGGCAAGGTTTGAGAATACATTTCAGGAGAAACTGAAACTCCTGTTTGCATGAACTGTATATGACAGCAATTAGTGTTATTTTAGAGAACAGTCTAAATGTTGAATCTTTCAAATGTAACATTCCATGTCCAAGGCATCTTAGTGAGTTGATTATTACTCATTTATTTCTTCCTACAAAACACACACAGTGTGTGTACATGCTTTTCCCTGCTTTCCCAGTTGGGTCACAGATCCAAAGACAAATACCATCTGGTCATCGTTTTGACCTCATCTCTAGGGATGTCAGATTACAACCTCCTATCCTCCTTTGCAAGTCACATAACAATCCACTTTTCAACCAAGCCATCTATTTATCCACCCATCTGGTCATCCAAATATCCCCCGATCCCCTCTGGTCCCCCATCGGCGCTATATGCAGTCCATCTCTGGGGAACATTTTGGAATGATAAAAGGCTTCATAAACCTCTATGGATACATTGGTAGGTTGATTTCTAGAGTTACAGTGGCTCTGTATATAAATATATGTGTGAATGTGTGTTTGTGTTGAGAGAGTCGGGTAAACTAGTTTCCCTCTATTTCTGCTCTTTATGCTAGGCTAAACTAACCAGCAGCTGTAGCATCCTATTTACCATACAGACATGAGAGTGCTAAAGAGCAAATAAATGTATCTATGTATTCCTACAATTATTTCCAGACACTATATGAAGCTAAGGTGCTGATGTGATAGGTAATTGACATATATTTAAAATGAGGCTGGAGTTTGCAAGTGGGTTAATTCCACTTGGTAAATAGAATAGCATCATGCTAATGTCTCTTTCTCACATTTATCTCTCATATTCCAGTTAGGAGGGAGCAAGATGCATGGAAAAGACGCAGTTGAGAGAAGTGAGGAGCAGTCTGTTATCTTGAATGAATACAAGCAATATTACAAGTCTTTTAAATTACAGGTAATTACTCAGAAGATTTGAAGATTTGTTAAAAAAAAAAAAAAAAATCAATAGCCTACAATGGCTACCTACCCCCATTTTGAACTGTAAAGTGCTACCTGCTCAGATCTCAGTATATACAGTCCACAAGTGGCTATTAGTGCACTTTTTTGTATCACATCTTCACTGTTGACCTGGATTTCTTTTTTTTGTTTTTGGGCACACACAGGGGCACCTTGACAATACTGTAGGCCACAGGGCTACAAAATGTGGATATATTATGATCTACACTTCAGTGTGCTGATCATAGCTTTTAACAGGAAACTCAAAGACTTCCTTGGCCCAGTAATGTTAATGTTGGTGGTGCAAATGGTATCGTAGTGTGTTGGAGGTAGGTGGATGGGCCAAGCTTCTCAGCATGCTCTGAGGAAATGTGTTTATGAAAATATATCCAAGTTTTCATACCTGAGCGGATAAGCGCTGCAGTCATAACAGGGATCATGGAAAACAGCAGAAATGTGGTGTTAGAAGTGAATGTAGAAGTTCTACCATCAGTATTTTAGAATTTGACATTTAGCCACATCTAGCATTTACCTGTTGGTCATACAACATGGCAGGTATCTTTGATTTGGGAAACTTGTCGGATGGTGCTTAAAATTAGAATTTATGCAAGACTTGGGTAAAGGTCAAGACATTTATGTTACCTGTCAGGGCAGGTGTTATTTATAGGGGGGATGAAACAAACCATGGGCCCTCACAGGTATATGAAATACCAGCCTGTGTGTGGTGTGTGCATCTGTGTGTTGGAATTGACAGTCACAAAGAACCACTGTCAACCCACTGCTGTGAGGCTCAAAGCCCCGGGGGCAACACTCCACAACTTCAGTTCACATCTCCACCTCCACTACTTCCCTTCCTTTCTCCATTCCTTCCAGCTAAAACCTTTCTTCCTGTGGTTCTTTTACTTCTCTGCTGAGCATTGTGACAGCCACTGGAGTCAGGGACTTTCATCCAAAGCGTCACCTGTCACTGCCGTTGACTTGTTGTCTGTTGTCATACCAGAATGAGGGAGGAAGGGAAGAGGAGCAGAGTGTGGTGAGAAAGGAGAGGGTAAGGGGGAGGCTGACATGTTGGGTGATGATAAAGAACATGAAGAGGTGCACAGTGACTCATAGTGAAAGAATATGTGATTTGAGGCTGCATTTACATTTTACACTGTAGACATTCAGCTGACACTTCTTTTCAGTTGAGTGACTTACTTACAATGAATGCATAACAAAAGTAAGCTTCAAATGCTGGATCTACAAAGTTACAGGAAACGAGCAATAAGAAAGTGCAGTGTTAGGCCTTAGTTTCCTACTGTTCATATACAGTGTAGAGTGGAGGAAGATGTATTTCAGATACAGTATGAGTCAGCACCAAACTGAGGCACACAATGTGACTTCGACCAAAGTTGCCTCAAGGCACCTAAGTCACTCTTCAATGCAGAAAAAAGCACATTACATATAATGAAAATAATTTCTCATTTTTTCTATTAATTTGCCAAACCAACCGGTTAGTTTTCATCCTTGGAGACTTTCCTCATGCAAAAGTGAAAAATACAGTTTGAATACAGTTCTGATCAAGCATAAATTTTAACTCTGTGTTGCTTGTTGAAGTTTTTTTTTGTTTCTTAGTCTTACCGCATCTCATTAATCCAGTGGCTGTGTTTACCCCCAAATAGCTCAATTGCTCAATGGCTTCCTAGCATTAATTTACTCCTGACCTGAGGTGAAAGAAGCCAAAGGACCACTTTCATGTAGAAGCAGTATTTTCATTCTTATTTTGTTCTGCCACTTTTAGGTTCTGTTGATTCTTCTGGCTGTAAACTTGTCAAGTAAAATGCAGCTCAACTTTTCAGGCTCTGCATAACTGCTTGAAGAATGCGCAAATTTCATTCTTGAAGAAACAAAGTAGGTCTCATATAAGCTTTAATATCTTTTGGAACAGTAAAGATTGCTTTATATTTCATGAGATTCATCCAAACATCATTGAATCTGGACTACTTGATGGCAACCTGTATCATGTACTCAGGATGCCCTACCCAAACAAAAATGTTTTGATAAACACAAAGGAAAGGGTATATAGGCTGTGAGCCTCACTGCTTGCAATTCTCCTCCCTCACCTGACCTTACACTCCACACCACCCAGGGAATTCAGAGGGTGTTCAGAGTTTTATCATGAAAAACTTTGATTTTATGTTTTTAACTGAAAACTTCTTGAATGGAAACTAAAGTCCATCAGGTCTTATCAAATCATCTCTCCCAAGTTTCCCTTTTATCAGTGTGGCTAGAGACTTTAAGGACTAGGTGGAGTAGCCACTTTTTTAATAATGTCTAGCAGTGCAAATGTCTAGACATTTCTGAGGTTGGGTGTTAAATGGTAAATGGACTGTACCTATGTAGAGCTCTTTTTATCCCCTCAAAGCGCTTTTACACTACTGACACATATATTCAAACGGCACTTTCTACATTATGCGCATCTACACAAACTCACACACTGATGATGACACACATGGGGAAAATTTTGGGTTCAGTATCTTGCCCAAGGACACTCCGACATGCAGACTTGAGGAGCCAAGGATCGAACCACCACCCTTCTGGTTGGTGGGTGACCGCTCTACCAACTGATTTCTTTAAAATGACCATCTCTGCTGAAACCAGCAGAGCTCAACAGAGGTAATCAGAAAATGGTATATCAATGTACATCATTCATCCAGGTTTTAGTTCCTGTCAATTGTCTTGTAAAAAGTTTCAGTTCAGAAGTTTTGAATGTTATTGATGCCATTGCCCCCATCAACAGCTAAGTTGCCTGTGGTAAGAAAAAAGCCCAATGAAGAAATGCCAGCTCAAAAAAGAGAGTGTAGTAAGGCAGATGGTATGTGGGGGAACACTGAAGTCAAAGTTCATTCTGACATCTATGGAGAGACTTTTCAGCTATGACTTGAAACGAAGAAGGACAAGGTGTTGTTTTTCCGAGACTGTTAATAAAAATAACAATAACGCAACCTATTTACTATCGCCGACAGACCGATAAACACCTAAGCATTTGTCAGCGAGTCATGTAATGACTTTGCTTTTTTTATCAAATAAAATTTTGAGGATAAGACAGTCTGTAACTCATCTCAGCCAACATGTCTATGTCGCCTCCACATAAGACTACTCTAGTTAATTTGGTACATTTTCACCCCCTAGATTATGCAGCCTTGACAGAAACTGTCAAGCACTTTAGGCCTGTGTACTATCTGTTGCCTTGACATTCTGTTTACAAGCTTCTTTGAAGGTGTTTTTAATAGCATACCATCAGATGCACCACAGAGAGTGAATAGTTCTCTTCAGCCAGGCCTTTTTCCAAGGGCCACCTAGACTGCAGTTATTAAACCAATCTAAGAATAAGGCTAATCTGGATGCCTCATTAGTAAATAACTGTAGCACCATATCAAAGCAACAAAAGGGAAAATCACTGAAAAAAAGTTGGTTTCAGCAACTTAATGCTTTCTTGGTGGAAAACAGTTACTTAAATGCTTTTCACTCTGGATTTCAACTACACCACAGCACTGGGATGGCACTTGTTAAAGTCGTATTTTATCATTGCTTACTATTATTATGCAGATGAGACACAACTCTACCTCAGTTTCACCATGTGAATACAGTACCTTACATCTGCTGAAAATGTGCAATGACCAAATCAATGAGTGGATGTGCTCTAGACTATTGCAATCCCAGAGTATCTTTACAGGTCTTGGTAAAAAAACAACCAGACAGCTATAGCTCATCCATGGAGGGGCTACTCATGTAAGTGGTAAATGGACTGCATTTGAATAATACTTTTCTAATCTTATTGACTACTCAAAGGATAGCTTTTAAAATCCTATTACTTGTGCATAAAGCACTAAATGATCTCTGGCCTAAATACATGTGTGATTTACTGGTACATTATGAAGCATCCACAGTCCTCAGGTCATCTTGGACAGGTTTACTCAGTCCCAAGAATCAAAACAAAGAATGTGAAGCACCTTTTAGTCTGAATATTCCCTCCTGTGAACAAGCCTCCTGAATACCTTAAAGCTGCTAAAACTGTCAAGACATTTAAATCAAGGATTAAAACATTATTGTCTACTGCAGCCTTCCGAAAAAAAACAACCCCAAAAAAAATGTATTTTTTAACCTATTTTCATTTTTTACATTTTTTTTTACCTTTGTTTCTGTATTTTTGTCTTTAAAAATGCATTGTTAATGTCTGCTTAATATCTTATTTTTAATGTATTTCCTTGCCTCTGTAAAGCACTTTGAATTGCCTTGTGTCTGAATGATCCTATATAAATTAACTTCGCTTGCTTGCCTATTAGACTTCAAGTTGAGATCAAGGTGTTTTGTTCTGTAAATCTTTGGTTTTTGGGATTTATCAAGGTGATTTTCTGTCTATCTCTTACTGTCCTATTAGTTACCTTTGTTTCCAATGTCGCATTGAAATTGACATGGTCAATAACTACAACATAATAATCAGTATCAATAAAGGGAAATCTCAATGTATTGGTTGCATCTATTGTCAATTGTTATGTTACGTATGCTCAAGGTGGATAAATTAACAAAGATGAGGTTTTACGAAAAACATGTAACCATTAACATTTACTGAAATAATTGCCTTCAGTGTAAAAGCTCATATACCACCAATAAAAAAAAATAATATAATAGCCATGCAATATAGATTTACTTCTATTCAACGGGACTGGTACTATTAAAATATACAATTATATTATCAAGTGCACTTGTAAAGAAACAAAAAAAAAATAACTAGCCAATTTAAAAAAATTAAGTATAAAGGAGAGAAAGAAAATGAGAGAGAGAGTGTGTCTCAGTGTTCAGGAAGTGTTCAGTCAGTGTTCATCTACCCGGGTAGTGAGGGTTGCAGGGCTTAGCTGATTATCAAGAAGAGATGCGTGTGCTCCATTCCATCGACACAAGATGGAGCAAAAGCTGAGATGTCACACTCTCCATGCAAACTGGCCCGCCCTCCGCTCCACAAGGCTCACTGGTCCTGGCCCCAGCTCGCCATCCTGTTTCACAATCCACTCTTTCAACTGGTATCCAAAAAAAAAGAGACAAGAACCTGCATGCAGCACTAGTTGTTTCCAAATTAAAACTGCATCTCATCACTGTACAGTAGAATATTTTCTATCTGTCTATGAAAATATGAATTCATTGATACAACACAATGCATAAAGCTTTGGGGAACACAGTAACTCAATAATTCCAGCCTACAGTTTATGGCTTCCAATACAACATAGCAACATCAGCAACTATATTTTCAAGAATAAATCAAAATAATAAGATCACATACATTCAGTCTGTCTCTGATTGGTTTGTAGAGTCTCTAGCATACATAATACGGATTCATAATAAATCACACAGCCACAAGATGTAATTACAGATTGATGATAATTAGCATGCTAAGCTAGTTACCCACTCAAGTCTGAACAGTCTGAAACTCAACGGAGCTGTGCACAAGCAGAAAGATGACATTTGCTGGTCAAACTTTTGTTTTCATGAGTAGGACTCTTCTTTGTGTTAAATCTAGAAATTAGTACTTGCTTCTGAACTTTATAGAGATTTAGAAGCTTGATAAACATTAAAAAAAAAATAGGATATCTCTGCTTTAGTTTCCTCCATCAATGAAAGAAAGAATACAATATTTTAATAAAATGTACTGAACAAAATTTTATATATATATAAACTTGCATATTAGGGAAATAACACAAAAACAATATTTTTTAAAAAGTTTTATATTGTAATGAAATATTTTAAGAAAGTATACAAGTAACTAAAAAAAATTAAAAAAAAATACATATAATAGCCATGCAATATAGATTTACTTCTATTCAACGGGACTGGTACTATTAAAATATACAATTATATTATCAAGTGCACTTGTAAAGAAACAAAAAAAAAATAACTAGCCAATTTAAAAAAATTAAGTATAAAGGAGAGAAAGAAAATGAGAGAGAGAGTGTGTCTCAGTGTTCAGGAAGTGTTCAGTCAGTGTTCATCTACCCGGGTAGTGAGGGTTGCAGGGCTTAGCTGATTATCAAGAAGAGATGCGTGTGCTCCATTCCATCGACACAAGATGGAGCAAAAGCTGAGATGTCACACTCTCCATGCAAACTGGCCCGCCCTCCGCTCCACAAGGCTCACTGGTCCTGGCCCCAGCTCGCCATCCTGTTTCACAATCCACTCTTTCAACTGGTATCCAAAAAAAAAGAGACAAGAACCTGCATGCAGCACTAGTTGTTTCCAAATTAAAACTGCATCTCATCACTGTACAGTAGAATATTTTCTATCTGTCTATGAAAATATGAATTCATTGATACAACACAATGCATAAAGCTTTGGGGAACACAGTAACTCAATAATTCCAGCCTACAGTTTATGGCTTCCAATACAACATAGCAACATCAGCAACTATATTTTCAAGAATAAATCAAAATAATAAGATCACATACATTCAGTCTGTCTCTGATTGGTTTGTAGAGTCTCTAGCATACATAATACGGATTCATAATAAATCACACAGCCACAAGATGTAATTACAGATTGATGATAATTAGCATGCTAAGCTAGTTACCCACTCAAGTCTGAACAGTCTGAAACTCAACGGAGCTGTGCACAAGCAGAAAGATGACATTTGCTGGTCAAACTTTTGTTTTCATGAGTAGGACTCTTCTTTGTGTTAAATCTAGAAATTAGTACTTGCTTCTGAACTTTATAGAGATTTAGAAGCTTGATAAACATTAAAAAAAAAATAGGATATCTCTGCTTTAGTTTCCTCCATCAATGAAAGAAAGAATACAATATTTTAATAAAATGTACTGAACAAAATTTTATATATATATAAACTTGCATATTAGGGAAATAACACAAAAACAATATTTTTTAAAAAGTTTTATATTGTAATGAAATATTTTAAGAAAGTATACAAGTAACTAAAAAAAATAAAAAAAAATACATATACTTCACTAACTAATATTTAGTTTTAGGACCTTCAGCTACAATGACAGCCTCTAAATATTTCTTTTAGCCATCTTGAAGCTTCTTGCACCTGCTGGAAGATTCTGCCACTCTTTCATTGCTATGCATTCAAGCTCTGTTAAATTTGCAGGAGTCCTGTTTGCAGTGATGTCGGATTCAGCTTTCTCCAGTGGTGTCCTTCTTGGCATTCGCCCATATATAAATAAATATATCCTGCTCCCCCTCCTTTCTTCCACACCCTCAACTCTCAATTGAGAAAAAAAAAAAAAGCTTATCACCCCTTTGGGAGCCATTATGTTGGGGGCCAGAGCTGACATATTGATTTTTTGACTCTTTTTCCTTTGCTCTCCCAAACAGGTTGTGTGGTTGTGGAGACAGGCTGGCAAGTTGTCTTATCACTCAGAGTGGAAGGCTGTTTTTCAGTCCACAGCTCACTGCAGTTCACCTCTGTTGAACTCCACACACGGTACTGCAGCTTACAGGACTAATGAAAACACAGACATGAAACTCACAAACACAGATTGATTATGTTTTCAATACAACTCTAAAATAAGTCAGTTATTTGTTGAACAAATGTATAGATTTTGTGGCTTTCACAATTCAGCTGTAAACTACAGAACACAAATTACTTTAAACACTAGAATTTCAATATAATCCCAGTTTTTCTCTTCATTACCATCAGTCTCTACACCCTTGTCTTGTCATTTCTGAATGCTCTTTTTGCTGCACATGAACTTCCTTCTGTCAGTGTTCATATATAACTGTGTGAGTATCAGTGGAATAGTATGCAAAAACCCGCAGGAATGTGTATTGCAACATTCATGACCTCTGGGATGGCAATGGCAGTGTCATTTGGTCCACCAGATTTGTCCACAGTGAAATACCTAAACTATGGGATGGAATGGCATAAAATTTTGTACAGATATTTTCCCTTGGGGATGGTTTTGATGGTCCCTGCATTTCCCTTTATGCCACTGTGTGGGTGTTTGGGTTATTTTTTGGTTTGTTTATTTGGTTGCTTTTTGGGCAGGGATTTGTGTGAAATTTCTAAAAAATAATGAATGAATGCTGCCCATGTTCCCTTCAGGATGAATTGTAATAACCTTGGTGATCCTCTGACTTTCCATCTTTTTGCATCATTAGGCCAGAATTTTAATGGATCAGTACTTCTGTCCAGATTTGCTGATAACAGCAGAGGCAGACGACCCAATTGCAGACACACAAAGGATGTAGTGAAGTTGTCTTTTATAGATTAAAACAGGATTACAGGAAGATGGGTACTCCAGACTAACTAACTAACTCAGGCTGCTGAAGCATCATATTAAATTCAGGTAAAGTGTGATCTAAGGGATTTTGACAGTGGTATGATTGTTGGTTTGAGTATATCTGAACCTGCTGATCTCCTTGGATTTTACCACAAAACAGTCTCTACAGTTTACTTAAAAATGTTGAAGAAACAGCAGAGGAAGACCAAATCAGGTTCCATTACTGTCAGCCAAGAACAATTATCTGAGACTGCAGTGGGCACAGAAAAACCAGAACTGAACAGCCGAAGACTGGAAATACTTGGCCTGGTCTGATGAATGTGGATTTCTGTTGAGGAAGCGGATGCTAGAGTCAGGATTTGGCATCAAAACCATGAAGCCATGGACCCAACCTGCCTTGTGTCAAAAATTCAGGCTGTTGGTGGTGGTGTAATGGTGTGGCGAATGTTTAATTAGTAAACTTTGAGCCTCTTAATACCAATGATGGTTTGAATACCAAAGCCTAACTGAGTACTGTTGCTGACCATGTGCCTTTCTTTATGGCCACAATTTGCCATCTTCTAATGACTACTTCCAGTGTGATAATGCTCCATGTTACAAAGCAGAAGTCCTCTCCAATCAGTTTCATGAACATGACGATGAGTTTAATGTAGAATTTATTCTGACAGGAGCAAAGGAGCAAAGGAGGAAGTCAGATATTAGAGAATGACAAAAGTCTGCATTAGAAGGAGGTTCGGTTGGATGGAAAAGACATGACTATCACACAGCAGACCACTCTTTTTTCCTGTGTGAAGTTTATAATTAACATTGCTTCCATGATGAATCCATGACCATTGCACAACCTCATTTTTTATTGTAACCATGACAATAAAGATTCTCAAACCTTAATCAGGAACATATTCTGTTGAACATACTACTGCTGGTATGTTCCAACGGGTTTATCTATATGGCTGGACTTGTTGACATTAGCTGCTAAGCATATTAGCATTGTCATTGTGAGAATCACAATGACTATATATCTATAATTTCATTACAATATGATTTGCTTCTAATGCTTTGCTCTACTTTTAGTGTTTATTTTATTGCTCACTTTATTCTTTATTTGGGGCTCATGTTATAGTCTTCTATTTCCCTTCTGAACCCTATAACCTGCTGTAGAAAAGCCACTTTCCTCACAGGGATCAATAAAGATTATATTTCAAAATGGTAAACTCTATTCTCCAAATTAAAAGGTAGGTGAATTTGCCACTTACTCCCTTAGCCTGTACTATGGATCTGTCTCATATGTTTTCCTTTTTTCAGTTTATACCCTTATTACTCTCCAATTTTCTCTTTTCTCTGTCATTCTTTGCTTCCCTGAGACTATGATAATGAGGCATTATTATCATCTTTGACATCAGATGTTCAGAATATCCGGTCTCTAAATCTCTCCCTCTCCCTCTGTCTTTCTCACTGCTTAATCACCACTTTCTCTGTCTCACTCATTGTTATTATTCTTTTCTCTTATCAGACAAGCCATCTTCAGCAAATTGGAACCTCATTACTTCCCATAAGCTTCTTTTCAATCTGTCTGCTCTGACTTTCGTAAGTTTTTGGAAGTCCATTTGACACTGCTCTGTACACTATAAAAAGAACTGCTGCTGTTTATGAAAAAAAAAAAACCCTTCATATTTGCAGCATGGGTTTTTACAATTATTTACAGGATGATGTTATGACTAAAACCTCTGATCAATAAAAGCATCTAACATACTTCTCTGTGTGTCCTCTTGCACGGGCTTTTCTTATTAAGCAAATTGTTTATTAAGATTTGACATACTACTGATCCTTCTGAATTTCAAATATTTTTTCTCCCTGCTAGCCCTTTCATCATTTATGTAGTTACTATCAATAACCATGTTCCAAATATGAATCGGTCTGTAGCTGATTGTTTTACTTGATTTTTTTTTAAAAACAAAATGAGAAGAGAGTGTAGGAGTCTGGTGGAGAGAGAGAGTCAATTGAGAGTTTCCAACTCAGACACAACTAATGATGAGCGTGCAGGCTGCAGGGAGAGTGAAGGTGCAGGCAGGGATTGACTGACTGGGCCAATGAAGAGGATGAAGTACTACTTTCAACAACAACGGCTAACGCAGTACCCATGGTTGAGGTACAAGGGGAAATAGGAAAAAAGTGACAAAAGAGCACATCCCATTTGCGAAATTCAAATCCCAGATAACACTGCAGAAAAAGAATTGGTTTAATATGAATCCAGCCTATGTTTATAGGAGTGACATTAGACAATGTCTGGGGAAAGACTGATGACAAAATTGCCTGCTTCCACTGATGCCACTACCAAAGATTGTCTGAAAGACCATCCAGTATTCTATGAGGTGATACACAGGTTGTACACACTGATGCAGGAGGTAAGGGGTGGGTGTGGGTGTGTCTCATTTCAGTCTCCAGATAATAATAAATAATGATAATGAAAAATGTTCTATAAGTTAATTATAATAGCACAATATTCAGAATTTAATACATATTATTGATTAATATCATGTATTACAAAAAAGGTGTGACCACCTTATTTGCCCGTTTGACAAGCTGAGAAAGTTGGTAACATCGGTTGTGGCAGTGAAAAAGTTAGTCTGCAGCTCTGCGTCTGTGGTGAAAACCCATCCCACATCCAAAGTTCACTGAAGCAACTAGCAAGTAATGTAAATGATGCAAGCTGATGAGGGCTTGTACCAATTTCTATCAGTGACAAAAAATAGCTCACCTACCTGATATGTTAACTTTAGCTAGATCACAGGCTTCCCTTGCAACACATACTGTATGTCACTTCCACATCTGCATTGAATTTTTTCAGAAATTAATGCTCTGTCCATCTTCCAAATGCTGCACCTTTGTTAACATCCACTGGAGAAACTAAGTGACTACTGCAAGAGTGTCTATGAAGTTTTAGACACTGGTTTTAAGTTCAGACTGCTTTTTTTTCCATTTATAGTCAGTGACTGTATGCTATGCTATTTCCTGTTCAGCTACCTTGTGTTTCTACCATGACATTAATTTGACACAGTTTTTTCTTTCTTCTCATAACCAGGTCATCTTATACCTCAGCCAATAAGATAAATGCAGTCACTTCAAGGAGGTTTTGTATATCAGTCTTACTGAAAGGCTGAAAAAAAATCTACACTTAGTGTCCCATTATGACAAAGTGATAAGTAATTTTGTTGCAAATGTATTGAAGTGGAATAATTGAAAAATTCCCATTTCTCTTGATCATCTGTGAAATGTTTCTGCACCTAACTGGAGTTAATACCTGTCTATATAAGGTATCAGAGCAAAAACCAAGCCATGAAGTCGGCAGAACTTCCTCTAGAGCTCAGAGACTGTGTTGAGGCACAAATCTGGGGAAGACTGGGCTCTGGGATCTTGTGCGGCTATGTGGAAACTTTTGGAAGAACACTCCATCGATTCGGGCCTTACGGCACAGAGACCAGATTGAAGCCTCTCCCCAGTTAAAGACACATGAAAGCCCAGAGTTTGCAAAAAACACCTAAAGCACTCTCAAAATGTGAGAAATAAGATTCTCTGGTCTGATTAAACCAGAAGGAAACCAAGCATCACTAATCAACTGCCCAACACCATCCTACCAGTGAAGCATGTCTGAGGCAGCATAATGCTGTTAGGGTGTTTTTCACCAGTAGGGCTAAGGAAACTGGTCAGGGTTTCTGAATGCACTGCATGTATCTCATACTATGTCTTAAAGCATCAAAGAGCTGGGGTAGATAGTATACGATTGTGTTCACATGCTCATTAGCAAATTTATGTAATAGTAAAGCTTGGGTATGTGATTTCTATGAGTGAAGCTCCATTGTCAATACGGTAGTTTCTGACAGTGGTTTAGAGCTTGGGTTAACCTTTCACCTCTCGCTTTAACATATTGGAAGTGCCCTGATATCAGGAACAAGTGATTTCCCATACATATGTATATGTATATATCTGTATCTATATCTATACACATATACACATTACTTAGTCATTTTGGGGCAATGAGTGAATATATATCTTTTTTTTTTATTATTGATTTTTTTTTTAAATGAAGACATTAAATTCTATACCCCTGCTAGCATCAGGGGTATGGGAATTGTAATCGGCTGGTCCACAACTTTGGTCCAAACAAAAATAGGCATTGATCCCAAACGGGATAATGATAACAGTAGCATATACCATTTATCAAGACTGAGGCCTTAGTGCAGGGTCCTGAATTTGATTCAGGCCGGGAGCCTTTGCTGCATGTCATCATCTATCTCTTCCCTGCCTTTTCCATCACTCTCCACTGTCAAAATTAAATGAAGGTGAAAATGCCAACAAAATATCTTTAAAAAAAAGTTGTCAGGATACACTGTCTTATTGTCCAGCTTTGACATGTATCAGACATAAAGGAAAATAGTTGTAGTAGCACATCTGCTCCCTATTTTGACATACATACATACCTGTCTGTATGATACATCTGTTGCTATGGCATGATGTAAATGATGCAATAGTATGCATATTTGTTGGTCTGTTTTAACCAAGCTATATCTGAAAAGGGAAGGACTTTGGACAATTTTTAATATAAACATAGTTTGACCATTTATGCCTGAAGTGTGCTTTTGACTTAGCAAAACTGCACTTAGAGGCACACTAGTATTACTTGCAGGAAAAGTACACTTAACTACAACTTTGGTTTTATTTTTGAAGCTCAAGCCATCGGTTCATTTGCTTCTGATAGCATTTTACACACCTTTTTGTGGAGATTTGAGAACACTGCAGCAAGGCAATAACAAGTAGTTATGCAATGTGACAGTTTGTGAACAATCTTAAAGTTTACTCAGATTTTGACTTAAGGACTAACTGATAATGAATGCAGGTAGTGTCAGGTCAATGATAACCTATGCAGAACTGTTTAAAAAAAACAAACAAAAACATGCATTTTAGGGTTACATAACTAGCGGGTTTTGTTTGAAATCTGTCAGATCATCTTACTGCTTTTGTTTCTTGCACCATCATCTTTATTGTTATGTTGCCATGGTCTCAAATTTTAGCAACCATTTTTATAAGCACAGTGATAAGCACAATGTTGTCAACTGATAGAGCTGCTGGCCTAAGCTAAGAAGTTTGAATGTTTTTTGGTTGATGAATTGGTTTTTATATTGTCAGACAATGTGGGCAAATACACACAATGTATCACTCATCAACAATGTATCCTCCCCACCTTCACCTCTCAACATCGAGTTGTCCATAATTCACTAACTGGAGGCAAATATTTTGAAGTGGACACACTTCCTTTTATTTTAGTCGATATGATTCAATTTTTCATCTGAGTCTTTTGTCTTATCAATCCCTTTATCTTCTTGTAGCCAACAGAGGTTTGCCAACTCACCCTTTATGTGCTATCACCCATTGTAAATGAACACAGTAAACCAGGCTAATCAGGGCTTCGAGGTGACAGGCTATTAACCCCCTGAAAAACTAATAACAAATGAAAACCTGATGTTCCGTCTCTCACACTTGACCTCCTCTCTTTCATCTAAACTTCCCTGCTTTCATTTTGCCACACATCCATCTGCACTTTCATCTTTCTATCTGTCTGTTGCTGCCAGGAAAAGGATCACTTCAGTACCCAAGGGGTGCTGATAAGTCTCTCCGTGTGCTTTTTACTGTTTTTTAAATTCCATTTGGCAACCTCTTCCTCATTTTTCATCAAATGGTTTTGCTCTGTAATCAGCCTGCAGTCTGATAAGGCCATGATAACTTCAGTGAAGAAATAACATAATAGATCTGAATTTTTTTTAGGCCTTTTTAGAGGTAATTACCAGATCTTACCTTTTAATTCAGTTCCCTGTGATCTGTGGAAACAGGGAGGAATGTTGCCTGAACCTGTTTTAATTGGTTTTTAAAATGACTTTCATATGCACTGTGAAATGTGGTAATTAACAGAGAGGACAGCATTTAGATTGAATTCAGTTGGTGTAGTACTGCTCATTCTTCTTAGTCTAAGGAAACTATTGCATGTTTATCTGGAGAACAAGTGAGCCCATAAATATTTTGACAGTGACACAACTTTTGCAATTTGTCTCTATACACAACCACAACAGATTTAAAATGAACAAATCAAGATGTGACTGAAGTGTAGCCTTTCTGCTTTAATTCAAGGGGTTTCAAGGTAGTTTTTGTCCTTGTGATTTTATTCTCTCTTTTGCCACATGTTTTTGAGTAAGGTTTGTATCACCAACATTTTGTCAGCCAAGACAACAACAAATTAAATCAGAAGAGCAGAAATGCCTTAGAACATTTTTAACTTTTCAGTTATCACCACAACTTTGTTTTAAAGATATTTTTAAGGTTTTCTGTTGTATGGCCAGCACCATTCAGTTTTGAAGTTAGCTACCAAAAGTTAGGTGCACTAATTAGAATCATTGCTTTCACTACACCATTAAAACTATTATTGATATTATCATTTTTTTTATTATATTGTTTTCAACTTTCTTAACTTTATTTTTAGTAATTTTTATTTTATTATTTCTTGCATTCTATCCCTGTTTTCACACTATGTCTGTTCTTATTAATGTCATCTCTTTCTTGTAAACCACTTTGAACTGCATTTCCTATATGAAAGGTGCTATATAGATAAAGTTTATTATTATTATTATTATTATTATTATTAGTAGTAGTAGTAGTAGTAGTAGCAGTAGTTGTATCTCCCATTTTCTGCTCCTGACTAGGTTAGTGTTGAGAAAAGATCCTTAAATTTAATTCATAGACATCTCAGGATCTGTTAGTGATACAATCATACAATTGTGATTACAATTTAATAGTCAATAAATTTTATTTTATTTGGAGCCTGTCTGTCTGTTCCTTTGAAGCAGAGAGTGAAGATCCATTGAACCGGGAAGTCATGGCTTCTGGTGATGCACTGATATGATTCAACATACAATCTTCTCTTGGAGGTGGTGCCTTAAACAAGTGCTTATTTAATAAATCTGAATAAAAAGTGGTTCTCGCTACAGCATTCAGAAAGTATTTACTTTTTTATATTTTGTTATGATGCAACCTTATACTAAAACTGTACAAATTAATTTTCTGACACTGAAAAAGCAAATGCATATTTTAGAAATGTATGCAAGTTTATTAAAAAGAAGAAATTGAAATATTACTTTGACATTAAGTGGGGTCGAAAGGTCTGAGAAGGAAGGCTCTCCTCAGTCAAAGACATGTGAAAGCCTGCATGGAGTTTGAAAAAAGCACCTAAAAGATGTTCATTTGCCTTCAGTTATAAGAGTCATTTCTGGAGGAAACCAGACACAGCTCATCCCCTTTCCGACACAATATCAACAGTGAAGCATGGTGGTAGCAACATCATATTGTTGGGGTGATTTACTGTGGTAGGGGCAGGGAGACTGCTCAGGGTCAGCTGGATGGACAAGGTCCAGAGATATCTTTAAACAGGACTTCAGACTGGATTGAAGGTTCACCTTCCAACATAATAACCCAATGCCTAGACAACACAGGAATGGCTTAGGGACAACTCTGTGAATGTCCTTGAGTTGTTTTTTTTTCTATTCACTTACTTTGTATTTATTATTATTACTATTATTATTTGTAGTATTCGATAGTAGTTTTATAATTTTTAACTCATTACTAATTTTTCCTAACTGTGGGTCAAGGTATTGTAACAAAGCAAATTCACTGCAGGGATCAGCAAAAGTTCCAATTCTGATTATAAGATAATTTCTGTTTTGGGGTTTTTTTTTGTTTTTTTTTGGAAGGCTGTTACAAGCTCCAAGCGATCCCTTTCCTTAGAATTCTATAAAGGTGAAATGATTTTATTTACTTTGCCTCATTAGTGCAATTATGTTTAAGTGCTTTTGAATTATTGCTTAAATAAACAAATGGAACAGTTACACTGAAATTTCAGCACGTTCCATAACAGTATCAGTGAAGAAACAATTAAAACCATAGCTAAGATTTCCTGTTGGGTCCCATTTATCATTAGGTCTTGTAGTCAACTTGTAGGTTGACTTTATCAATACTTCTGCATAGCTTTTGGAGCTTTTTCCAGTTGAATATTATTCAAAAAGTTATTTGCCTTGGCCTTCTTTAATTATATTGTAACTTTATAATCTGAAACTTTTTTTTATGCTAAACTATCTGTCTTTAATGTTAAATTTAAAGATCTTGAGCTGCATCCTACTTTTGTCAGTAACTGCCATAAGGCATTATTAAACTATAGTAACAACTGTCTATCCATCTGCCTCTGGGGTATTGTTTTTTCTATATATATTTAGTTATGGTTTGTTTTAATGTAGACCTTAAACTTTCACAAGCCCACTCACAAGATATCCACCATGTATTATATCATTCCAGTAAGTTTCCCTTATTTCATTATCCTTATATCTATCTTATATCTATCTATATGTGTGTGTGTGTGTGTGTGTGTGTGTGTGTGTGTGTGTGTGTGTGTGTGTGTGAGTGTGTATGTGTGTAACCAGTTGAGTGAAAAAAAATGTTTAGCAAGTACAAAATATAGAATTTGCCAATCGTAAATTAATCAACCCCTCTCAGTGGTGATATTCCCCATGGAGTGCATTTATGCAGAGCCAGCCGCTGAGCATTTCAATGAAATTTGCTCCTCTGTGTGAGCTGTTTTTTTGTCAATATGAGAGTGTTGGAGGCCCCTGGGCTTGGCATCATTGTAGGCATCAGTGCTATCTCCGGCACAGTTCTTATTGAATTGTTTAGCCTGAGAGAGAGAGGGAGAGGGGAGGTGCAGGGAGAGACGCCTGTGTGGGTGTTTTATACCCTCCATCTTCCTCTGTCAGCATGGCTTCTACTCTTTATCTAATCCTACTGGGGCACCAGCTGCTCCCAGAATGGCATCTCCTAAGGCACAAGACACTTCCTCTTAGAACTACCCCCCTTCTACCCACCCATCCAGCCTGCTCTCTGCTGTGAGCCCCAATAGCCAGGCAGGAGTCGATGAAGCCTAGTTCACACTGCTGGAATGATTGCAGTGACAGCAGTGTTTTTCTGTTCATCCACAGAGACTGGTTTATCTGGTCTGCTTCACTGAGCTGCCATCGACTGGAGTTCTAACAGGCTGACACTCAAATAGGCTGATCAACAACTTGATTGACTGGACATATCACAACAGGCTCAGAAAGTGGCACAAAGCATTCGAGAGCGTGTCTAAATTTGTACAGATTGCCAGAGACTGTGTTCAGTGGAGTAAGTGATACAGATAATTTCTTTAGGAGATTTTAAAGCGAGTTTTTTTTTTGACCCAGTCACAAAAATGTTTATTCAACTCCATGAGTTTTTTTGGAGGCAGAGGTTTGTGATGTCCCTGAGTTAGGCTGCAATGCTTTATATTTAGAGGCTTTTATGATAATCTGCCCTCCTGAAATGGAATGGACTGTGCACTGAATATCACTGTACAGGTGTACTGTTTTTGATACTAAGTTCTGAGTTCCTAGCACTAGCCACACCTCATTAAAAAAACACCTGATGTCACTGATTTGTATGAATTAATAGTACTGAGCAGCAATGGCACAGCTTTAAAGTTTTTGTAGTACTGTATATTGAGCTTATCCCTTCAAGATAACAATTTACATGGTTCTTTATCAGTTTTTTAACATGTATAGTTCACTGCTATTAAGTTAACTGACACATATCAGAGAAACACCAACACTAGGGGAATTTAATTTTCTCACAACCACATTTGATACTGTATCACCATTCCAGGTCCTTTGTCTCTTGTTTTGATGGTGCAAATGCATACTGAAGTAAAATAACAGACTGATAATATGTGAAAGAATACACTCAGGTTCATAAATATTTGGACATTCACATAACTTTTGAAATTTTGGCTCCATTCACATTCCCACAACAAATTTGGGCAAAAACAAATTCTCAGTTGGGTTGAAGCTCTTTTTTTTTAGCAATATGATTTGGGTCACTATCCATCTGTACTGTAATGCCCCATCCTATCAGGTCTGCCACATTTGTCTGAATCTGAGCAGCAAGTAAAGCCTTATACACTTTAGAATTCCTCCTGCAGCTTCTCACTGCTGCAATCACATCACCAGGGAAGTTTTATTTTAAATATTACTCTTTACTCTCGTGGGTTTCAGCAGGCAGGGGGCCACACAAAGGTATCAGTATGCACCTCTTCCCCTTGCATTGAGTTATTTATTTAATTAATTTATTATTAATCATTGTTTAATTATTATTTTTTGATTATGGTTACCTACTTATGTTGCTGTCTCTGACATACTGTTGATTGCTGTTGTCTGTGAGTTTGTATATGGTCTGTGGAGATTACAAAAACTGAATACCCCTTATGGGATAAATGAAGTTTTCTGAATCTGAATTGTAGACTTTGACAATGATATTCCCACCAACTGGAGAATATTCTTAACCTGACCTGACCTGACCTGAGGAAAAGAATTCTGCAATCATCCTTTTCAGCCATCTTTCATGGTCTTCCAGGTCTTTTGGTGTTACTGGGCTCACCAGTGCATTCCTTTTTTTAGCTGAAAATGAGGGCTATGTATAAAAATGGCATTCATTCCTGAATAGTTAATGTCAAATTTTTGTGAAACCCCTTGTATTAAAGCTGAGGTTCTATACTTTAATCACATCTTGATCCATTTCAAACCGTTCACAGAGGCAAAAGTCTCAAGTCTCAAGTTACTTAAAAAAAGTCCAGGTCAAGTCCCATGTCTTGTCAAAGCAAGCCTTAACTAAGTTGAGAGAAGTCCAAGTCTACAGCTCTGAAAGACTGGGGAGACATGGTCATCAAATCATTGCTCTCCAGGACTACTAATTGCTAAAAGCTGCTTTCAAAGGGTACCTTTAAAAGAACATCTAATTGTACACATGAATATGTATGTACTGGGTTCAACCAAAACACAATCACATATTTTGAACTTTTGAATTTAGCAAAAGAAAAATGAATTGTATACTATATCCCTGCACCTGCCACTGGCTGTTGTAAGTGACAGCGCAGACAGGCAGAATTAGGAGTGCCAGATCGAAAATGGCATCATGTTTGTCTTCCCTCCAACCCTGAGATGTGACTGGATGCTGCTGGATGATGCCTCTGTTGCTCAGCTGCTTTGATTGCCAATGATGCCTGTCAGTGTCCTCTTTGAGACTCATCTGTTTCGTATGAGTTCACACGTAGAATCAATATGCTGCTACTTCTGGTGATGCCTGGTTGGGAGAGGAGAGAAGGAAGGGATGGCATGGATTTTGTCTGATATATATTGATATGGAACTGGTATTTTATGAACACTGTGGTATATGATATGTATGAAAACAGTTTTTTTTTTCATTATCATCACAGGCCAAAACACAGTATGTTCATCTGCTTAATAAGAGAAAAACAGATTTTTTTCAGTGTAGATGAGTAGATAGAGGGAGGGTATGTGTGGTGTGTACTATTTGTGTTTGTACTGTGTGTGTGTCCTATCTGAGGATGGCTGCTCTATGATTTGAATGTTCCTCTACACTCAGTTTAGAAATGAGATATTTTCCCCCTTTATTCCCTCATTTTGCCTCTTCTCCTCTTTCCTCCCTCTGTCATTTTGTCACCTTGTTGTTGACTCATTTTCTTTCTCTCAGCCCCCTAACTTGCCCTGTCTCAAAAACCCCTCACAAAACTCAGATTAAAGTAATGATGCAAACCCATCTCTTTCTCATGCTTGATGCTTTCTAGACAAGTCAACTTGCCAGTGGCCACAGGATGCATTTTGAATGTGTCTTACAAAGCGGCCTCTTGGGACTTGTATATTTAACTTTTTATTGAAGAACCACACACAGCATTTTACAAATGCTCCTGTTGCATTTTTGGTGATTCAGCCAAAAAATGTAATGTCCTTCAAATCCTTGGAAGGGCTCAAATTGCTGGTTGCTTAACATATACATTACATAAAATAAGGGAGACCTATAATTGTAGAACCCTGGACACCCACGATACAATAACTTTTACCACTTTGGAGCTGTCTCACAGATGTGTGCATGCTATATGGCTGAAATATGTAGACTCGAAGCAAAAGGGGGCTACATGGTGTCCTAGTAGTTTAATATGTTTGTCAAAGTGAATTGGGAAGCTTTCTGTCAAATCTTTACTTCAGTGTTAACTTAAGGATACCCATCCCCTTGTCAGCCCCCAAAGTGACAGCTATTCTTTGCTATTACATCCCAATGTGAGAACTTTTTGCTTACATAAACTGATATTAATCTTAGTTTGCTCCTGCACAATGTCATTTTTGACATAATTGCTGAGAACAATGGAAGTCATATTATGACAAAGAAAATCCGCAGTTGCAGAGAAAAGTTAAGCTGGGGAAATGGGAGTCAGGGAAAGGCAATAAGAGAGAGAGAGAGGGAGATGTGTTTTTTTGGCCTGTGGGTGAGTTTGAGATTTAAAAATCCTCATCCTGAACGCTCTATGATTTGGGGAAATTTAAGTATCAATTTTAGAGTCTTGAGATTGGCTTTGGAATGCCTTTCAGATGGGGTTGGAGGGGAGATTGCAGGAGGGAGACAGAGAGGCCTCTTGAGAACTTCCACCTTAATCTAGTTTTGGTTTAATTACAAGAGGAAAGCAGAATGTTATGTAGAGGAAATGAAGAAGAAAACACAACAACAGAGGAGAGACAGACATCGCAATGAGCAAAAAAGACCGGTGATTGAAGACATGCTGGCATACTGTATGATGGATTTTTAGGGGAGTTTTGACACCTTGTTAGGGTAGATATTTCAAACCCTGCAGGACTCTGCTGATGTGATGACACTGAGACTGATTTGAGGGTTTGTCCAAATTCCCTACTTTCCATTTATTTCAGTTTATTTTTGACTATTTATATTATTTTAGATATGTGCTGTTTTTGATCTGTTTTGCTCTCATACAAATAATAGAAGATCTTGCCTTCTTACTTCTAATAGTAAATTGGTTACTGATTGTTTAGATTCAGCACATGCTGTCACACATACATACAAAATATACATTTAGGTCCACAACATGAAAATGTTCTTGACCTTTGCATCGTCACCTGTTTGGACCACATATTGAGAGTACAGCTACCAAATGCAAAAAATTGGATATAGCTCCAGACCTTTTATATACTTAATTTATTATAAAATGATTTGGGAACAGGCCACACCTGGCCATATGACTGATTGTCAGTCAGATGTCCAATAACATTTTAGCCTCTGATAATGAGGGACTATATGTAAAAATGGCTGCAATATTTTTGTTAAACCTTTCTAATTATAGCCAGAAGTCTAAACTTGAATCACATCTTAAGGGTATAGTCCATTTTTGTGGTGCATAGAAGTGAAAATTGTACTTATGTACCTACTTGTACATGTGGCATACACAGTAGGCTTGTCAGTCTACCCATCCCCTATATATTTTTTGTTTCTTTTTTTTTGCAACAATGCTACCATCCAATAATTTGATGGTAGAACATAATTTTGAACCGGACCATACTGATATTTATTGTTTCAAACCTGTATTAGTAAGAACAAAAAATACAACAACAAAGAGGAAAAATATCAAGAACATGCTGTGGCATGTGGCATTGTCTTATACTATGTACTTGTACTATGTACTTAAACATTTTAATCTTTTTTGTTTGTTTGTTTGTTTTGTTTTTTAATTGGCCTGGAGCTAAATTGAACAATTTATAAACCAAACAGTTTTATCAATTTAGGGGCAGCTGTAGCTCAAGAGGTAGAGGGGGTCATCCACTGACCGGAAGGTTGATGGTTCCAAGGATCTATCCTGGCTCCTCCACTCTGCATTTTGAAGTGTCCTTGGGCAAGATACTGAGCCTTAAATTCCTAATGTACCACTGGTGTGTGAAGGTATATATAGAAAGCACTGCATGTACAGAGAAAAAAAAAGAAAAAATCTGTATGAATGCGTGTGTGAATGGATGAATGTGCCTGTAGTGTAAAAGCACTTTGTGTGGTCAATAAGACTAGAAAATGCCTTCCATTTACCATGTAGCGTCAATGTAGCCATACATCATGTATTACAATTTAAGTAACTAGTATCTGCAACTGTTTGTAGTGGATAAAAAAGTACAATATTTTCCTTTGAAATGTTTTTAGTTACAAATATAAAGTACTGTAGCCTTAACATAATCTGCTCCTCAGTCCCTGTCTCCCGCCCCTGCTTACTTCTCCCTGGCCACGTTTGTCCATTCATCTCCCCAGGACTGAAATATTTCCTATGTCCTCATTCACCTGCATACGCGTTTCTTACCTACGATCACCTTAACTCCTCCACCCACTAAAAAACCTGTTCCTAGTTTTCTCATCCCCCCAGTCAGCATTTAAACCCTCCTTTGTCACCAGCTCCCAGTTACTTTGTCTGTTTATGTTCCCTTGTGTTTTCCCTGTGTTCCTGTTACTGTTCTGTTGCTTGCAACTGCCCTCCTGCCTTCCTTGCAACCCACCTGCCTGTGATATTGCTACATCCCTGAATGTATGGGACTGAGTGAGTGAACGACAGAGTTCTTTTTGTCATGAAGTTACACTATTGGTTGGCCGGCTGAGTGGTAGCATTTCCCTGTTGGATGTTACTCTTTCAAAAAGAAATGGTGCAAAAATTTGCTATTACATTGCTGATGCCTTTACAAGCAGTGTTGCCAATCTTAGCACATTTGTTGCTAGATTTACTAACTTTTCAGACTCCTTTGGCAACTGTATTTCAAAAAAGCACAAGACAAACCTGAGCTACTTTGCAAAGAAAACTGTCACCATTTTTGCCCTGTGAAGTTGGGCTTTCCCGCTAAAGGCACACCGCTCTCTGGTCTAATTCAGTTGACCGCAAACAGACATGAATGAGCCTTTAAGTTTCTTTGTGAACGATCCTTTAACAAGTGAATATAACCAAAATCACAGTACAGTCATTGTCTTTAACACATGTGTATGGTGATTTTATCAGACAACGTTGCTGCTATAAAATCAGGATTTTAACAGCACAGAAACAGTTTGGAAATGACTTGGAAGTGATTTCTGTTTAACATGCAGTCTTAATGGGTCACATTAAAGTCACTATTTTATACTTCTTCTGTGGTCTCATAACGGAAACAGAAAAAACATGTAAATGGAGATTTCAGCTGTATTAAATACAGTGTATGTGAGCTCAAGGAGTAGGAGAGAAGTAAACCAATAAACCAGCAAACACTAGGCAGATCTATATACAATGCAGTGACGTAATTACTACGCCAATGCGGGTATGATGTCATCAAGTGACATTTAGCAAATCTTAGCTTAAAATCTGGCTACACTGAGAGTAGTGGTTTACAGCAGTACCATAACAGTTTTCAACAACCTAGAATTCCAGCCATCTAACAGCTTTTGACCTAATCTTGTCATGTTACATTAAAAGTAACTTCATTGCATCATGAGTCAGCTTTTGGGTCCTCCCTGTCTGTGCTGTTCTTAGAATATTCTGACAAGCCCCTTACAGCTCATTTTTTTGGTTTTACAGCCCACAACATTACTGTTGTGCTGGTTGAGCTTCAGTGCTGTCCTCTACCTGGTTTCTAGAAGCAGCAGGCAGATTTTTTAAGGAAAAAATCTTTGATAAATCCACAATACAATAACTCAGCAGCAAACAACAGATGGAAAAAGTTAGAGACTAACTAACTTCAACTTAACATCTATAGACAAAATCAGATATAAAAGAGTGACAACTGAACTTCTATCCATTAGGTGGGCATAAACAAAATTCCAAATGAATGCAATGTTGATTTGTTACTGCTGGATGTGTAAATAGGCAACTATTTGCTAACCTGTGCATGACAGCAGTCTGCCGCTACCAGAAATGATGCTGATGAGAGGAGTGAGAGTGACCCCAAATAAAGTGAGTTCTGGGCTTAAAACAAAGCAATGAGCTAAAAGATGCTACAAAACTCTGCATAGTTGAAGTGAATCTATACTTTTAAGTGCAGCCTGAAATGAAGTACATGGCTTTTTTCAGTTAAATTCAGGTATTAGAATGTTTGTTACACTTTTAAAAATAAATCCCCTCCTGTTCTAAGAATATGTCAAGGTCTTTCTCTTCTTCTCCTATCCTTTGAGTGTGTGTGTTGAGCGAGAAAGGGGTCATGTGATGAGGAGAGAGAGGTAGAGCTTGTTTCTTCCACACCATCTGCAAGGTCTTCAACTCATAAAACTGAGTGACATCCAGACCTCTCCTCTACCAACTTGTTTTTTTCATTCTTTCCTTCTTGTTTTGCTTTTCTTTGCCATTGCTTTTAGATAGCAGACATTATTTTCTGCTGAGACACCAAATAAGATATACTGAACAAAAGTAAACAGTCTAATGCAGAAATATGTCTTGCCATGTATTTTGCAGTGCACAAATTCATTATATATACATGCAAACTTACAAACACACAAATTTTTATATTGGCTGTTATGCTGGGATTGTCAAACTCGTGCATACACTCAAACCCACACAAAGACAGCAATGTTTAACTGTAGTCTTGTGCATGCTCGTGATGTGCAGAGGCAAGTAAACAAATTGGTAGCATGTCATTCCCCTCTGCCAAGTTATGACTGCTAATTGAGCATATGCTTTCCCCCATACTACCTCATTAGACAGGGAGAGAAGGGGGAGGAAGGGGAGCAGGGGCAGAGGAGAGAGAGAGAGGAGGAAGTGATTGAAAAAAAGTGAGAAAGAAAGAAAATAAATGACACCAAGAGCAACAATTGAGAAGATGTGAAATTTGCCTTGAGATGATAAACACTGTCGTGACTGTCAAGCCCTGTGGCATATCGGAGAGGTCCCTTCCTCAAGTCAAGCTGGGTGCTTCCAGGCTATCACACACACACTCACACACACACACACACACACACACACACACACACACACACACACACACACACACACACACACCCTTTTTTTACTATACCATGATGACACTAACTCTAACCTAAACCTAATTCTAAGCTGAACCCTAATTACAAGTCCTAACCCTCAAACAGCACTTTAAAGTTGGGTGAACCAGTCAAGATGTCTTCCTTTACAAGAATGTCCTCACAATGACAAGTTGTGCACAACAAAGGTTTCAAACAAAAAAACTGTCCATACAACCATACACATACATTTGTATAAACACACAAACACACACACACACTGCATTTAAAAGCCTTAGCACCTGCACCTGTTTTGCACAAGTTATATAAATACAGAATATATAATAAACAGATGTAACATGTTAGTGAATGAGTTTTGAAGGTGCTGGTAGGTGTATTTATAAACTTTGGGTGGAGCCAGGCTAGCTTTTTTCCCCCTCTTCCAGTCTAAGCCAACCTAGGCTAAACAAGCTCTGAACATGCAGAGCTCAGAGAATGTGCTTAAGATGTGAATTTGAGCATCTGGATTAAGGGTACATTTACTTCAGTTTTTACATATTTTGAATAGACCTAAAAAGTGGAACTACTGGAACTAAGCTTTTGTATAATGTAGAGAAAGCATTTCCATGTGCTGACACAAGTTCCCAGCACTGCAGACAGCACTGCACTGATAAAAATCTAATGTTGTCCTTCCCTTTCCTCCTGCTCTTAGTCCTCTGACAAGAAGATCATATGTCCTTTGGAATGTGGAGTTTCTTTTTCCCCCTTCACCTAGAAAATAAACACATGAAACATGAGGTCTGTGGTTCAACAGACAGTTCCAATTGGTGTGTATGTGTATTGGGATTGCTGAGGAGGTTGGATAGGGTGGGTTGGCTGGAGTGCTTGAAGGGAGTGGGGGTGTTTGGGGAAAGATAGAGAACAGCTGTGACCTATTTTTTCCTCTCTTCTTCCAATCATTCTCTTCTTTTCCATGAGCCTGCTACATTTTTCCAAGAGCTTATAACTTGAGTTTGGAGTGAAGCTCCAAACTACATGCGGCTTAGTAGAGTCACTACCACCAGCAGAAAATTCATTAAAAAGCCCTTGCAGAGCTGGACAGAATCACAAACACACCTTTCCTTTAGCATCTGGTGAATGTTTTTTCAATAGGCTGGTGTCTGGATTCAGCCTTCCTCCTGAATAGTTTTTGGGAAATTTTACTACCAACAGTTTGAAAGTCAAAGCCATTGTTTTTTGCAATAACTGTCAAATAGTGAGAAGACTCCACATTAATTCAGACACAGTCATAGGCAAATACTTTCATTAGTTCTAGTTATTCCTTAGCCCTAGCCCCTTACTCTAACCTTAACCATCATAAATAAATGCCTAACCCCAACCCTTAGTTAACCCTAACTTAAATCTTATTCTAACCCGAATTCTTAAGCCAAATCTTCACCCTCTCACAGCCCTTTAAAGTTGTGAGGACACCCAACCATCTCTCTTCTGCCAGATGTTTCATTGGCCAACACATCTGGATTTGCTAGAACTGCAGAGTTGAAAGAATGTGCAGTGTGTGTGTGGCTGTGTGTGTATGCCATTAGTAACACAGAGCAGTCATATTTTGGCATTTGTAACAGGCATGTAAACACATTTAAAAGCAGCTTGTTGTACTCTGAACCCTGTGTTATTGTGACTTTTCTGAAAGTCATTCTGAGTTGTATAAAAACTAGAAAAGTATTTCTTCAGTTTATATCTGTCTTTTTCCTGATATTTTATAGTCACCTTTATTGTCCCCAGAATATGAATCCTACCGTGGTGACTGTAGTGATCCTTAGACTATCTAGCACCACCAGCAGGTCAAAGATTTTTTAAATTATCTCAACATCTTCCAGAAGGGTGGTTGCAAAATACAATACAAAGGCATGGTTCCCAATGGTGAAGAAGCACTTTTTATCAGTTACTTCATTTTATGTGTAAACATAATTATAGTGATATTTTATATATACATAAATAGTCAACTGAAAGTAAAAGTCCTGTGTTCCAAATGTTGTTTAAGTGTTAACGTCTGGTGGGACCTTCCCTACAGAACCACCGATGACTCATAATAACCAGTACAGAACACATGTCCTGTACAAGAGTGGTATAGTCAATTGTTAGATTGTTTACAGAAGCAGACAGAAAAGCATTATCTTTACCATTCTCAAACATCTCTGAGGAAAATTCCTCAATCAGACTGTTTGCAGTGAGTCATAATCCAGCGACATGGGAGTTAAATATCTCAGAGGATTTTGATCCTTTCACCAATCAAATGAAGCAAGATTAAAGTCTGTTATCCACATTTGTAGAACAAATTTGCAGCTTCTGCTCTGTCACTAGACTTCATTTTTGTTTCAATTCCAGATGTAACTCCAGTTTTATATTCATATTGCTCTCCAGACATTTTGAGTCATGAATCATATAAACATTCATGGTTTTACAAGGTCAGAGGTGACATTGTTTCCACAAGATCACTATCACTTGGTAAAATTCTGCAGGAGAATTTTAAGCCATTTTTTTTCATGTATTTTATATTGATATATGTATACTATATGCCTGATAAGTGAATAACTGCATTAATACAGACGAATCATTATGGCATTCCTTTAAATGTTTTTTTTATAAAACAAAATCATAGAAATATAAAATACAACTTGTATGTCATTACCAACGTTATTGTTAATCTCCAATATGACATTTTAAGATTTGCAGTGTATTGAAACTAAAATTTGGTGTGGCAAAAAAAAAACAAAAACCTTTAGAAATGGATATGGGCTGATTTTCCATAGCAATAAATTCAGCGACCTTTGCTGTAATTACATTTGGCTGGCAGTGTCTATGGTCTTGATGAATGTTTAATGCTTCAGTGTTGTCTTCATTTTTATCTAAATCTTTTTTTTTCTATATTTTCTTTTCAAATGCCAATATCAAGAGTTGACAATAACATCTGTTCCCAACACCCAGCAAAGATGGCTGTTCAAGGCAGTTGAACACCGGCTTTACACCACAAATCTAAAGAAGGAAGCTGATGTGGACAACACACAATAGAGTAAAGAAAGACTGGGTTCATTATTAGTTATTTATCACAGCAAGGCTATGCAATTTTTAACAGATGAAAGAATTCCTTCTTTTACAAACCAAAGTTAAATTACAAACAAGAGAACATGTTCAGTATATTCACACCACCATCATCCTCCTGCCTTTTCACTCTCAGTGGGCAAGTGATAGATGGAGGGTATGCATAGGGTGCTAAACTGATCTAGGAAAAAGAGAGCAGCTATTACAGCTGTATTAGATATAAGTCACTCTTGCCTGCATGTGTCATTCCCTGGGGTCATGACTGATATGTGTCTGGATGTGTGTGCAAGCAATATACACATGAGCTACTGTATGTGATTGTATTTATGTGCATGTACCTTTGGCACTTGTATGGGCTGTGAAGTTCCAAGGACAGAGCAGAAAACTAGCCTCCACAATGGACAAACAGATACTCAAGCCAACTGAGCACCACTGTATAGAGCCAAAAGGATTAAAGCTGCAGTATGACCTTCACAGATGACTACTAACAGAGAAAAGAGTTGCTGGTTCATTGCTCACTGTGGTTCATTCAGTTTCAACAATGAGGTCACAGAGATGGAGGATTTAGCCACTGTTACTGTAGTGGTTTTGAGGCTTAATGACAGCTATCTGCTTCTCTTCTCAAAACAATATGCAGGGTGAGCTGTTACTTTTAGTGAGTTAGCGTTAAAAAAAAAAACAACACAAACTTCGAGTATTGAAATGTTTGAGTCAGGGATGTACACAGACATTTTTTTAGGGGTAGTGGCTTAATTTCTTTAAACATGAAGAGTTCAACACCTAGTTTAGACTTGACAGTGTATTGTCAATGTGCAAAATTAAGCACATAGATGAAAATTTTTGTGGAACCGCCATAAACAACTGCCTTCAAGGGAAATTAGCTAAAGTCTGCTCGAAAAGTAGCTTAATGTTGCAAAATGGCATCATACAATAATTAGTATATTCCTGACATCAACACATCATATTTGCATTGTGCCTGGTGTCAGATTCAGCTCAATATCTCTTTGCATCCCTTCTACTCTCTACACTCACATATACACTAATTTATAACAGCTATATTCCCAATAAAGCGGTAGTTATTCACTTGTTTTTTTCTGTTTATGTTGTCAGACAGTAGAACAAGTATGAAATAGTTACTGAGATGTGGTCCATTAAGACTACGTATTAACCAGCAGTCACTTCCAAGCTGCTGCTCTGCTCTGCTAAAGTCCTGATTTTATAATTACAACATCATCTGACACAATCATCTGACACATTAGTTAAAGACAATGGTTGTGTTTTGATTTTGGCTATTATTACACATAAAACGATCACTTAAACAGACAGTTACAAGCTCATTCACTTCAGTGTCGGCTGCTTTGCAGTCACCTGAATGAGACCAGAGAGAGGTGTGCCTGTAGAGGAAAAGCCACATCTGGTAAACATGGCACAATACTGGCAGCTTTTCTACTGATAGTGGCTGAGGTTGGTTCAAAAAGTGGCCAGTTACTACTTTGAAAAACAGCCACTAAAGGGGTCTAAAAAAATCAGTCAATCTAGCAACAAAGGCACTAAGTTCTAATGCTGACTGTAAACAGCTCCTGCTGATGTAATATAAACTTTTCAGACCAATTTATTTTCAAAAAGCAACAGCCAGTGGGGAAAAGTCCGACAATCCATGAGCAGACCAATAGTGTAACATCCTCATGCCATCAGAAAGTCGGAGATAGACATTTGCATTTATAGGGTTTGTCCCATTGTTGCCATCCAGTCAAAAAAGAGATACCCGAATACCCACTAATTTGTCCCCAAATTGTCTCCTGATCTAATACTATATAATTATACTACATACTATAAACCGTATGCCCAACAACACATAAAATAATAATATATTATAATAATATATAATATTCATTTGATGATGTCACACAGTATACATGACATAAAGAACAGTATTCTATTTAATGATGTTATATATGTATCTATTGTCCATAAATTCACGACTAATTCCTACTTTAACAAAATGTATGGAGACAAACTTACTTAAATGGAGATAAAGAATACACAACTTAGCTGGCTGCTGCTTTGACCACTTTACTTGACCACTTTCTAAAAATCTACCTCCCCAAGCTATCTCCCTCAGCACTTTCCCAATCTGTCACTTTATTGAAGAGGGCAGTGTCACACTCAGTCTTTTCATTATATAATTTACAAAACTGCCATCTTGTTTTCAAGAACACAAATACCCAACTCTGTCTCTTTAAAATGATGTTTAAATACAACCAATTTACAACAGCAAATACATTTTAAAGGAAACATTTTCTATTAACATTATCTTGCATTTGGCTAGTTGCAAAAATGAAAAAAATGAACATAATCCATTCAGCAATTACAATTGACACCACAGAGCAATATGTAAAAGCAGCAGCAGTGGTGACAACAATTTGATTATATGTTTCTTGATTGCTGCAGAGGGATACTTCAGCCAAAGAAGGCATAGGGGACATGTCTTGAACTACTTAAACCACTATATTTCTGGTTTGAGTTCAAACATGTAAATTTTATTTCTTACACTATACACCGTTTAATACTTTTTGTGCTAAATTGTAAAATATATAGTATGACATGAAAAGTTTTATCTTATTGGTAACATTTAACTTTTTCTCACTACAGGAACTTTGCAAAACATCCTATAGCAGGAATTTGTTTCTGTGCCTGCTGTTGGGTTAAATCCCTGGGATTTAATGTGGGCACTGCTAAGGAAGTGATACTAAATCCAGGTTCCAGGGGTTTCAGAGGTTGATGCCAGTGCTTGCACTCAAGGAACAACTGGAACAAAAGAACAAAAGAACAATTTTCAGTTTTCCTCAAAAATGGGGCAGTATTACCGTTTGTGGGCTCAAATTTTCTAAAGAATACTGCATTACAAGGAGTCTGCAAATTAATCTATCATATGTTTCTTATCTTAGTTAGGTTGGCCTGTACTCATTCAAAATTGTTATTTGCCTAAATAATCTGAACTCAGCATCCGCTTACCAGCTTTTTCTGAAGCTTTCAATGGCATTTCTTAGCCTTCACTCGTAAACATTAGGAAAATTATGATAAAATATCAGTTGCTTTTGACACCAGTATAATTCCTACCTACAAAGATTTGACTCATATAATTTAACAATTTAGTAAACAATTTAGTAAGACTAAGTCAAAAATTAAATTCCACTTTGGAGTTGTTTATCTGAGTTTATCTGAATTTAATTCTTAATGATAGAAAGAGTCATTTTGAATCAACAAATCACAGAATATCGCTAATGTTAGTTTCATTTGATTTGTATTGATGTAAACTAGTCATAATTCCTGTATTACAAGAATACATGGTGCCAGTAGTGTGTGGAATCAGATAAGTGGGGCCATATGCTCAGCATGCTCCCTCTACACATTGACTATCAAAATGCCTGAGTAGTTTGAGGCTCCAGGGCTTCTGATCTCCTGTTGCAAGTGTGTTTTCAGATCTCACAAGCAGTGTTGAAGGCTGTTTCCTATGCAAATTCCCTGTGTTTTGAAACTTTTACAACACACAGTAGTTTACTTTTGATCCTAGATGTAAACAGAATCAGATATTCTTTTTAGAGTAATACAGTTTACTCACTTAGAGCAGACAATGAGCAGAGAAGCAGTGAGGACGTGCTATTGCAGTCCATATATGTAGCTTCTTGAGTGACACACAGAGCGCTCCAGCAGCACTGCGAACCTCAAAGCCCACGCAAGCCCCCACTGATGAAATCAAACAGATGTTCTGAGTCCTCTCACACTTGATGAAACAGTTGGGAGTTTTTCAAGAGACTGGGGGACCACACACCTGCTTCTTGTAATGAATATGTTCAGATATTCATTAAAGAGGGCATGACACTGTGCAACAATCCACTTTGAAGGGCCCTAGAAAGTGGACACCTAAATCCAAGACTATTTGAAGGCATACAGCAATGCATGCAACTATTTTTGGGGGGCACAGACAGATATAATATTATAATATTATATGACATATAATACTTAATCTTGAAGAAAGTAAAAAGTTACAAAGAAAGAATTAAGTCTAAATAAATAATAGTCTTTTCAACTGAATATCTACCTGATCAAATTCTAAAGTCATTAAATAACTTCATATATTCATTTGTATATCAATGTTTTCAGTGTGCATCATTTTCAAAAAGAAAACAATGTGAAAAAAGTGTGAGATTTAGAACAGACACATTAGCTTTTGAACTCCTAGCTCTACTTTGCTCCAATTTTGCTCCATTAATTAAACACTTTTGGCCTGAGCACTTCCACCTGAGCACTTCCAAAAAACTTGCAGTATTAGTAGTACGAAATGAGAAGCTGGTATTCACTGATTTGGTCACTGCTATTGTTCTTCTGTTTTCTAATTTTTCTTTAGGAAAACCATGTCCTAAGTTTTGGCACTACTGTTCCCATCATGCTTTGGGTAATGCAAACAAAAATGATAATGTTGCTATGGTGTCAGGCTATTGGCTCTAAGCTTTTCCTTAGTGCATTTTTTTTAAAAACCTATATTTCTTATATAAAAAAAATCTGTACTGTAGAAAGTGATTCTGCAATAGATTCTAGCAACAGCTATTCAGACTGCCAACAGATTCAGAGACAACTATCAGTTATCTAGAGAAACCACTGTCAATGGAAGAGACTGATTGCAGGAGTGTGTGTATGGCTTCTTTCAGTTCAGATCTGACTGAGCACACATGCGATAACCAAATTTGGACTACATTGCTTCCCCTTCTCTCAGTAAACCTGAGCAGTTCATCATAGATCAGACAGAGAAACCCGAGAATGATTGTTTATATTTTAAAGTCCTGAAACCTATTGCAATATTTTACAATTCAAGCTGAATTATGATGCTCTGAAGTTCTGGGGTAACACATCAAGAATAAGGTTATCTCATGCTAGTATAATTAAATATACCTGCACACTAACTATGGAGACTTATAATAGTGATATTGGTCAGTCCAATGAACAATTTCCAGTAATACTCTCAGAGTTATGATCTTTCAATTAATGATACTGTTAAGGAGAATTAAGAATTTCTACCTGACCAACACTGTCAGTATCAAGCGAGTGCAAAAATAAATGGCCAGATTTTGATAAATATTCAAGTTCCCCAAATATAAACTGTAATGTTTACAACTCCCTGACTTTGCCTTTAGCACCACCATGGAGACTACTAAGAAAATAACTCAGCCATAACTGACAATGAATATCATGGTTCCTAGAGGATGAACCTTTCAATTTTAAACACTGCTTGGGTTCTCTTTAGCATCCCTACAAGGCCAAAATATCACATTTGTCTGTGAAAGACAGTTGGCCAGGTTTCCAGGCATTTTTTGTGTATGTTTTTGATCCCCTAAGTTGTGAACCCTAAACCAAAATGACAAGTTTCCACACAGCATTCACTTTGATATACCATTTGTAAGAGGCAGAGTGCCCTAAAGTCTATATCCATAAATGGCAACAAAGTCGATATCTCTGAATTCGTCATTTTTCTAAAATTATGAAACAACATAAAAATAACTTTAAGAAATACTCCAAAGCATAGATGGGGCCAAATGAACTGTCACGAAAATAGTATACCAGGCCAAGAGAAATAAAATTTTTATTACTTAATTGTATTATCACTGACTATGCAGAGTTACATGGAATTGTAGAAAACTGTTGAAATTTATTAAGAATCATAGGAATCACCTGGAAACAAAAATACAGCATAAAAGAAACAACAAAAGCAAATTTATTTTAAACACAGAGATAAGGTTAGGAAAAGGAATGGTGAAATAAGGCAAGGTACTGAAGGAAGTGGGCAGTGGGCAATGAGGATGAGTTGAGGGTGGAAGTCCTGGAAGTTGGAGAATGGTTACGTGAGTAGGCAGGCAGAGACGATCTAGTGAGCCAAGGGAGTGGTTAGCAGATGATCCATTTTGATGTCACAGAGTTTCACATTTTGACTTCCAAGATAGGTTTACATGTTTAAATTGCCTACCTAGCATGTGATCATCCTGAGTAAAATGTAACTTTTATAGCTTGCTGAACTTGGCAGTTTGTAGGGTAGTCTGACTTATGTACTGACAACAAAAAAACACATTTTCTCGAATTCAAAAGTCAAAGTAAATATGGTTAATTCAATTCTAGGATGGACACTCTCCTTATCACAAAGGAACAATTTTATTTACTGCATCTTAAAAAAACATAAAATAAACAACACAAAACAAGCATGTCATTAAACGTCACATAGAAAGTAATATTTACAAAGTAATTAATGATCAGATATCATTGTTATCATTGTTTTTTTTGTCAAAAAACTGAAACAGGGTACATAGGTAAATAAGTAATGAATATGTTGGTGAGTGTTAATTCTATGTGGTTAGCAAGTCCACAGATTGATCTAACTATTAGAGACAGAATTCACCTGCTCCTGCCCTCAACTAGCAATGATTTTCCTCAAACACAGGAACCTTAGAAAAAGCTGTAAAGCCCAATATATATTTAGACAGTTTCTCTACTATCAAACTTCACTAACTATAGATCCCTAAGCTTCCCTCTCTCTCATGGATCCCTGAGAAAAACATCTTGATTTATTACATAATAATTATTTATTTGAGGATTTCCAGTTAGGATTTAGTATACATCACAGTACAGAGTCACTGGTGAAGGTTACAAATGATCTTCTAAAGGCATTGGACAAAGGACTCCGTACTTCTTTTGCTAGATCTTAGTGCTGCATTTGCAACTACTGACCATTACATCTTACTACAGAGAATGGAACATTTCACTGACATTAAAGGACTTTCTCTAAACTGGTTTAAGTCCCGTTTATTTGATTTATTTCAGTTTACTGGACGATAACAATAAAATCCTTCATATACTCAACAGTTATTCAAGGAGTTCCAAAGGGTTCTGTGCTTGGGCCAGTTCTATTCATCTTATATATGCTTACCTTAGGCAATATTATTAGGATACTGTCCATAAACTTCCATTGTTATTCAGATGATACCCGAATGTACTTGTCAGTGAAGACCGATGAAAATAATCAGTTACTTAATCTCCAAGCATGTCTTAAGGACATAAAGATCTGGATGACCAGCAACTTCCCCCGTTAAACTCAGACACAACTGAAGTTATTGTACTTGGCCTGAAACACCTAAGAAACATATTATCTAATGATATACTTACTCTAGATGGCGTTGCTCAGGATATGTCCTTTAACCTCCACATCAAAAAACTTCAAAGACTGCCTTTTTCACCTATTTAACATTGCAAAAATCAGGCACACTCTGTCTGGCTCTCTCAACAAAACTTCAAATACTCTCCCGCTGATTCAGAATGCTGCAGTCCAAGTATTGACATGAATGAGAAAAAGAGGTCATATCTTCCCTGCGTTAGCTTCTCTGCATTGGCTCCCTGTGAAATCCAGAGCAGACTTTAAATCCTTCTCATCTGCAAAGCTCTTAATGGTCAGGTACCATCTTATGTTAAAGAGCTCATAGTACCTGACTAACCCAGTAGAAAAGTTTGCACTCAGAATGTAGGGTTACATATGGTTCCTAGAATCTCCAAAAGTAGAACAGGAAGCAGAGCATTCAGTTATCAGGCTCCTGTACCGTGGAACCATTTCCCAGTTATGGTCCAGGAACACACTCCCCATATTTGAGAGTAGGCTTAAAGCCTTCCTGTTGATTAAGCTTATAGTTAGGGCTGCCTCAGCTTTAACCATCCCCTAGTTATACAGCTAAAGGCCTAGACTGCTGGAGGACTCCCTATGATGCACCAAGCTCCTCCCTCCTCTCCATCTGTACACATTTATGTCCCAACAGTGCTTCTTACTTACTTACTTCTTCTCTCTCCAATAGTTTTATGCTTTCTCATCTCTCTCCTCTATCTTAACATTGCTTTCTGCAGTTTTTCTTGCTGCTCCCATGCCCCTGCTTCAAAAATTATGATTATTGCTATTACTATTTTATTTAATCTTATTAGTCATATTATTAACTCCGTCATTAATACTATTCGTTTTATCATTAGTCTCATTATCATATATCTTTAAAGGGTACCCATATTGTGCTGTGCTCTATCTTCTCCCTCCTGCCCCCATTCTCTCTCTCGTTTTGTCTCTTGCTCTCTCTCTCTCTCTCTCTCTCTCTCTCTCTCTCTCTCTCTCTCTCTCTCTCTTTCTCAACCTAGCCAGTTGAAGCAGGCAGTCACCCACCATGAGTTGGGATCTGTTTCCACATTTTCTACCTGTTAAAAGGGAGTTTTTCAATGCCGCTGTGCTTGCTCATGGTGGGAAATGTTGGGTCTCTGTAAATAATAACTATCAAAAGTCTGGTCTAGACCTGCTCTATATGTAAAGTGCCCTCACATAACCTCTGTCAGCATATGGCGTAATATTAATAAAAGTGAATTAAATTGATTTCATTATGCTATCATACTGAAGAGATTATTTTCAGATAATGAAAATTAATAATTACACCTTCATACAGGGAGTGTAACTCAAAGAGCCTTTCAACAAAATAAAGAAACAAGACAGGCAGATTAAAACAAGTGGAAATACTGTTCGATAATATCAATCAATGAAATAAATAACAAAAGAACCAACAAATAGCAAGAATGGATATTCTTTGAACAATATGTGAAAGATAGAAATAAAACAAAGGAAGGCATAAGAACAATAAAAGGTAAAAAATAGAAACACAAGAAGAGTCAAAGTTAAAAACAATGTTCAATGAATAAGTTTGCAATTGTTCGAAATGTTCACAGACAATGCAACTCTTGGGAAGGGAAGGCCATAGTTTTGGCACAAAGGCTGAGCTGTTGATTTTGTATAAAAGACGTGTAAGAGAAAATAACTCCAAATTAGCTCCACAAAGTTTACCATTTCAGTAAAGTCCCAGGAGCATGGAAATGAATAGTAACTGCCATCATGGTTATCAATTTCATTTCAAGAAGAAATACAATTTAGATAACAGTTTACAGTTTACACTAGTTAGATTGTAAGAAGTAGAAGAGGGAAAGTTCATATAAACATGATGCATACTGGAAAAGAATGCTAACAATGTAAATAAACAGCACACATACATTCACCCGCCAAGTGCCAAGTGCTGGCCAATTTTATGCTTGACGAGTAAATCTCAGAAGACAATTTTGTCATTACTGGCAGGTAATATTTGTGCTAAATTAATCATAAAACCTCATCCTGGGAGTCTCTATCACATTTTTTTTTACAGGCACTCTGCTTCTGTTCTCTGTTTATGTCAGAGTCTGACGCACACACACACTCCTATTCAGTGAAGATCAGCCCCTACTTTACCTTTGTGAAATGTTGGTAACCAAGGTAATGTTTCTGAGGCAACTCACTTGCTGCCAGTTGACTACTAGAGAGAGAGAGATACAGAAAGAAAGAGCAAGAGAGAGGTTAGCACATATAATAATTGTATAGTGTAGTAGGCTATAATATAGTGTGTTCAGAACTGTAAGTGTTCAGAATCCTTCCTGGTGCTAATCTGCCAAACATTGCTGCTGATTCTGACTCTGAGGAGAGAGATTAACTAAATTGATAGATAATGTAATGTGTGTAAATATCGGTAGATATTAATAAATATAAATAAACTAATTGAAGCATTGTGGCGATATTTAGAAGGAGTAAGCTAACCTTTAAAAAGAAAACACACTGAAAAACACACTGAGGACAAAGTACCCGCATAGAGAAATTCGGTGAGAGATGGAGGTTTGGAGATAACAGTGAATGAGGCTTGCTACAATCCAATACGGAGGTGATGGTTATGAGTTGTTCTGCGTGTCACCAGTTATGCCTATGATAAAAAGACAAACAAATTAAATGATGAATTTGGTGAATATCCATGACCATGAACACAGCAACACTCTGTGACAGCACTAACAGTGATGTACGAGGTATTCAGGTATCAAGGGCCAGTCTGCAAGAAAGTGCCTGCTGACACCTGCATTACAATGCAACAATGAAGTTACTTTGACAAAAACAAAGAAATAAAGAAATTCATAAAGTAAAATTTTAAGACCATCAAATGTTACCTTCCTTGCAATTTAAATTATTTCACAGTGTAGCAAATGAATTAACCAAAATATATTGTTACATGAAAGGTAAATAATTGGTCTGAATTATGTAGAAATGAACAGAAATAATGTGAACAGACCATTTGTATCATATCAAACATACCAAGCCACTGTTGTTGTGCCTTAACTACTGCATTCAGTTACAGTGCATTAATAATTTTTAAAAAAGCATCCATTTACATCATCTCAATCATCATGCCCCCTGTCCAACTGAAGAGACTAATGGGAGTGGAAAGAAAGGGGAATGTGACCTAACTGCCACTGCTCCACACTGTAGCACTGTAGTAGCACAGGATCAAATCAGAGGGTTAAGGGGAGATTAGGGTCGGTTGAGGAGTTGGTAAGGGTGACTTGAGGTTGATAAGGATGGATGGAGGTATGGCGAAAGCTGAGGATGAGAGTTTGCCCAGGGCACATTTACTAAACATGCTGGGAATTGAGAGAGGAGAATTTCAGCAACATAGCTTTGCATTGGTGCATTAATGTGTAAGTGCATACATGTGCACCTTTACATTTGTGCCTATGCTTGTCTTGGGTCAGACCTCACTGACCTAGGGGCCTCTGTGCCATCAGGAGTGTTTAGCCTGGATTGACTGTAAGATTTGCCCTGTGGCCTTCATCAGACTCAAAAGGACAGGCCTCTGTCAGACAGAACTGACAGGATTCACACCTAGTTACACTCTGCCAACAACAGGAGGGACCAATTCCTACAAAATAATCTAGCTTTGTCTAATCTAACACCTTGTTTGTTTTCACCATGTTGGCCATCACTCCTAGCAATAATAACACTTCACTCAACAAGTTATTTGTTGAGCTCAAAATATTTGGCAACTAACACAGCTTTACCGTGGGGATGACAGGGCTATCACATCAGAAATGAGATGAGTTTCCAACAAGCCCATATATTCTATCTGAATCACTTCTTTGGAAGTAAAGATAAAGCATGAAAGTTGGGCTGGTGACCTTTGTCTCATTTCAGTCATTTCTCTTTCTCCCTCCATTTCCTTTCCTGTCCTGTTGTTTCTCCATTTTTCTCTCTAATGTCTGTTATCTAATGAATGTTTAAATTGCCCAAAAGCACAACTATAAAATGCTATAATCATAAAATAACTATAAAACTATAACTATAAAAGTCTTTCTACTCAAGCTGATAGGAATGATGGCAAAACTAGAAGCCAAGTTATATATAGCAGCCTAGATGTTGATATGTCAGTTCATCAGTCCTGATCAGGAAAAGACAGGAAAAGGGACGTGCGTATTGGTGTTCTAAAAACAAAAGGTTAGGCTTTGTTTTTTAGGCTGCTCACTAACACATTAAGCAGTTTGAGCTGCAGAAGTTACTGTGAAATACAAGTTGATCGCTGCAATTTTCATCAAAAAGCAGTCATTGACCACATGATACACATATTTTTAGATTCAGTGCAACTGACCCTCTCCGTGATTATTGCGGATTATTATCTACATGGAAAACAGGACACACCTTATAACTGCAGAACTTGCCTGAAATTCATATGTTTACATGTTTTTCTTCAGTGTCAAAGTTATTCAGTGATAATTGTCTATACATCCAGTAGTACCTTGCAAACAGGAATTGCTATCAGCTAATTCAACATACTTAGCATATAATACGTACATTTTGCCAATTTGCCAAAATGAAAACAAATACAGTCTGTGCACGATCTGTGGTGCTTTAGTTGTATTTTTGATTCAAATACTTGAAAAACTACAGCTACTGCACTGCCCTTGAGAACCTGTCCAGATATGTTTCCTGGACCGGCAGCCATCCCCAGAACCAGCAAGATTAATGGCTCTCTTAACCCTAGCTAGAAATAGTTAGAAAAACCTGTTTGCACCACCTTCTTTTGACTTGAGCAGTTTTAATTCAATACCCCTTCTACCACTGCAATCACAGTGACTCTGCATTTATGCTATACGGAATTTATTTTATAATTAACACTTTCTGATGTGTAAAAGAATTCATGACGACATTATCAAATAATAAGTAAACAAGATTAGTTAAATAGTTTTTTGGCTTGGTGCAACAGACACATTTACTTTGATACAGCCCCACTGTTGAGTTTTTCAGATGCACTTTTTTCCATGGCAGCACAATCAAAATTCTATCAAAGTGAGCTGGGAAAAGTGAGAGGATAGGTTTTGTTTGTGTGTGTGTGTCTGTGTGCATGTGATATCAGTGAACTGACCAATCTTTCCTCCAATCTTAAAATTTGGTTTTCTGTATCTAATTATCACATTGCTCATCGACTGAGTTTGGAATCTCTTGGAATTGACTGTATTGAAAGGTATGTATTGTATTTAATGTATTAAATGTAGGGCCATGGATTGCTCAGATAGGATTACAATGAAATAACTACTATATAAATGTGCATACTTGCTGAATGCTTTTTTGCTTGTGAACACAGTTAAATCGAACATAACATGTTAACAGCTCGTCACACTAAACATGCTTTGTGTACTGTCTTTACCACCTCTGTGTGTACTTTGGGCCTCCCTCCCCTACCTTCATCCTCTCTTTTTTCTTCTTCTCAACCTCTTCAGCACTGTCCATCTATCATGAAAGCTCAGTGTTAGCCAATTAAGAAAGGCCACTAGAAATAAGGGCTCCTTGTTTCTTTGAAAGACAAGCCACAAAAAGCTCACCCTCAAACATACTGCAAAACAAAGGAACACACTTCCATAATTGGCTGTCTCAGCTGACGTTCTAAAGGAAGCCTATTCTCCTCAGATAGGAGGTAATAAACAATACAGCATGAATAAAACATTAATCACAATTATTCATGTCAGGGATATAAACAAATAATTGCCTATTGTAAATATTTCATCCACAGTGTCTTCTTGCCACATTGCCTTGTGTGGCCATGAGAGGGGTTGAAAGAGATCACAGGAGGGGTAGATGATTTTTTTCCCTTCTCTGGCATTTTGTTAAACATTAATGGGGCCAATGCTGTACAGAAGTGGCTTTAATCTTCTCACTGCCAGAGCCACTATCTGCTTCACCCACCTCCCTCTCCTCTCATCTTTGCTCTGAATTCTCGCATTCACCTCTACAAACTCCCAGCCTCTCCTCATCTTGATCCCTTTCCCTTCTTCTTTCATCTCTTCACCCTATTTTGTCCTCTTTAACCCTCCCCCTGCCTTCTCCTTGTTTGACGGATTGGGCTATCACCTCTCTTTGCTCTGCAGTGTATCATCTTAGATCTGGCTTATTCAAATTAGGTTAAATCACATCCTTCTTGATGCTGGTCCCAGTTCAGACTGATTTGTCATTTTTTCTTCCCTTGAAGAGCAAAAATCTCTCAATAGTGTTTTGATGGGATTTCAAATGAGGATCACTTCCAAAATTGTCATTTCTAATATATACATACTTAACATGTGCATATGTGCTCGTTGATTAATCTTTCTTTGTAAACTGAAATTGCATTTTTGAAAGAGTACAATTTATTTTCAAAGGCTGAACCAGAATTTTAATTATTACATTATTAATAGTGTCTCAAAGAGCTGTAGATGACAGTGTATGCTGGCTAAATTTGGTTTAACTGGCTATTATCACAGCTACTGTCTCCAAAAATTTGGTGTAGACAGTTATCTTAAATTCTGTGAGACAGCAGTAACAAAAGACAAACTCTATGTTCGATAAAAAGTAAGCTGTGTCTTTGAAATTGAAAACAATGTTTTGCTCCATAAAAATTAATTGTGTGAATGCCTCATATCATTAGAAAGTTGAATTGAAACCTGAATGCAGGTAAAGTTTTAGCAGTAAGAAAACAACATTCAAAAGGCCATTAACATTTTTAATAAGAAAAAAAAGATTCAGCCTTGGAACACAAACTTACTCAACCTGTACGTTGTTGTTCAATCCATATTGTTAGATAAGAGTGACTTTATTTTTATTTTTTTGTTTAGGCAACCTTTCTGAATAGTGGACATCAGTGGACATCAACAAACACTATTTTCCAAAAGCCCTACGTCCTTAATAAGAGCTTGAGGTGCGTCCATGGGCAAGTGGAGGGTCAGTGGCTACTTTATATATGTTTAAAAAATCAGCAGAACTGAAAGAGCAGAAAGGAACTAATTGTTTTTAGACGTCATAGACTAAAATTAAAGAGTTCCTAAATGGTATTAGAAAATAAAGTGGCATCAAAATGTTTTGGCACCATTGGTCAAAATTTCTGTTAATGTGAACTAAGTGAGTAGAGCATGACCTGATCTCCCCAAAGGAATACAGTTTAAAAAAGATAAGAGTATTTTTTGTACAATTTTAGATTGAAATAGGAAGGGAGGAAAGGAGAACCATACATACAAAGGTTTGGGCACCAAAAGAGATTTGAGCTCTCAGAACTTTTACTCAGGTCTCAGACCTTAATTAGCTCGTCATGGTTATATCTTGTTCACAGTCATTGTTAGGAAAGGCCAGGTGATGCAAATTTAAAAGGTTTTTAAATAATCTGACTCCTTAAACCTTGTCTCAGTAATCAACAATCCTCAACTCTGCTAAGCAGCTGCCTGGCTCTCTGAAAAATAAATGATTGATGCTCACAAAGGAGAGGCCTATAAGTGGATAGCAAAGCGTTTTCAGGAAGCTGTTTCCTCGGTTCATAATGTAATTTACAGTTAACAGTTAACAGGAACGATGGAGGTTAAGTTGAGGTCTGGAAGACCAATAAAACTGACAGAACTGCTTGTAGGATTGCTAGAAAGGCAAATCAAAACCCCAGTTTGACTGCAAAAGACCCTCAGGAAGATTTAGCTGACTCCGGAGTGGAGTTGCAATATTCTAATGTGCAGCGACACCTGCACAAATATTCAATTCATGAAAGAGTAATGAGAAGAAAACACTTTCTGCATCCTTACCACAAAATTCAGTGTCAGAATTTTGCAAAGGAACATCTAAATATGCATTTTAGTCCTATATGAGGTTAATTTAAAATCTCTTGGCCCGCAATTAGCTACACCTCTCCAACTGTTAAGCATGGGGGTAGATTGATCATGATTTGGGCTTGTCAAGCAGCCAATGGCACAGGAGAAATTTCGGTGGTATAGGGCATCTCCAATTGACGACCTCAAGAGGCAGATGAAGGTTTTGTCATGGCCCTCACAGTCGCCTGACCTTAACACAAACAAACCTCAAAAGAATCTCACAGAACTAGAAGCCTGAAAGAAGTCTTAGTTGCTACAAAAAGAATTTACAGGCTGTGATAATTACCTTATGGGATGTTACCAAGTACTAAACAGGCAGGGTGCCCAAACTTTTATTTTGCACCCTTTTCCTTTTGTTATTTTGAAATTGGAAAAGAAGGAAATAAAAATTTACCCTACTTAAAGTAGCAAAGAAAAGTGGAATCTCTAACTTTATACCTTATGGAAATCCAATTGTTTTACATATACAGTAACAGAAATTTTTGGTTGTCCAAACGTTTTTATGCCACTGTATATACCATTCAGCTCCAAAATTTTAAACTGGTAACTGGTTTCAAGAGTTGTGGCAAATTAGTGTATATATTTTCTTCCACCAAGGAGGTTATTTTTTCACCCATGTTTTTTTTTGGTTTTTTTGATTGTTGGTTTGTTTACTTGTCAGCAGTATAATGCAAAAGATCACTAAACTGATTTCCACCAAAATTGGTGAAGGGAAGATCCTATTAAATTTTGGTGCCAATCCAAATAAGGCCCAGATCCAGGAATTTTTTAATACTGTGAGATAGGGTTTTTATGTCTTGGCAGAGGTATGCACTGAGTGCCATCATAGTTATCATGTGTTTCAGTGATGTTGTGAATTAATGGACTGTATTTTATTTTTGAAGCAGTCTTATGAGTGATCAACTGTGCATTGTGTGGAGAAAACCCTGGCACATGCATGTGAGCCACACACAGCTGTTGTATCAACTGTTGCTGACTGACATGAAGCAGGGTGAGTTCAGCAAGCATTTTTTTTTTTTTTGAGGGGGGGGGTTTACCTCAGAATGTTGAGAGGAAAAATTAAGATTTCTTTTAGCTTTTGGAGGCATCTGATGAATTTCCATTTTTCATATACCACAGAGGCAGTGACATCTTCCTCTTTATTTTCATAATGAAACAATTATTGCAGCTATTTTCAAAAAAATTTAATTTGAAAATGATTTTCTTTGTATATAATTGTGTAAAGTATCTATACTACTAGTGTGACATTAGCTAGATATATTTCAAATTGGTCAGTTTACTAAAGAAAAATACTTAGAGGTTGACTTTTCATTAACTGACAGACAGAAAGAAAAAACAAAAAAAAACAAAAAAAAAACTAAAGCATCTCTGGTTTAATACTATTTAGACTGAAAAATCAGACTGATAGCTGAATTTATAGAATGTGATCTCAATATCAGTTCGGAATTCCTTTGAATTGTTTAGCTCTAGTGTGAAACATATAGTTTGTATGGAGGGAGCTGTGCATGAAGAGAGAGGCAGCTGGCAGACATTGAAGAGAAACAGGCGTCCCAAGTTTTTTTTTGTTTTTTTTTCATGGACATAAAGTTATCTTCAGTGACAACTGGGCATGTTAAGTACTTTGCCCCACACTGTCATGGCTTTTCCTTGTAAAACAGTGACTGATGAGTGCAGCGGTATTTCCAGGGATAAGAGATGTCCTGCGGGATTTGGGATTATGTAGATTTTCATAGTGCATTGTTTTCAGTGAGATACGAGTCATCCATCTCACACAGGGTAGCAAAACTAAGCCACTGCCCCATCTCCAGGTAATGCTTTAACACCTGAGATTCGCTGCTCTTTATTCTATTCAACCTTTCTCCTTTTTCATCAGCAGCATATTGTAATTTCCTGTTTCCTCTGTACAGTGGATATGTGGGCTATGTTAAAGGATTATTCTACTCCCTCCTGGCGGCCCCCAAAAGCACCATTTCTTTTCCATCGCCACTCTTCATCTTTTCTTCTCTTCTAAAGCATCCGTATCTTGTGTTGCATATTTATTCCTGCAAAATTAGCATCACAAACACTCTTCCCAGGCTCTTTGTTATGCTTCAGGGGAAGAGAGAGTGAGGGAAAGTGGATTATACTCTACGTTTCTCTGAGACACACTCAAAACTGGCTTTCTAGGTTTCATCCTGCTTTTGAGCAGGACTTGGGGCTTATGGAGACACACTCAATCTACTCGAAGTAAAGATGACTATGACTTAAAATAATGTCATGTTTCTGCCATTCCTGTTAACCACATCATTTCTTTTCTCTCTCTCTCACCCTCACTTCCCCTTGCCATAGTCTTATTCATCTTCTGCCTTCTATTCCTCCACATCTCCTGTCATATCCATTGACCACTTTTAACTCTTGTAAAGCTCCAGATTTTACTTTGCAGTTTGTAGATTTTGTATGATAAGACCTATGTTGTATTTTTTCTCTTCAATAGATTATTCAGCATGGGTCTTTGCATTAGCAATGGAGGCTGCTTGCCAACATTGGGACGGGTGACTCTGTTAGTCTTGAAGGATATATGCCGCAGGGAAGAAGTTGCACTTTACTATAAGTATAAGATAGTAATTCAGAACTTGGCATTATTAAGTAATAAGTTACTGAGTCAAAACGCTGAGAAACTAAGTAGATAATTTTGAAATATGATGTGAACAGAGTAGATCGTAAGTTAGCATTTGATTTACCAATCATGAGATACTGAGTCAAAAATTTGGGATGAGAAATTATGAGATATTCAGTAACAAGGCACAAAAGTCCACACTTCTGCTGGGGGCTCTTTGAGGCTGCACACATCTGAGATGCTAAAATGCTCACAGTAAGAATACTCATTTTTAGCATTTGTAAATTATTTCCTGACCACCATCCTAATTTGGCGAGTTAGTGCGCTAACATGTGCTAATTAGCGAGAAACATGATAAGCTAAGGTTGATAGGAATTGTTTTTTACGTATCATAAACCAAATGGACCAACAGATTTTGAAAAGAAGATGGCACTAGATATAAAGTTAATGGATCACCAAAGTTGTTGCATTTCATTCTGATCAGAAAGCTTGAATGTGTGTAGCAAGTTCTTAGCAAAGTCATTAGGAATAATTATTTGGGGTTCTTGCTGTTTATACAACATTTCTTCAATCCATATATCGTTGTTGATTTATTTCAGTCTGGACCCATTTGACCAAATTGCACTGCCATCCCCAGAGCCATGGTTAAAAATGATCCAATATTGAGACAAAATTTTGAGATATTAAATTACGCTTTACAAACTTGAAATTACATAACTTTTGATCGTTTATTTATTTTTTTCTTTATTTGGCCTAAATCGGCTTTCATATAAGGCTGTTATTGACAGGCAAGAATGTCCTGTTGTTGGCAAACAGCACTGAATCATGCCTGTATTACACCTGACAGCACTCATTTATAAGTCACCTCATGACCTCTCATTTGTTCTGTCTCCTGTCTAGCTGGCATTAATGGCTATAAAGTTGATTAAGGTCATCAGCTAGGTAATCGTCTACTAATGCCTTACTGTAAATAAGTCTCATGTCTCTGGCTCTGTCTGTCGCTTTCTTCAGTTTGAAGTGCTGATATGCATAGTATTGATTCCATTTAGAGTAAGTATAGAGTACCTCTGTAAATCAAACCTATTAACTAAGTTCTAGCAAACCAATTTTGACACGGTAACACCCATGTGCATTGATCATATACACTGATATGTAATTATGAAGTATCACATTGAAAATGTGAAAATGTGCCAGAGTGATTGATTCCTGATGATCCCAAAGGTGTAAAAACATTCTTTTACACCTTACATCGCACATTTAGGAGTCACAAAATCCAGAGGACTCTTAAAATCCAGATTAAAACAAAAATGCAATAGAATTTGGCATTTCAGGTTCAGAGGCTCTAAACAGCTGAAGCTGATGACTGTGCTATGATATCCATCATGCGGCTTTAATTGCCAAAATTCAGATTTCCAACTATAAGCTGGGCTCATCCGCTTAAAGAAGTTCATTTAGGAGAGAAGATGGATGCTTTAGAATAGGAGCAAAAGAAATTAAAAGAGGAGAAAATGAGAGAAAAAACCTGAGGTTAGCTGTGGTCTTAATCCACCAAGTAGGCTGATAGTGGCAAGGAAACTGCTGTCTTAATCCCAACATAGAGGGGAGGAGTGGGTGTGTGATGATCCTGCGTGATAACAGGCTACTAAATTGGAATAGATGCAGTGTTAGTGCAAAGAGCTACTCCATGTCTCCACGTCTCCTCCCACCCAAAAATAAAAAAAAACAATCAAGCTCAAAGTAGGTTGATCGAAAATTTCACTTCTTCCTGTATCCCTCTTTCAACCACCACTACTTCCAGATGTATCTCCTGTGGTGCCCGAAGATGATAAAGATGTTATATATAGATGTACGGCAATAGCCTCTCGGCAACGAATGCTTGTATGAAAATCCTATAAAAAAAGTAATCTCAAAATCATGTTGTGAGCGTGACTGTCTGAGTCTTTGAACATACTGAAAGGAATATTCTACCACTTTCAAAAACACAAACCTAGTGCTAGTTGTAGAGCAGTGGTAGTGCCAGTTTGGAGTTGGTTTAACTTGAGAACCTTCTAAGAAGAGGTTCGCTTCTCCATTGTCTAGAGAGTCACCAAGGAGGCATGTCATTATGTCACTGTATACATCTATATACTCTTCTGCTTCCCCAAAAGCTCTAGTACCAAGCACAAAGACTACAGTGGATTACATCGTCACTTTACCAGTGACGCTCCTGGCTTTGTGAGCCTACATTTTCTTCAAAACATTTTTATGTTAATTCTAACCATTCCCAGTTTTTTAGTTGTTTTAGATGGTCTTGTTGGTCATGAGTATCCTGCTCCTAGCCCCTTTGTGGTTGGAAATTTGCAGGGATTTCGAAAATTCATGGAACTTGCATTTTTATTACCATGGCAAGATCAAAAATTCCTAGAACGCCTGATAACGAAAAAGATACCGAAGTAGTGTACCAGATTCATTTTGTTTCTCATTAAGGCTGGCTCACTGTGCTAGGGTAGACACATTTTTCTCATACCTATTAGATGTATGAATGTAAGGAAAGAAAATGTTATTTATATACATTAATAACTCAATGAAAATGGCAACCATGTTTTTTTTTTTTTTGTTTTTTTTATTTGTTTGTTTGTTTGTTTTGATAAAAGGCGATGCTGGACGCCGCCAACTGGACAAATTGCTATTGTTGTGGTTTTAGGAGCCACAACCAGGGCTGCTCTCATACTAGATGGCCATGAAGACACACATGAAAATGGAAATGCTCATGAAAGATTAATGAGGAAATGAATTACGGCCTGACTCTCCTTCTTTTTCTACATAACTAACCGCTCCCTCATGTTCTCTAATAACAACTTACACACATGCACAGCCACATGCACAGACTCATTGCACAGAAATGCACATCCACAGACATGCACAGTCACACCTCACCGCCAGCTCTTGCAGTTCATTAAACCTCTTTCACCATGCATGCCACTATGATCCACACTTGTGCTTTTGAGTGTTTTCCTCCCCTCCTTCTACAGTTTGCTGGAGGCCAGTAGGATGCAGCTGAAAGTGAGCAGCAGAGTTCATCAATTTCTGACTTCTTCAGTTTTCCTTGTTTTACTGTATTGCATCAGCTCCCTATTACAGCACACACATTGAGACAACATGATGAAATCTGAAGATGCTTAATTTCTTAAAGTAGAACACAAATACTCCTTTGTTGTGTTAGATTCTAAAACAGATATAACCTAATGTGAATGTATTTGTTTAGGCTGTACACTATAGATTTATGGAGTGGAGCTGTAAGTGGGGATAAGATCACCAACTAAAGCTCTTTCAACCACGTTCTGTCATTCTGTCACTTTTGGTACCTATTCATCTCTTCCCCAGTCCTTTTCCCTCAGTTCTTCTGTTGTCCTTGATGAATAATTTCTTTATTGTCTTGTCAGATAGAGATCAGAAAAAATCACTCAAATGTTTATGAATAAGAACAAACAGATTGTGTTTCTGCAAAGAAAAGAAAAAAAATGTTGATTGATAATTTTAACTTAAAGATTAGGTTGGGTTAAAGACACTCAACCTAATTTTCCTGAATCACAATACCTCAGCAGTAACCTGGAATATAGTCTAATTATAGTCTATTATTATAGTCTAATCTAAAAGCACAAAACTGGAGGAGAGAGAAGAGGTTAATAACAGGCATTGATCAGATATGATTCAATTCAATTCAATTCAACTTTATCTATATAGCTCCACATCATAAAAATGTTATTTCATTGCACTTTTCATATAGAGCAGGTCTAGAACAGACTCTATAGTTATTATTTACAGAGACCTAACATTCCCTCCTGAGCAGCACTTGGCGACAGTGGCAATGAAAAACTCCCTTTTAACAGGTAGAAACATTAAACAGATCCTTGTCATGGTGAGCAGCCGTCTGCCTCGACCGGCTGGGTTGAGAATGAGAAAGAGAGAGAGAGAGAGAGAGAGAGAGAGAGCAAGAGACGGGGGGGGGGGCAGGAGGGAGGAGAGAGCATAGCATAATAATGGGACTAATACCTATATATACTATAGTTATACTAACAGGGCTAATAAAATTACTAATAGGACTGAATGAAATGGTAACAGTAGTAATCATAATAATTAAAGCAGTGGGTGTTGATCAGGGTCATGGGGCAGTAGATGGTCTGCAGCCATGGATCCAGACTCTGTAGCATCAGAGGCAAAAAAAAACCCCAAAACTGCAGAAAGTAATGTGCGAGAGGAAATAGACAAGAAAGAACAAAACTGTGGGAGAGAGGGAGGAAAGTTAGTAACGAGTTCCCAACTCCAAGATTCCTCGCGTTGCTGCTAGAGGCCAGAGCAACGCCATCTAGAATAAGTCTGTCATGAGATAATGTGTTTCTGAGGTGTTGCGGGCCAAGCACAATAACTTCAGTTTTATCTGAGTTCAATAGTAGGAAGTTCCTGGTCATCCAGATCTTTATATCACTAAGACATGCTTGAAGTTTAGTGAACTGATTGGTTTCATCAGGCTTCATTGACAGGTATAATTGGGTGTCATCTGCATAACAATAGAAGTTTGTGGAATGTTTCCTGATAATATTACCTAAGGTAAGGGAAGCATATATATTCATTAGCCTCATTGCATAATTTCCTAAGTTATCTTTGAATGTTTTTGGAAAACAAGAAAAAAACAAAATCTTTAGCAAGCACATTGGTATTTTTTATTGATATTGTAACAGAAAGTTCAGCCAGATGTGCGAATATTTTTGCAAAAAAAATAAGACACTACATCGATTGCATAACAATTAAAAGTGACTTGCCATGACTTAGGCATTTTTTCTCATGCAGTCCCCCATCTTTGTATGTAGCAGCAAAAATGCCTAAGTCAAAGAGATGACTAAGGCAGATAGTGATTTTGGACTCTAACAAGCGTTCTGATAGGCTGAGGACATAGGTAATAAGGCAGGGTGACGTAGCAGTGGTAGGAGAGTAAAGTTAGGCAGATATCACAATTTGGCCAAAAGATGACTTAAGCAATTATGCTATGAGGCTAACGATATGATGAATAAAACTGGTCCAAGCCCTGAACCTTGTGGAACTCTGTGACTAACTTTTGAGTAGATGGAGGATTCATTGTCATTGTGAACGAATTGAAATCAATCTGATAAGTAGGACTTAAACAGCTAAGAGCGATTCCTTTGATGACAATAAAATGCTCCAGTCTCTGTAATAGGATTTGATGGTCAATAGTGTCAAATGCGGCACTAAGATCTAACAGAACAAGTACAGAGACAAGTCCTTTATCTGATGCAGTTAGTAGATCATTTGTAACCTTCACCAGTGCTGTCTCTGTGCTATGATTCACTCTAAGTCCTGACTGAAGATCCTCAAGTAAACTATTATTATGTAAAAAGTCAAACAACTGGTTGGTGACAGCTTTCTCAAGGGTCTTAGAGAGAAAGGGAAGGCTGGATATGGGTCTATAGTTGGCTAAAACATCTGGATTGAGGGAAGGCTTTATAAGAAGATGCTTAATTACAGCTATTTTAAAAGACTGCAGTAAATAGCCTGATAATAAGGACAGATTGATTATGTCTAATAGAGAATTGCTAACTAAGAGTAGAACTTCCTTAAGCAGCCTGGTTGGGATGAGGTCTAAGAGACAGGTTGATGGTTTAGATGAAGACATCATTGAAGTGAGCTGGTGAAGGTCGATAGGAGAGAAACTGTCTAAGGATATATTGGGTTTTACAACTGTTTCTAATGTGATTGACATAAAATTAGTGCCGGTTGAGGGCAGGAGGAGGTGAATTCTGTCTCTAATAGTTAGAATTTTATCATTAAAGATGCTCATAAAATCATTGCTACTGAGAGCTATAGGAATACATGGATCAATTGACCTATAACTCTCAGTCAGCCTGGCTCAGTGTTGAAAAGAAACCCAGGGTTGTTTTTATTTTCCTCTATTAGAGATGAGTAATAGGCTGCTCTGGCATCACTGAGGCCCTTCTTGTATATTTTTAGACTGTCATGCCAGGCTAAGTGGGATTGTTCCAATTTGGTTGAGCGCCATATCCTTTCAAGTTTTCAAGTTTGATTGTGTACAGATGGAGAGGGAGACAAGGAGAGATGACCTTGATGCATCATGGGAAGGCACCCCGGCACTCTAGGCCCATAGTTGTTAGGATTCCATAGTCTCCCTCATCATATCCTCATGTGTCGTGTTTTCCCCAGCCCTCAGTGTGTCCTGTCTGTCTCTCCCTGTCTGTGAGTCTGTGTCTTCCTCAGGTCGAGGCTAGTTAGCTCTCCACTCAATTTGTCTCCATCTCACCTGCACAGCTGCCTCCTATCATTCCTTAAGCCATGCAAATTATACTTAAACTGCCTGCAGCATAAAAGACCCGGTAAGGTCACTAGTATTCAAAAAACCCACTGTTGCCCCTCATGAACCAGTCACCGGCTGTTAGTCACCCGCCTTGCCCTGAGAGTGTGTTTGTGTCAACTTTGACTGCTAGATTCACTGTTCGAACTACCTGTTCATTTTTGGACTGAAAAGGAGGCCCGTTTACTGCACGTCAGTGTTTTCTAAGACTCTGTTAGTTAAATCTGCCTGCCTGGCTCAGAGCCCTGTACCTCTGAACTGTCTGAAACCTAAGATTATTAAACTCATTGTACTATCACATATCATCTCACCTGTCTCTGAGTCTCAGCATTTGGGTCTCATCTTTCCTGGTAAATTATAACAATAGCAGCATAACTAGGGGATGGTTCAAGTCAAGCCTGAATCAGCCCTAAGTATAAGCTTTTTTTAAAAAAGGAAGGTTTTAAGTGTACTCTTAAACTTGAAAAGGAAGTCTTCCTCCCAGACCCAAACTGAAAGAACATTCCACAGAAGAGGAGCTGATAACTGAGGGCTCTACCTCCCATTTTACTTTTTTTTTTCCCAAATTTGGGAACGCAGTGTTCTATTGGGGTAAAAGGGTACTATGAGCTCTTTTAGATTCGATGGTTCCTGACAAATAAGGGGCTTTGTAGGTGAGGAGGGGGATATTAAATTGTATTCTGAATGTTACAGGGAGCCAATGCAGAGAAACTAACACAAGAGAAAATGATCTTGACATATCCTGATCAAAGGTAATCAAAGGTAAAGCAAGTATATTATTAGATAATGTGTTTCTGGGGAGTTGCAGACCAAGTACAAATAACCTCACTTTTGTCTGAGTTTAAGAGCTGAGAGTTGCTGTTCACTCAGATCTTTGTTTCCTTAAGACATGCTGGAAGTTTAGCTAACTGATTAAATTCATTGGGCTTTACTGACAAATACGATTGGGTATCATCTGCATAACGATGGATGTTTATGGAGTGTTTCATAATAATATTGCCTAAAGGAAGCCTATATAATGTAAATAGAGCTGGTCCATGCACAAAAACTTGTGAAATAACTTCCAAGTATATAGGGGATTTATCATTAATTTGCATAAAATTAAATTCAGCTGATAAATAGGACTTAAACCAACATTTAATGATGCCAATTAAATGTTCCAGTCTCTGTAATAGGATGTGATGGTCAATAGTGTCAAATGCAGCACTAAGATCTTATAAGACAAATATGGAGAGTCCTTTGTGTGATGCAATTAGAAGATCCTTTTTAACATTCACCAGTGCTGTCTCTCTGCTATGATTCACTCTAAATGCTGACTGGAAATCTTCAAATGAATAAATCATTATGTAAAAAGTTGCACAACTGGCTTGGCAACAGCTTTCTCAAGAAACTTAGGGAGAAAAAGAAGGTTATTTACGGGTCTATACTTGGCTAATACATCTGGATCGAGAGTAGGCTTTTTAAGAAGAGGCTGAGTACAGATATTTTATAGGACTGCAGTACATAGCCTGGTAATAAAGACAGATGGATTATATCTAGTAACAAAGCTCTAATTAAGGGTAAAACTTTATTAAGTAGCTTAGTTGAGAAAGGGTCTGAGACACAGGTGGATGGTTTAGATGAAGACAGTTCAAGTTGGGAGAAAAACTGTCTAAGCATATATTAGGTTTCACAGCTTTTTTGGGGGTTCCTATGTTTGAAGATAAATCGGTAAGGGCACAAGGTGATGACTTTGTCTCCTTACGAATCTTGCTAGTTAGGAATTTTATTCATTAAAAAACTCAAAGTCATTACTACTGAGTGCAACAGAAATACATGGATCAATTGAGTTATGACTCTCAGGTAGCCTGGCTACTCTGCCGAAAAGAAACCTAGGATTGTTTTTTTATTATTTCTATTAATGATGAGTAACAGGCTGCTCTGGCATCACAGAGGACCTTCCTGTTAAGACTATCATGCTTGGCTACGTGGGATTCTTCCAGTTTGGTAGAGTGCCATATCCTGTCAAGTTCCATGTTATTTCCCCTCTAAGATAACAGAACCAAAAATTAAACTCTATTCTGTTCTTCCTGACACTTTGGGGTAAACAATTTCTTTCTAATGTCTGTTCATTAAGTACATAGGTTGATTAAGGCTACGATTAGCCTAGCTTTGCATAAAGACTGAAATCCTTTTATACTAAGCCAAGTAACACATCAAACATCAGTTCCACAAAAATCATAATTTGTTATGTCTCAATATAGCATGATAATCAGCTTCGGCAATACTATTAGGTTTATTTTCTTGTTTTTTCTTTTTACCAGGTCAGAGTCAAGTTTTTGTTTACCTCTGCTTTTCCAGTCTGTATGCAAAGAGGGCTAACCATGTCCTGACCTCATCACTGTATGTTACACTTGAACTTTAGATTAATATCAATCTTCTCAAATCACTCTCAAAAAGAGAGCTATTAACAATGTTTTCCAACATATTAAGCTATCTCTCAAGAATTTTTTACACAGAAGCTGGAATTCAGGCTTTAAATATATCAAGTGTCTACCCAAATAATAGTACAATGATGATGTAGTTTGTAGGGAATGATCCTTGCTAGGATGCAGTCTGAAAATCAAAAATCTGGTGATGTGATGGAGTGGGGTCTTGAGAATGGATCAGTTGTTCACATGCTTTGCTTAGCAATATACAGTATTAAAAAGAAAATATATATATTTTTTTTATATGTACCTGGTGGTTACAGATTTGCTCATTTAACCAAAACTATATCTCTTTAGGACCCTCCTCACATGTCCCACATGCTCCTGTAGTGATCTGGAAAAGAAAAGATAAACAAAGACAAATTTGTTAGCTTGTCCCTGATTACATTGTTCACTAGGGCTTGGAAGACTCCATGTGCATTAGTTATGTCCTGATTAGTGCATTAGTTATGGGCTGACTAAGGATTTGTAGTCACAATTACTCAGGTGTTAAACTGACCCCATTCATCCCCCTCCCAAACATAGACCAAATGATAAGCATTTCTAAGGTTGAGTGCGGTTAAAAATAGGGGCACTTTGAAACAGTTCAAACATGGATGAAATGAACGACATGGGGTACCTGTTTTTTTTTTTTTACCATGATGACAGGGTTCTTGAAGATCGATGCAGACATGGAGTGTCTTATTTCCTTGTCTGTGAAAAACAGCCCAAATTTCTCCAACAAAGTTTGGCAGAATTGCTTTTAAAGCACTCAGCACTCCTGAAATAACTCACAAGACACTGATGGTTTGAAGAATAAAAGATACATTATATTGTACAATATTCAGTTAGATTCATAAATATTTGGACAGTGACACAACTTTTGCAATTTTGCCTCTGTACACAACCACAACTGATTTAATATGGATATAAAAAATGTAATTGAATTGTAGACTGTCAACTTTAATTCAAGGGGTTTCACAAATTATTTACGTTAACCATTCAAGAATTAGAGACATTTTTATACAGGGACTATGTTTAAAAAGGGCTTCGAAGGGCTTTGAAGGTGGCAACATCTATTGATGGAGACTTATGAGGAAATGACGTGTATTATTTGCAAAGAAGGAAACACAGCTGCTATTATTAAAGAATGAGAAGACAATAGTGGACCCACTGAATGAGTTAATACCCTAAAAATATAGATACACTAACCCAAGATCTTTTCTGAATCTATCATAATTAACCTTTAAGGAGTTATGTTAATTGTGTTATGTTAGGTTTCTCAAGAAATACCTGTATGAATTTCTGTTCATTTAGAACAGACATGACTGAGTAATTCTACTTTTGTGAAATAACCCTTGTTTTATTTTATCTTGACAGGCTATCCATTTCTCCATGCTTCTATTTTTTATGCTAAGATAGGTGTACCAAGTCCCGATTCCATACTTAAGACATTAGAATGATAGTCATCTTGTCATTTCACTCTTTGAAAGAAAGCAAAGAAATGTTCAACCTTTCCTCTAAATTATAAAGCCTTACCAGTAAAAATAGTTGGATGTTATGATGTTGAGTTACAGATCCCTTGTTGTGAGCAGCAGAGGTGAGCTGGGTCTGCTCAAAAGACTATTTTTCTTTTAAAGTCAGAAATGCAAATATGAGACAGGACCTATGAAGTAACGCACACTCATAAACACATACCATATGTGTTCGACTACAGCAGTCTTAACAGGCCATAGCTTTTCAGCAGTGTGTACACATCTCAGAGGCTGTAAGACCTAAATCACCCCCTTAAAATTCTTCCTCATTATGGCAATACAAAGGATGGCTCCATTTTTCAACAATTATGCAAATTTTATTTCATAAAACAGGAAGTGTGCTTTCTCTAATATATTTGCTGCATTATGCTTTTCACACAGTTAAATCAGAGAATGGCCTCTGCCAGATTTCTCCTCATTCTTGCACAATGCACATTAGTTCACAGTGGAACCAAAAAAGATAAAGCAGCCAGAAACTCAGCTTTTCCCAGATAACTCTCTTTTGAATTTAGTTCTCCCAATCTTTCTTTCTGCCTGTGTGTGTCTGCACAGGCAAGCCCACAGTGGTGATGGAAACACATTAGTATATAAGTGAAAAGCATGGAGGGACTTATTTCCACAGTCTGAAAATGGGAAACAGATGAGTTCTTGTCAGAAGTGAACATTTTGAAGCAGATATAAGCTCACTGGCAGTCGATTGCAAGATGCACATGATTCGATTTTCCTCCCTTGCAACATGATGAATGAGTGAAGAAGAGGGGAGGAGGGTGTGTGTGTACCATATGTGTGTATTTTGGGAGATGATGAGTATTCCCTTTTCCTCTTTTTTTATTTCTTATGATTCTGACCAGATTCTGTGATGTTGGTCTAGGTTAAGGTACAGGATGAAGAAAAGGCAGTAAGAATCAGGTTTGTTACTTATAATACAATTCCAATAAGTGAGTAACAGAAGAAAAGTTTCATATTGAGATTAATGAAATTACTGCAGAGGTCAATACAGCGCTGAAAATTTGGAATGTACTGCTTTTCAATTCACCTTAAAGCCACATTTGGACTGTTGAAAAGTGAACTGAGAGCCAAGATAACAGCATGAAGAAAACAAACAAAAAAACAAAACCAACACACATTTTTAAAGTGGCAATGGTCTTGTGAATGATTACTTGCCACAAGAAATGCTACTCAGCCTGTGAAAACAGTTGTATAAAGCTCTCTGGAGGAGATTTCTAAAGTTTGGAAAAAAAAATAACCCTCATGGTAGCATTGTGATGGAATCAGGGTTATCACAGCTTGGACTGGAAACCTAACATTAAGACAGAAAACCTGAATTACAAACTAGAGGTGGGGAGCCTGCAACATGTATGTATTTGAAGATGGTGAAGGTGGGGGTAGGGAGTTTGAAAACTGTGGGTATTTATGAGGAAAGGAGAGTCGGATGAATAATCTGCATAATGGCAAATGTAGGATCCAGTGTGTATTGAGTAAATCCAAAAATTATGGAATTAGAACTAAACTGTTAGAGAGACCCTTTAAATTTCTTTTAAACTTTTTAAGAATAATTTCCTGTGAGGGAATACAGGATAAATCTGAGGGGTCACAAGATGACAGGAAATGGAAATTAGGAAAACATATTTCTGCCATATTTATTTTGAGTGTAAATCACTCCTTTTTTCAGAAAGTATGAAGCAAATGTATGGCAACAGACAGTATGGAATTAGATTCTTTTTCTCAGTACATTTTGGCACATAAAGCTGTAGTCTGACTAGATGAGCTTTGAAGACTAAGCTGCAAACTTGATCTCAATTATAATAATAACTCATTGGAAATAGGACTCCAATGAATATTTAGGGTGTCCTGAAATGAGTGGTGATCTTGAAAGGGAAACTATTTGTCAAACTGAGTCTTTTCTCATATGCTTTGTGTTTTATGACTATTGGTGATGATTACATTAATTTGGGAAACCTGAATTCTGGCAAGAACAAGCTTGATTGGGGCAAGTACTGTCAACCAGCTAGTGCTTTCCAAAAACACTTCAGTTTATCAGAAGTTATCTCTAATACCTGTCTTTGTCTCTACCTTTGTCTTTGATCCTGACCTAAAGTACACAGAGAAAGCATTTCTATAGAAATCTCTATAGCTGTTACAGTGAATTGTATAGCATAGCAGGTACACTTCTGATATGCCTGTTCACCTAGCTACCTGCCATAATCTATCCATTATCCAAAATCCAGGTATGTAAAAGCTACATTTATTTTATGCAATGATGGAAATGTTTTTTCCATCATGTTAGTCTCATCGATCAAATTTTGCAGGTAACTAGAACTAAAATAATCAAATCATTTTAATTATATAATATTATAACTGTAAAATGCAATGTTTGTTGAGAAGGCAGAAGTAGGGTTTTTAGAGGCAGACAAATTCTTGTTCACAATCTGTAGATACAGGCTGAAAATGAGATTAGCAGCAAAATTTATGAAAAAGTTGATAAAATGTTTGTAATACATTGAAATAATAGGAATATGCCCTACTAAATATATAAAACCCTTAATGTTAAGTCTGTTGAAATCCCCAAGAGTGCTACCAGCCAGAGGCAAAAGGTTTTGAAATGATATGTAAATATAGGGCAACCACTAACAAATTCTCTTCTTACATTTTTCTTGTATATTAAACCAGTGGCAATAGTCCAGTTAAAGGCTAATTTTGAAAAGTTTGAATCCTACAATGTCTATATCTATGTTTACTTGCTATACATCTTCTTCCTCCCTGCCTATATTTTTGCATTGTTGCATTTGTTGGGGTATTATTACTCCTGTAGATCACCATAATAGTGTGCATCATGTGTGAATGTCATTCCTTGTGTTTTTGCATGGCAGCAAATAAAACAAGGACCCTTTCAGTCCCTTGGACTGCTAGTGGTAAAAAAAACCCAACAGACCACATTTAAACACAGTGAAGCAGGGCTGAAAAGATAATTTATAAGTGCACACCTTATACTTACTCCTGAAATAACAGGTGTAACCTTTTTATACCATTACACCTTACCTCACACTTTATCTAAATACTAGAGGTCCCACTGCATAACTACACCAATTACCCACAACATAAAAAACAGTTATCTGTTTTATGTTATGGTTCAGCCACAGCAGGCCCTTCAAATGAACTCATATATTTTTTTTGTGCAAAGAGGATGAATTATGCATCCTAGTAACATTGGAATGATCACCTCTATTGCAGCCACATTTTGTAATGTCGGGTGAAGACAGCTGGTTTATTTTATGTGCAACTTAGCCTTGATACTACAGGAAGAGATAAAGGAAGGGACAGTATGCGAGGTCAGTAGATCTTGCAGTAAGGAAAAAGCAAACCCACAGGAAAAAAGACAGAAAGGATGAAAGCAACAGCAGCATAATGTGAAAGAGAACAAAATGTAAAAGCTAGCTGCAAAAGAAACTGGGACAGCTGAGCATGGAAACAGTTCAGGGATGTTGGATGAAATATTTCTTTTTCACAGAGAGAGTGAGAGATAGAGGGAGGGGTGAAAAGAGGGAAAGAGCTATTTCTTAGGAAATTACTGCTCAATGTGACACAGAGCAGGTACCCCAACCAGAGTGAGGAAGATGGAGAGAGCAAAGGAGGGCAAAGTTCCTAAAATCCTTTACTTTGGGGACTGAAAAGATGGATAAAGAAGTATGGTGGAAAAGGAAAGCAAAGGACAAGGATTAGTGGTGGGGGCTAACCCAGGGGACAAATGAAGTGGCCTGCCAGTGACAATGCATTATGGGTATTATATTGTGGTTGTGTGTTTTGGCTTGGAAAGTGATATACCATTTATAATTCAGGGTGACTAGTACCACCCGAGGCAGACACTCTCAATCTGGCTTTACTCTCTTTCTTCTATTCTTTCTATTTCTTCTATTCTCCTTCCTCCTCCTACCCTTCTTTTTGTTTTTCCTCATTTTTCTTCCCCAGAAGCATTTCATTGTCACTCTCTGTCTCGTAATTTTCTCACATTTATTTGCCTGTGTCTCCTGAGCAATTTCTCTTAGACTTTCTCTTGCCTCTAGTTTTAGCTCTGTGAAATCAAAACACCAGGCAGGGTGATGGCATTTTTCAGGTCACCATAAAAATACATAATGGCTGATATAATGACATCTTAGGGCACAGTACAGGTAGAAACAGAGAAACAACAAAGGGTGCTGGATGTGGCTAAATGAGCTTAAATGGGCCTAGAGCTCCTTGTCACTCTTTGGTCCTGTTGGTCCAAGTCTCTGACCAAAAGAAAGAGGTTCCATGACAGTTGTCTTGAAAAAAATAACAAAGTAAAAAAATGCCAGGCCTTCATTGGCTAATTCAGCAAACATTTAATAAATAACACATTCCTTGCTTCAACCTTCACTTAGGATTCTGTTCTATGTTGTATTTTTTCCAGCATGCAGTATATTGTAGGGTTGCTGACATGACAGGCAAGAATGTAAACAGCCAACTGAGGAGAAAATAATTCTTCACTGTAATTGAGAAAGCTTTTTGTTCCTACTTACAAAAAAATTCAAAAGTACCATTTAACAGCACTTTTCAAGAAAAAACGTAGTTAATCACATGTATGTTCTGAACAGGATTATACAATCAGATAACTCACATTTTATTTGGTAATGTTTTAATTCATATTACAAACAATAAAGAAGAATAAAATAATAAGAAAATGGAAATGGAAAATAAATGAAAATATGACAATAATCAGAGTGGAGAAGTATTAAAATTGTGCAATGCCAGATGTGGAACCTCAGAGAAATAATAGTGATAGTTTAGTACCACAGTAACTAGTGCAGACAGTGAAGATGCATGAAACCAAATAAGTGCAGTTTTATTTATGATTACAGAACTAAGAATTACAGAAAAGAAACAGGTTCAAATCAAATGCTACTAGAGTGCTAAGAGTACCCGATTTGGAATGACACATATTGCCTCAGATAATGTATTATTCATCATGACCAATTTTGTACGATGACCCCAGAACATGTGTCAGGACTTTCTGTACTACACTCATCTAAAATCTGTTCTTACCTAACTTAAAAATCCTTGTTGACTTTATAAAGTGTAAGTCATAGGTAAGTTGTTCAATCACTTGTATTTTAGGGTTTGTAGTTTGAAGGAAAAAAGTTAAGGATTTTTACTTTTATCTTCCACCTAGGCCCGAAATTTCACTTTCAGCAGCTTGATAAATGCCCTGAACCTCATTTGCCAATAGTGAACTCCCATAGAGGAAAAGGTTGTTTTAAACTGGCCATTCAGAAAGACATCTGAAAGAGAAAAAGAAACCTGCAGAGTGTGATCTGTCATATGAGTGGGGGCTAAGCAGCTTATTTACATAGGATATACATTGATATATAATGATATAAGTTTTTACACTGGCTTTTCATTATGTATTTGTTATCATTATGTACACCCCTAAACAGGACTGCGCTCACTTCACCTGAGCCAGAAGCCAAGCCCCAAAAGTTGTGGTTGTTACAGCCAGGGTCAGTGAAAAAGCATGGAATCAAAAAAATCTGTGTGGCCTCTGTCACTAAGCTAAGAAGGCCTGTGGGTTGCTACCACTGCATCTGACTCCCTGGCACATAAGTGCCGTAGCACAGTTATGGGTTACAGTTGATTATACCAACTACCTGTGCCAAATACTTCACCTCATCATTACATAGCTACATTGAGCAGGTTATAGTTTAAAGTAGAGGGTATGTTGAGCATAATGACATAATATATGATATGATCTTGAATCTTTGAACTTAAATCTTGAATAAATACAGTGACTTTAGAAATCTAACATGTTTATTGGAATGTGGAAATCCGTCATTTTTGTCAGTGTCCCGGTGTCAAAATCATCTCAGAGCACTGGAGGCTTTGCTACCCTGAAAATACCCAGAATTCATAGTAAAAAAAGCACTGAACATTGTGTTGAATTGTAGGTCACATGATCACCACTGGTCCAAAAAGACAGTACCATACACGATCATTGCAGAGAAGGACAACTGTAACACATGAGAAGAATAAGTTCTATTGCCTCAAACAATCCATAATTACTCATTATGATGAACAGCAAATAAAAAAATATTTCAAGAGCGGGGAGTCAGCAGACAGTGAAGGATTCTGATGAGCATTCTCTCCAGGCCGGAGGAATCCTGAATAACTTTTCTTATGTATGTATCCATTTGTCCTGAGGCATCCACATGACCTATGAGTGGAAGTGATGTCACTGCTGTCCCTCATATCTACACATACAAGTGACCTTATTCAGAGACACAGCTGCAGGAATTGCAATGGTAAAGACTAAGTGTTAGACTGTGTTAGCTGGAAGTGAAAAAATATTTATGTTTGCCGATGCCTGCTCATTAGCCTACCTAAATATACCATTAGCTGAAGCTGTTTTTTTTAATGAAAAATAGTCCCTGAAAAGTAAATTTAAGCATTGTTGCAGCTCCATATGTTAAGACGTATGTACTACTGAGATTATTTTCCATAACTTTTGATATTTCAGCTGTTCTAACAGACGGGAAATGCAGTATGTTAATGGGATAACACTTTTGCGACTACTGTACATGTCACTGAATCCATACCCACACTATCTAGTGATCTCGGGAAAAATTTGAAAATCATCCTCTGTTCAGTAATGGCTGAATCATCTCATTGTAATCTATGGTGCTATATGTTGTGTAAATTCCTTAAAGGCTAAGCAATAATGAAAGACTCAGCAGAATCTATTATATGTGCTCGGAGTCGCCTGTGAGACTACATTATTAATGCCTCCTGTACAGAGCTTACAGCCTCTTCTTATATAATGCCACAGGCATCAGTTAGTTGATTTAATACTAATGTATGCCGACAGTGGTTTCTTGAAAAACTTGCTCTTAGGCACAGAACAATAACAACCTCAGATATAAAAGTGATGATTCTCATTATATGATCTCTGAGAAAGAGAGCTGTTAATTGTAAGGGCACACAGTATTATTCAGGTGTTGTCCTAATGAGGGCAGAGTGATGAGACTGGGAGAAGGACTTCTGCTAAAGACTTCTACAAATATGATTATAATACAATAAAAATGGCCACTGACAAGTATTTTACATTTTAGTGAAAAGTAAACTTCAAAGACACAAAAACATAAACTGAAGGTCATCTTCCTGGCATTTTTCAGACTTTTAAACCAATATATAAGTGGACTCTAGGTTTTTTTGTTTTTTGTTTTTTCAACTCCTCTTTCTAATGTTAAGTATGAAACTCAGAACTCAATTCCAGAGTATGTCTGATTTTTGATAATGAAAAAAAAGATACTTTCCATTTTGATTCTTAAAATTAATAAATAATAATTACACTCAAGATAATTATTAAAAGTGATCAATTTTACTTTCACTGCCACATTGTACAATAAGTGCTACTAAGTCATATGTGATGCTTAATATCTGACTACCTTTTAAATGGTGATGATGATAGCTCACTTTCCATCCTGACGTTGACGTTGGATTCAACTTAAATTTGAACTATTCCTTGAAAGACTGGGCTTCAAAATGATGTACACATTCAACTATGTTTTGTCAACAGACAGGCTCTGTTGGTCTTTTTGAGCTCCAAACAACAGAATTTGCTTGCTACCATTTAAAATATTAAAGATGATACAGTGTTTTGTTCGTTTTTCTACTAAGCTTTTTTGTCCGTGCATATAGATGCATAATTACTTATGATATACTAGTCAATAGTCATTTGTTTAGTTAAGATAACTCAAAGAATTAATATTAAATAATTATTGCGATTAAAACCTATAAAGTGAAATCAACATTTTTTGTGCTCCTTCGCATTGTCAGGCAAAAAAAGGGTGCAGAAAAATTATGAACAAGACATTTTATGTTGTTGCAAGGGAATTTTTTGGATGAAGCATGTGAATTATCTAAAATGAAGGCAAATCATATCTTAAGGTGTTCTGTTTCCTTGAGACAGCACTTAGTATTCCTGGATTGCTAACAGATTGTCTTATCTGTTATCATGCCCAACAGCATCTTAAGTTATGGTGCTTGCAAAAAAACCTTGCAATGGGAAAATAATTGGCAATATGCATCTTAAGATCATTTTTGTCCACATTTTTGTGGATTTTGTCCAGTTGATCCTGGTCTCAGCCTATAGTGTTCACTGAACATTATATGTTGTTTTCCAAAAAAAATATATTATTCTATTCTTAAAGGTAAAATTTTAGAAATTCTCTCTCCAACCGAACATGGTTTCTTGCCGGGAGCAGATGGTGGATGGGGATGGTTGCTTGCCAAGAGTTTCAACCGTTATTGTGATTACAATACAAGACATTTTAATACCTCCTCTGAGCAGAACTATTTCTTTAGGGCAACCTGGATGCTACAGTGACTTGCTAAAGGAAACTGAAGAGATGGACCAGCCAGGGATAGCTGGTTAGAATATTTATTTCAGTAGGAGGAAAGAAGGGACAGAGATAGAGGGAAAACAAGGGTTAACATTAATGCTGTTTTCCAACACCGGGAGAGTCTCTTGTTAAGTAAAGGAATGAAGTTTAATGCTAAACTTGTAATGTTTCCTCTAGTTTTTTTATATAAACCGGTTGCTATTGGCTATGGAGTGTAGCAAAGCTTAAAAATAGCTCCTTTGATGCAAAAACAAAAAATAAAACAAAACAACATAAGGAAAAATTTGTGAATAATCAATGATGTTACCTTGTAGTCGATGCCCTAAAGTACAATGCAATGTACATTATTAACAATTGAAGACATATGTTAGTGTAGACAGGGGGAGAGAGGAACATTGGAGAGACAGTCTGAGCTGTGGTGAAAGTGTTAGCAGTTGTGGGATATTTGTTGTAGTGCATTTTGAATTTGTGAGGTGGAAGTGCTCAAGCCAAACGTGGCTCTTTAGACTGAAAAAATGTAACACTTAAGTAATAGTAATAGTTTTTTTTTTTTTTAATTTCTTTTGGGTATTTTGTATGTTTGTTTTTGTTCTAAAAAATTCATATTCAAAGGTGATCTGAACATGTTGTATGAGGTTAACTGATAAATAAATCTATTCATATCATCATTTTTGAAAGCATCTTCACTTTATTTTTATTATCTAAAAGTTTTAAGCCCACACAAATACTTTCCTGTCCCATTCTTAAATACTACTGCTCTAGTGATACATGTGCCAGTCCACGTCACATACCCTGAACCCACTTCCCAATACAGCCAAATGTGTCGATGCAAATTCACTTTCAATGGCCCCATTGTGTCGTGACGTGACTCTGCAGCAGAGACTGAATACAAAAGACTGCATAATCCAAAGCCCCTTCTGCACATGGGACAAAAGGCCTCCAATGGCACATGCCTAGTATGGTGACAGGATGCTGTGTGTATGTGTGTGCATCTTTTGTGGCGGGTATCTGAGGTCATTTGGTTAAGACAATACAGCTGGTTGACAGGCATGTCAAAGCACACGGGGAACAGGCATAAGCCATCTGGGTTTTTAATAAAAATTGGGTACCAGTATACTCTAACTGGTATACTTGAGCCACACACATAGACTATACACAATCAACTCTCATCATAAGACATGTTTAATATAACAATAGTCTGAAAATTTGGGTTATGACCATTGGTTGTGACCTACTTCTATTAGGGTGAGACATGATGCAGTCTGACATATAACAAACCTTTTTTTTTTTTTTTTTTTTTTTTTACTACTACTTATACTACAATGTATTACTATGTAATTGACCTGGTATATACAGGTCACAACATTAGCTGCCAGTAGACTTAAAACTAAAAACACATAAAATATCAATATCAGCCATTAAAAACTCTAATTTACAGTGTGTAAATCCTACTATAAATGATACAAGTGACCATTTGTCAATACCCTTACTAATAGTGTGAGAAATTTTATTGAACCCTGTGATGGGCAGCAACCTAACCACTATTGATGGATGTACCGAAGATTAGACAGCGTGGTGTTATGTTGCATTCATTTGCACATTAAAAGAATGAAAATTAAAAAGGATGAATATGGAATAACACAAATGTGGCACAAAAATATTCTCATTAGCATATTTCTGCAAATGGGCCTTTCCCTCAGGATACTGTGACCAAATAAGAAAGAAAAATTTGAAACTGAAGCAAGGAGGCTGAGTGCCAGTATAGGGTGAAGAAGCAGATATTTCTGCAAGATTTGTTCTTGCTTTTACTTTCCAATAAAGCCAAGAACATGTCGATTAAACAAGAATTGTCTTAACTATTTTATATTGCTTCACTAACATTAACACTAACCAACACCATTATTCCTGTTTCTGCGTCACTAGGATCTGCTCCAATAACATTTTGCACTGCATTCAGTTAATTTGGTTTAAATTAAATTAGTTCCTCAAAAAAACCAAAATGACACACCTTTGATTATTGAGTTGGAAGACCGGAATAACAAATGAATGCTGATTTTATGGCATGAAAAGGGGCTGATTGTTTCCAGTTCCTTTTACACAATGGCAAAGAGAAGAAAGCTGTCTGTGAGCATCAGAAATGCTATAAACAAAACTCATAAAAACTTCAGAGGCTAAAAAGCAATAGGCAAAGATCTTGAAATCCCTGTTTCAACAGTTTGTAATGTCATCAACAGTCATATAACTGTTGAGACAATTCCAGGATGTGTTGCTAAGAAGAAACTCAACTAGAGAAGTCTGTGAAGGTTGATTGTGGAAAAAACACCATGAAAGACATCTATAGGGCTTCAGTCTGATCTGGATCAATCTGAAGTATTGGTTTCAGCCTGTACCATCCCTCACACACTAAACCAAGTACAGCTCCATGGGCGAAGACCAAGGAGATACCGCTGTTGAAAGAAAGGCCAAAAACATTAATATTAACATTAATATTTGATATTACTATATTACTATTACTACTATGACTTATATTTGATAAGTCACAATCTTTCTGGGACAATGTACCTTTGACATTTTAAAAAATATTCTGATATTCTGATCACATTCTCACTGCCAAGTCACCACATACAGATGCTTTGTCAGGGCTGCTTTCACATCACTTTTTAAGTACTGGGTATCCTATTAGTATCATTTTGCAACATAAACAGGAAATCTGATGGGAGAGCTGTTTTCTAAAAATTATAATTCTACACCACCAAACTGCAACAGCAAATACATTTTAAAACAAAACATAATTGTGATAACATAACAGCTTACTATTTTTATTGACATGAGTATATGTTGTTTTTTAATGTATATGCCAATACTGAAGGTATCAGTAAAATGTTCACAAACATTTTTGTTTTCCACCAAAATATCCTATCTTGCACTATAGTATCCATTTATACTGACTACAGTATTATTAAACTTGTTCATGATTATGTTAAGGCACTCACAGGGAAAGATTGTGGTCCAGTTTAATAGAGAAAAAAGTTCACAGTGATTTCAGACACAATATATTTATTTAACCAAAACAACAATCTTTTCCTAGCCTTAACCAAATTGTTTTTGTTGCCTGGGGTGACTGTGGCTTGGAAGGTCAGTGGCTGATCCCTGGTTCCTCCAGTCTATATCCAAAGTTTTTGTGGGAAAGATACTCCAAAATGCCCCTGATGGCTGTGCCTTCAGTATATGTGAGTGTGTGAGTATGACAGGACTCTGTATGCGCACCCTGGTCAGACAGTCTTGCATTTTGTGCACTCACATCCACCCCCAACAGGGGATGTCAGGAGTGCATTGAAACAATGGCAGCAACTCTGTTGTGTTCCCTGAAAAGTGAAAAAGGAAACTAAAGTACTACCCAGTGCATTAAAAAATGATGCTGAACAGACCCTGATCACCCTTATGAGATGAGTTAGGAGTGGGAACATGTTGTGGTGTGCTCTAGATTAGGTATCTTTTTCTCCAGTTCTTAATTGTAATCCATTGTGAAATAGAATTTAGTAGAATCTCTTTGCGTTTTTATTTCTTTTTATGCTATTCAGTGGATTAATCGTAAAACCTACATTGTTAACTTTCTACATAGTGATGGTGCTAACTTGATAAATGTATTATAGTCTTGGTGGATAATAATGTAGCTAACTTCATACCAAATTCATACCTACATTGATAATTCACTAAATAGTGATGATGCTAACTTCCTACCTTCAATATAAACTAGTTAGACATTAATATTGCTAACTTCATCTCTGCATTCTTAGTCTGTTAGATAGTGATTCAGCTCTACCGATAGCATATGCTTTAGATTAAAATTCAACAGTAACAATAACTTTGATACTTTATCTTGCTTTTTCTGCTATAACTTCACCCACTGTCTCATACCACTGCTTACACTTGCGATGTATTCATAATTTTAACATTGCATTGTAATGACTTAGCCTAGCTAAATTATTCAATTACCAATTACTCATCTTATAGATGAGTTGATGTGCAAGTTTCCTTGATTGAGTAAAGGGATTGTTCCCCAACACTAGGCCTTGTTTGCCTTCTTATTATTCACAGCTGAGAATGCTGCTGATTTAGAAAAAGAGTATTTTTTTTTAAGTGTAAGAAAGAAGTTGCAATGAGTGGTTAGAGTGAGAGTGTGGTACTTCTGGAATTCATGATGAGTCATTTAATAGTTTTAGGCCAGTAACACATGCAGGTTGGGATATCGGGATAAACTCTTACGTGTCTGTTTTCCTATTTCTTGTTGCCGCTCTTCTCTCTGGTTCATGCAGTGTGTGTCTCATTCAAACAATGGCATGATGAGAATACAACAAGCTACATAAAACAAAGAATGGAAGACAGGTTAGATCCAGGAAAAAAAAGAGATTGTAAGAGGGTAGCAGTAGTATCATACTCTGAGAAATAAAAGGGATACATGTCATTTTCCATTTCCTCAAGTCTTTTCTCTTTGCTTTCTTCTCCTCCTCATTTGTAATGGTGTTGATGTGGAGTAGTTTTATGCCTGCACCCCCAAGGACATAGCCGAGAAGAGGATTTCCAACAGTCCACTGGAGTGTAAATTTTTTCAATCCCTTCATCCATCCATCCATCCATCCATCCATCCATCCATCCATCCATCCCTTCACCCTCTGCTTCTCTCTGTCCCTCAGTACTTACAACCATCCTTTTACTCCCCTCCCACCGAAACCTTTCCCTGTTGGCTCCTGCAAGACAAAATAATTCCCATTTTAACTTCCCCATTGCACAGAATGACCGTAATATATCTGCAGGGGGTTGATGGGGCTGTTGATCAATATCAATTACTCATCTATTTGTAGCTGCTGAGAGTTCTGCTTTCACTCTTTGGTCTGCACAAGCTCACATATGGGTTTGATCACACTCCAAATCCCCCACCATGAATCCCTGAAAGAACACGCCTAGTTCTAATGCCTAAAAACAAATGACAGAGCAGTAATTCACTATTGTTACGACCAAATCTGGGTTCCTAGGTGTTGAGAAGCTTTAGCTAAAAGCAAAAAATGTGATTCAAATAGTTTTGTCTTCTGATCTATTTGCTGCTCTTCATTCCTATTAAGATTGTCTTAAACATGTTTTATATTAACAAAAGGAATCAGGACCAGTGACCATATCCTGTGTATGATGGTGAGAAATAATAATTTTGTAAAAGCAGCATTCAAACACATCTTTTTTATCTTGTTTCCTTCTCTTTTTCTCACAAACTGCAATATAGATGAGCGAGGCAAAGCCTCTCTGATAAATGTCCATTTCTGCTTTGGTAAAGGGACACATGGACTTTGCATTCTCATGAGATTTAGCAATGCATTCTTAATCATAGCCTATATATTGCCCAGTGTGCTGTCTCTGTAATCACTCATTTCGTTAATATCTGATCCTTTTTGACTAAATAAGACTAAATGCAACACACACTAGTAGTGTATGATTTGCCTGAAAACACATTTGTTTTATCTGTGAACCTGCACACTCGTAGAACTTACTTAGGGTGCACCCTCTGACGTTTTTCATTTAATACAAATTTCTCTCCTGATAATATATTGGCTTACCAAGGATTATCTGCCAATACAGATTCCTGATGTATCAGGAATGTATCAGTGCTCTCTTTTTACCAGTGCTTTCTCATCTGGATTGGATCAGTGTATCCCTAGTACTTTGGCACAATAATACTTTGAGCTACATTGCAAGATCTGCATGTAAACAATCAAAACACTGACATATTTATGTTTATATATATTATATTTATGTTCATGCTAATATTTGCTAATTAGCACAAAATAAAAAGTCAGCTCAAGCTAACAGGAATGTCGTTAGTTTTGCAGGTATTTGTTTATAAACCAAACTGTTGGATGATTGTGCTAAATAAAAAGTCAGGGATCACTAAAGTCAGGCGATCTCCAGTCATTCAGCTTGGACAATGTGCAGTACATCAGTAGAGATTTTATGGTTACTTCTTCAGCAGTTGCAATGATATTTTAGTCAGCTCTTTGTATGTTGATGGAAAAAAGTTTTGTGTTAAGTATTCAGTCTGTGTAAGTTTCAATGCTCTTGAAGTCCAAATGATTTGGCTGGAGCGGTGGATTTTGACATAGTTTGACATTGAAGACTCTCCTTCTGTCTTCTTCCGCCCTGCCCTGTCCTGTTTCTTCTACTCTCCTTTACCCCTCTTTTTTGTTTCATGTCATACTTTGCTCTTTCTATTTTCCATTCCTTTTGTTTCTCCCATCCTCTGTGATTTACTCTTGTGTTATCTTTTATCTCCTACTTTTCCTTTCCTCCTTTTCCTCTTCTCTAGGTTTACTGCTCCTCTGACCTCATTTCCTACCTCGTCCTGGTCTTTTCTCTCTGCTCATTCTTTCCTTGTTTCCTCTCCCTTTCTGTCCTTCTTCATATCCTTTTAATCTCCTCTTATCATCATCTCCTCTCTCCTCATTTCACCTGTCCCCCTTTCTACTAACATTGATTTCTTGATTCCTTCCCTTCTTTCTCCTCTCCCCCAACCACTCACTCCACTACTTTCTCCCATTTTCCATGATGCCCTTTTTTTTCCCCTCTTCTTTTCCCCTTTGCCTTTTGCTTCTTCTTCTCTCCTTTTCTCCTCTTTCCTCCCCTTCTTTTCTCTCCTCTGTTGTTGTCTCTCCTCCCTAGAATTTTCTTTCTTCCTTCATCTCTATAAAATCATTCCTCCCTTGTCCTCTCTTTTCTCTCCCCTCCCTTGTCAAGGCTTCCTCTCCCTGCCCTTCTTTTCCTCCTGTCCCAACTCCTCTATTCTCCTACTATCTTTGCTTCCTTCTCATTTTCTCCTCAATTTGCTTGTCTTCTTGTCTACTCCTTTACTTCTTGTCTACTCCTTTTCTTCCTTGATCTCCAATTTCCTCTCTTGTTTTCTTTTTGTCCTTCTCTTCTGCTTTGTCTTGCTCTCTTCTTTCCTTACCTCCTTAACTTTGTCTCCCAATGCTTCCCTTTATTCCATTCTTTTCTTCTCTCGTTTCTGACCTCTCTTCTCTTTTACGTCCCACTTTTCCTAGACTCTTGTTTTCATTCCGATTCATGTCTCACCCCCCCCCCCCGGCTCTCTTTCCTCTCTACTACTTTAACTCTTTTCTTTTGTCCTTCACTCATAATCTGATGGACATTTTCATAGAGATTCTGACTGTCTCCACCAGTAATTAATCCAAATTTTAAAAATAGTGTTATAGGAGTGAATTGTTTCTCATGTAAGTTCAAAAATTTTTAGCATTTGAACATTAAGTTTTACCCTGTCCTAGTAACTGACAACTCTGTACCAGTTGTGGATTGACTTTGTCTACCCCTTGTGTATATCGCAGTCTGTGAAACCCTGGATGAGTTTCCTGTGTTAAAACAGCCTACATTGTTTCCCCTCTCAATATCTTTCTCCCTTTGTCTTTGTCTATTTCTTCTCCCTTCATCAATCTGTCCTCATCCTTATTGCCCTTTACTCCCTTGCTAACTTCCATTTCACTTTATTTCCTCCCTCATACCCCTTCTTCCCTCCACCTCTCCACTCCACTCCATTCCGTCTGCCTTTCGTCTGGTCTCCATCCTTTTCGTCCTCTCTGACTTCTCGTCTTATTCTTGGGACTGAAACCATCACAGAGAATTAGTGCAGATGTCTTTCACAGCAAAGGCCAGAGGAGAAAAGGAAAAGTGTGTCTGGGATGTGAGATGCAATGAAACAGCGGGGGTCTCTGAGTGCCCTTCTTACCAAATGCCAACATGCTCATTCAATTTCTCATTTCCCTCTCTCCTTTCTGGCTTTTGTTTTCAGATTTACATCATCATTACTGCAGCTTTGTGTCTCCTACTGAGGGAATGAGATATTCAGCTAGAGTGAGGTATTCTGCCCATTGTCTTTCTAGTAGATCATCTGAGTGCTTGACTAAATATATCTTTGTCTGAGACAATGCAAGGAAGACAACCAACAAACAAAGCTCTTTTACCAACTGCTGTCCCCTTATCATATCACAAGAAAAAATGAAAAAAAAAAAAACACCAAAAAACAATACAATAATGGCTCGTGCCCTGCTTTCTTTACTTTCTTGCATCTTAATTTATGGATGTTGAGTCTTACTTGCGTGGCAATATCCTCCAGCTGCCCCAAAAACAAAGTTGTCTGGGAGTGAATGTAGGCCAGGGAGATGCTGGACTACAGGGCACAAAGGGCAGCAGAAGTGAAAGGATGAATGAAGAGCAGGAAGATTTTTCTCCTCACCAGCCTTAAATTACCAGCTATCCCCAATTGTATGCCCTTCCACGCCCATGCATATATTTGCATACTAATTAGGTCAAACGTCTGCCTCCTTGGAAGACATAGCAGGCAACTGTCTGTCCTTTTGTTTCTCCACCTAATTTATTTCCATCCAAAACATTAATATGCGTGAATAAATGCCCTACTTGCATGTAGCCACGCATGCTCTGCAAAAGAGAAAAATAGTTAATAGATGACAAACACCTCTGTTGTTAGGGAGTTTGTTTCCTATTTATTGAAGTTCACAAGTGGAGTAAGTACTGCAAAAAGAATATCAATTTTGATAAATCTGCTTTCGTTCACACTTTGTTCACTCAATTTAATTTAATTATTTTCTTCATTCCCCTATTTGGTGTTCGGGCCCAGAGCAGTCAGTAGTTCAAATTTTTTTTCTTTATAATGTTTTTAACCTTAGCTCAAATCAATGATTTAATGGAAGTTACACAATTTAACTATTTTTTAATATTTTTGTTCATTGTTGCCCAATTCATCCAAAATATTCCAAGGAATCCACTCATTTATCGGCAGTTTGTGTTATGAGTATTTTAAAAAGTATAATCTTTAGCCCCTGACTGTCATTTGTGGTGCACATAATATAGATTTAAGATTTCTGATTGGAAGATTCTTATCAAAATGTACACTGAAAGTCAGGGATGACCTCTGTCTTTAATTTTTTATGTTCGTAGACATGAACCTTGGCCTTTTTTTTAGATCAAAGAATCAGACAATTGTGAAACACATCGTTGTGAAACGATTTGTAAAGATAATTCAGTGAAGAGTTTCATGCTCAGGTAAAAACTGCTTCACTTACATTAAATGACGATGTCTAGAGATTGCTGTCTCAAGTAGTAGGTCATGCCAGGCTTTTAATAGTTACAACCAGCTAAAACTAACACAGTCTAAAATAACAGCCCTACAGTTGAGCAATAAATCAGTGACTCAAGTGTCATTGCTATGGAAACAAATCTATCTCACCAAATTTTGAAATTTAAGCCTTGGAATTTCTAGCACTCTGTCTTTTTTCAATGCAATCATGTATCTAAATGTTGGCTTTTAATTCAACTCTTCAAGTTTTAGGCTCATTTTCATTTTTAGTTTTCAAGAATCAAAAGCTCAAAAAACAAAATCAAATTCATGTCTATTCCATAGACCAAATTCAGATCCCAAAATACGAGTTTAAAAAATCTACATAAAACATTACCAAGGATAAGATGTTGAGTCTATCTCTGAACCTGGCTTTCATACAACATAGCTACAACATAGCTCCAGAATGTAAAGGAATGAGATATATATATATATATATATATATATATATATGATGCTCGGTATTTTCATTCCTAGATGTTACTAAAAATAAACATCGAGTTATTGCAGAATTTGAAATATTCAGTGATGGCAGCACTCCAGAGAAGTCCAATATGATTTGTGCTGGGGATATGCTTTGGAACCAGAGTCTGTGCATATGATAGGAACTGTCTTATCAAAGTAAGATAGGATGTGAAAGGTCAGTACAAACAATTATAAACAGGAAGTCAAGGCCTTTAATTTTATTTCATTAAAATACAATTTTTCATGTACAAATTATAATCTATAAGAGCACATTGAACTATTATTACATTTAAACAGTGTTTTGACTTTCTGGATGATAAAAAGTGTGGACAGCCAGTGTATAACCACATTGATTCTTCATCTTTTTTATGCTCTAACTTTTGCCTAATTCAAAAAATAAATTAATGCAATATTCTGTTTTTGTTTTTGAAATCATTTAGTTTACAAATCTCCTATACAGTAATGATAAGATAAGCACTGATGTGCCTTATTTAACAGTGATTACTTTGTTTTGTATCTTCTTATCTCACTATTCCACTAGGTTGTTCAAAGATGTATCAATTCAGCTTTATGGTCACTTGGAGGCTATAATACCTGGTGGTGTTGAACTGCTTTGTGTTACAGTTAGAGATACTAAAAATGTTTAGTCTGCCTTCGCTGAGTTAGATTGACATGACAAAATGTTTGAACAAAAGAAAGAGTAATACAACCTTCATCAAGATAGGATTTATTGTGGTGCCCTTGTAATAGGCTGCAGACATTTTAACTGCCGAGTGTATACCAAGCAACAATTTCATTTTCCTCCTCCTCTGTGCTGCCATTACAAGTGTTTTTTAATAACTTTTGCAGTGCAGCATTGTGGGAAGAGAAATCCATGCTTTCTCTTATCAGTGAGGGCATTTTTCAACTGACTCAACATCTTGTTCCCTGACTTTCCCAGGGATCAGATTAGGATGGTTGAAAAGATAACAAGCAGAATCCAATTCACATTAACATACCTCATCCTTGTGTGGGAAAACGGAGAGGGAGGGGAAAAAAATTCCTGCTAGCTGCATGTCTTCTAGGGCTCTCTACTTAATTGCATTATTGTTAACGAAGTGCTGATGCAATTACAAGAAAGAAGCCCTCTTTCTTCTCATGAGAGTCACATTAGTTTCAGCCCAGTCTGGCGTCATGAAATCACAGAACACTTATTCTTCCCCTGGTCTTCTTTCAAATACACATGCCATCTGTCTGCTTTGATGTTTGTGTTCCTTTGCGCTGCACGTCACTCTCCATCACCTTCAATCACCGTCTGTCTTGCAACACTGTCAGAAAAGAGCAGTGAGGTCTCCTGAATTTGTGCATTCATTCATGCAGGCAAGTTTGAAATGTGGTGATTATTTGTTTAGTTCAGTGTCGGGGGAGCGGCCGTGACGCTTGGAGGGCTTTTTATCATCCCACTCACTTTCTGGATTATAGAGGGTAAAATCATGTAGAGCATGAATATTCATGAGCACAGGATCTGAGAGTGAGTGAGACACATTCACTGTCAGTGAATGTGCTAAGTCTGATTCTTCCACTGGAGTAATGCTGATGTTTCTGACGACTACAATACATAAATCAGCCATGGGTGTATATCAAAGTTTATCAGCTGCAGATTCGTCAGCCATCTGTAGTGCATGGACCATCTATAGCAAAACATCACAGCTAAGCGATAGTCATGTGACATACATGTGCCTAGACATAGCAAGAAACCTGAACAAATGGAAGAGCCATGTAACCTGTCACATGTTTTATTTTTATGGTTTAATGTCTCAAAATGCCATATTTTATCCCATTAAGATGCAATAACTTGGCATGTAAAGACATTAAGCTCTAGCATGATAACACAAAGAAAGTAAACTTGTTGTCGATAGATAAACACATAAATGGTTTATTCTAAATGCATCATCTGGAGCCTACATAATTTTTAATCTCATCAAACCATGGTCTTCCTAAAAAGAATGACATTTTCTCTGGCTCTGTCTTAAATTCTACTCTATGCAATCATCCAAACATGGAGGTCACTCTTAAAAGCTGACTGTATTTGCATTTTAGAGGTATTGACTTTTCACCTGCTTTGCAGGCTCAAAACTAGCAACTCCATAAAAACAGCTCTTCCTTGGTTTCTCAGACACAGCTTTATCCTGATTTGTTTCAGAGCTCTCCTGAGTTGTAAGGGTGTCTTGAAGGTTACCAAATTGGAGGCTGTGAGCTAATTCTGGCCTGGTGACCTGCACAACTGACAGGATCAGCAAACCAGGCCCTCCTCTCTCACTCCCTGCTAGTCAGCAGCATCATTATCAGCATTTGGTAGATGACATAACTCATGTATTCTATCTCAAGATAATCTGCTCTTTATGAAGCCTATTTTTAACATTCATGACTCCAATGATGGATATTACACCTGCAGCCCTTTTCTTAATCATAAATAAGTCAAATTTGAACATTAAGACATCATAAATACTGCTAGAATCAGTGCAGCTTACTCTAAATACCATTTTTTGGTGATATCTCTTTAGGATAAATGTCCATAATTAATTTAAAACCTATGCCAAAAAGGAACCCCTAAAACTTAAGTTTTTGGCTCACATAATTAGATTTGGACAGTTTCTTTAGCATCAAAGTAATCCAAGGACTATACACCTATCCATCACTAGTTACATTGCAATGAGGAACTACTAGCAGCTATTGCAGTATGACTTTCCATGATGCAGATTCACTAAAATACAATATTTTACTATGATGTCAGTAAATTAGAGGGTAAAAAGACTAAGGTCTTAGTGTAAGCATCCTAATATTTGTTAATTAACAGTAAACATAAAGTACAATTGATGCTGAGTTTTGCATTTTAATAAATTTATGTTTGACCTGATAATGGCCCTAGATGAGTTTCACCAAAGTGTTAACCATTTACTTTCTAGGGGAACATAAATATCTGAACCTACAGGAAAAATCAGCGTATCACAAAAGTCAGGAGGATTCGTTTCCTAGGGAGTATTGTCCTTACAAAGTTACATGGCAATCAACTAAATGAGTTTTTAGATATTTAAGTCTGGACCAAAGTCTTGGACTGACTGAAAAACGTTCTGTCATTTCCATCTAGAGAGTTGTGCCAGTGGTTTAAGTGCTTAGGTGAGGACAGCAACAATAGCTTACTTACAAACAGTGTCCGATATCACTTCCTATTTAAAGTATAGTTAATTTATTTTCTGACCTTTTAATTTGAGTGTACACTCTATAAAATATCCCAGGATGCAATTAAAAGCATACACACTGCACATTATTGCTTTTTGCTTAGTAATCCCACAATTCAATGTCGTACATTTGATGGATATAAAAATGACAGTTGTGAGACACCTGTCTGAGATTATGCAAAATGATGATAATTAATAAGTGTCTAGTTATCAGTTTTAATGTTTTGGCTGATCGGCAAATGTCCTCATTAAAACTTATATAAAATTAAAGTATGAAAGTGGTAATGTGTAATTTTAACCCTTGACTTTCCAAAGTCTGTAAATAACACAGACATTGAGCAACAACAACATCAATTTACCTCTTACTCTTGTGGGCTCAAAAAGAAAACAAACACCAAAAGCTTGCAATAACCACAAATAAAACAATCCCCTGTTGCAGACCTTTAGAAGCTTGGGTGTGATGTGTATGTGTGATAACTTAAGACGGTACTGCTGGCATCTTCACTCGCAAAGCAACAGTGGGTAAACCCAAGGGGAATAGTTCAATCATCTCCTTAATCTAAAGGCAGACAACAGTCCAACCTCAGTCTCAGTGGTGATGAAGAAAGGAAACGGCTAATCTCCCTCAAAGCCAGAGGTGCACCTCTGGCTTCGAGGGGGCTGTACCATCATGATTCACAGCTGTGTGTGTGCTTGCCATTGATTTGGAGAGGATGTAAGGACGAGACCCTGATGCCACAGCTCAACCCAACATTCATTGCTGCACAGACTCTGGTTCCAAAGCATATCACCAGCACAAGATGGCAGTGCCCGTATCCAGAATATTTTTATTTCATTGTTGTACGATTGGAGGAATTGTAAACATATTGCCCATCTGTACATACAGACATTGTTTTAGCTGTATTACACACTTCTTACAAATGTGCCAAGTTACTACTATAGTTTCCAAACCTTACACTAAAGGCTTACATCCCTAGCTAGTTGCTATGTTACACAGAATACAAATGACAAAGAATAATACATAATCTCAGCGGTGTCACAGAAGTGCCACCTCACAACCCTGCTTTCTCTGTTAACCCAACCTACTCTGCCTGTCCCACCCCTCAACAAATCATAATTTTAGAAAACATCTTTACGGATTAATCTGAGGCATATAAAAAACTCTCTAAAAATGAACAGGATAGTCATATTGAGGGATGTGCATTTCAAAGAAACAATGGAAAGGTTACCCTCTTCAAGGTCACATAGCGTACTTTTGGATCAACTGTAGAATTCCTACTGCTATGCACATTTTAGCACATGAGATTTACCCAGGGGTTACATGTCAACGCCACAAGCTTGCAAACCAAAATCAAAGGCTGGTGAGGGTTAAAGAAGGTTCGACTCAAATAAGATGTTCCAATGTGGTCATAAGTCTTGAAATTGTTAGTGTGAATGTGCCCTCAGTCTTGGATGTGGGAGTGCAACTCTGAAGTCAAATGAAGAAAACTGGTAGTGTTCCTTCAGTTTAATTTTCAAGGATTAAGGTGTAAAAAGATAATTTTAATGTTAAGCTTGCCTTTGCATACCAGCTGCATATGGTAACAGCATTATCTCCACATTAATCAGCTAATCTCCATCAGCAGGGAGCCAAGTCACTAGCACTGAACAGACCTCGTCTAAAAGGAGGAATTTGGGATGCCCTCTACCCTAGACACATTTTGGTTTTCTCACTTACTCCCCTTTTCTTGCTCTATTCTATTTGCATCCCCTTATAATCCATCTCAGTATTCCTAATTTCCTTTTATTCCACAGCTGTGTATGAGATACACACATACCCTCCATATGGTAACATAAACATGAGTTCACAGTTCTGGAAGGAAAAGAAGAAAATTTTGCCCTTTAAATTCTTTCTTTCTGTCTCATGGGTTTATACAAAGCTGGTGAGGGTTTGCATGTCAGTGACAGGGCCCTGTGTGGGTATTTATATACCTCTTTATGAGTCATGGCAGAGGAATCACATTTGCTACAGCTGCACTGTTACCCTTGGACTCCTCTGCAGGGTCCTCTCTCTCTCTCCTGTGATCTCCTATATCCTGCTCACTGTCTCTGTATTCAAAACTAGCCAGGTCCCCTCATTTTAATCTGTGGAGGTCTTGGGAGAAGTCATGAAATATTTTCAGCTCTAGTCATCTCTAAATAAGTATTATGGCATAGTGACTGGTTAATGATGTATCAGGCTGGGTAGCCTGTGTAAACACTTCAGGGATTTGGGGTGGAAGGGGGCTGTTTGGGGACTGGCTGATGAGAGCTATGGAGGAGTGTTAGCCCAAAAGCACTGAAAAATAGCTCCAGTGATGCTGTGGGCTCTATAGCACTGCTGATTACTCTTGGTGTGGAGCACATAATCACTAGCACACTGTAGAACTGGAGTTTTTGGGGAAGTGAATATGTTTTGATTTAAGAAACATTTCAAAATTGTGGAAAGCTTGTAGTTTGCTGTCTTACCCGCAGCCAGATGAGAATATCAATATCAGTTTCATCTTAGGTATGTCAAGTATAGAGAACGCCAGGACTGTTTAGTTTACTTTAGCTCAAAGACTGGGAGCAGTCTAGTTTGGGAATTGTTTTGGGGGGATATAAGCTCAGTCATTTAATATTTCTTCTTTTTCTTCTTCTAAAGAAGGAAAGGACCCTGAAAAAACACTTATCACCTATCATGGCTCACTTAAATTCTCCGCTCTAACAAATTCATTTCTTGAGAGAGTTTGACTCATGGTTTTCTGCCATATGTATGTGTCAAGAAACATACTACTGTATAATATACATAATATATATTTCATATTGTATCCGTGTTTCATAGCATTAAAATCTTATTTATGAGTTTACTTGAGTTGAGTTGGGAACTGTATCTTGCTACCCTCTTAAGGATGGGATGCAAACAGTTACTTAAACATCTGAAACTATTGTTTGTCCCATTTTATCCCTTTCCCCCTTTGCCTGTTTTGAGTCATCTCTAACCTTAATTATGCAATAATTTTAACCCAAACATGATCATTCCCTAAAACTAACCAAGTGGTCTCTGTTCCTTAGTCCAATCAAACTTTAACCATAATGCTGTTGGATCAGATTTATTTTTCCAAAAGTAATTGTCAGTTATTTGTAGGGCACATGAACAAGAAATGGAATACTTTTTTTTTTTTTTAATATATGTAAGGTATTACAGGGGAGTGCTATTTTTTTTTTAACTTGGATGTTATAGTTTTGACCATCATGTCTATGAGTTATGATAATTTTATACTTATCAAAATAATGGATAACAGAAAAATCAACACAAGAGTCCAATGGGGCAAGCAACACAGGCAGTCAGTTAGATTTTAAACCAGATTAACCAAATTCACTGTATTAGAGTTTAAATCAAAAGAAAGGGCTCCCAAAATCCCTCGTACAGGAAAACTGGGTGGGTCAAAGTTGAAGAAGGATCAGTGTGAACCTTATGGATAGCTGCCTGTATTCCTTGCCCCATCTGACTGCTGTCCCATTCCCAGTTCCAGACAGTTACCCTGGTCAATTAATATTATTAGTAAAAGGAGAACACAAGAACAATAGCACTACATATCTAAAGTGTTTTTTCTAGCAATTGTTTGGTTCAGTGACACAGCCCACATCAGCCTGACTACAAGCAGTAGGCTAGAGTTTTCACTGAAACAAAAACTTTGATAAACTCACTGTCCACTACCTGCTCAGCAGCAAACAGCAGACCGACATGGTTAGAGACCAGCTGGTGAACACAGTTGAGCATTTAGCAGCTAAGGAGAAAGATATTTTCTCAGCAGCTGGAGGAGACCCAAACAGAGTTAAAAGGAGAGTGAATATTGGACACTTACATTAATCACATGGACACAAACACAACTCCAACGAATTGCTAATGTCGATCGATGTCTGCTACATATGTAAGTGTTGGCTAACCTAACAACTTTACAGGAATAAGTTTTCTTGAGTGAATTTCCAGAACCTGAATAACTCTTTGAAGATATCATTCAACAAATGCACTGTTCACTTTCTCTCTGAGACTGATGAGAGATAATTGTTATCAATCTCATGCAAGTGTGTTCAGTACAGAGCAGGAGTGAGCACACTGTTTGCCTGTATTACCCTGTCGGAAACTGGGTGAAACAACCAGTCTGGGAATTTCCAAAGTGTCCAGTGACTGCTGTTGTCAAGAAATACTCCCAGGAAGTAACTCCTTCTGAACCCAAAAATTGTTCTCACACCAGCTTTGGAGGTGTTGGTAAGTGTGTTTTCAACTTTTGACAGAACCAGGCTGGCTGTTTCCCTCTGCTTGCAGTCTTTTTGCTAAGCTAGGCTAACCACATCCTGACTTCAGTTTTGTACCAAACACAAAGACATGTGATTGATATCAGTCTCCCCATCTCATTTTCAGACTAATTGTTGACTAATTGAATGACTTGGTTTCGTATGGAAGCTTCTTTTTTTCGGGTAAAAACTGAAAGATTTGCAAGACTAAAAACTCTTTGCCAGACACTCTAAAAATGTAATCTCAGTTCAAGGTCCAGGGACCTTCATATTTTCCAGAGCTTTCAGCCTCATATTTCATCAGCAAATGGGTAGAACTATTTTCAGCAATTTCATTATATTCCAAGATGTTAGCAGCTACTAGGGTTAGTATAGTTTTATCTGATAGAACTGATGGCTGTAGTAAATACTGCATTCTGTAATGATCAATAAAAATAAAAGTCTTTATTTCACAGCAACGTTTGGATCCTCTTTGTTTATAGGATAGTAGGCTTAGAGCTGCACTAAATCAGTCTCAGTTTCAGGAATATTATATAGGTTACACTTTCTGAGAGAACGGTTACTTTTCATTCTCTCTGATAAATAAAAATGATGAGAGTTCTGCAGAGCAAACCACAGATGTAGTGGCATAATCTCTGTGGATAATCTCTGCTTTTAATAGGATTATTTAATAACTGTCAGGGAAAGATTTTTAGATCATCTTGTTTTGATTGCCTTTTGCTGGTTAGTTATGGGTGTCATAAAATCCCTATTTCCTCAATTGTCAACTACATCTCTGTATCAGTGGAACAGGACACACTGAGCATTTGATTTAATAGTAATATTATCATATAGAAATATATAGTAGCTTTGTACTATTGGTACCTCAGTTTTTTTCAAGGAATTTGAGTTTTGTAGCAACCTGGAGGTAATGACAATACACCCTTTTTGCGGTAGGCTGTCCAAGTTGTGATAAAAGGAAAAGCACTGGGAGAGTTTTTTTTTTTACTTTTGCTTTTCCTTCTGTTAAAACTCAAATTGTCTGCTTTGATAAAGGTCAATCAAGAAGTATTAATTCATTTGTTGGCCTGCATGGAGGCAGGAGAAAAAACTGAACTGAAAAAACAACATTAACATATTATCATCTTGTAAAGTTGCAATAGAGTGTCAGCAAGTAGTTGCCTATCTACACATATAGCAGACACAGAGTAACATTAATATTTATTGGGAATCAGGTCTCCAACTACTTGACAAATATACATCCAATATTCATTCTCCTTTACCTCTAGGTCTGTGTCCACCAATTTCTGAGAAAAAAAAAATGTTTAGCTGTTATATACTCCACTATTTTGTCTTACTGTCAGGGTTACAGCAGCAAAGAACATTTTAATTGAAAACAGCAATGTTGTGTTGCTATCTGTGGTAATAATTTTATGTCAATACTCCCATCACATCTTTGCTCACCATACACATAAAATACATACAAGAAAAGCACACACAGTGTTCCCTCTGCGAAAACACAGCTAACATTTTGAAATAGTATAACTGCATGTAAAATCATAAATATTCACAACTAATTAGAAGATTAGAAAATTAATCTCTTCACTATGCTAACTGCTAATTCAAAACCCTGAGGAGTAAACAAACTCCTGTTCAGCAAAGATCAATAAGGTCCCTGGAGTCAGACAGAGACAGAGAGGAGGGGGAAAAAAAGAACAGACAGAAACTCTGATAGGGAATGTTCATAATATAATGAGGTACTCATTATGAGATTTTCAGTTACTGTCACCCTTCCTTTGTAAACATTTAAATGAAAACTTGTGCTGGGAGTAGATTCCAACTGCTGGCAGGTGAAAGTCTCATATCTCCATAATTTTTTTTCAATTCAATTCAATTCAACTTTATCTATATAGAGCCATATCATAACAGACATTATCTCAGGGTACTTTTCATATAGATCAGATCTAGACCAGACTCTTTATAGTTATTATTTATAGAGACCCAGTTTTTTTGTAGCCATGTAGAAGCTTTATGTACCTGTCTGCTGGTAGTTTCTGCAACTCTTCCTCTGCTATACGTTCAAGCTCTTTTAAGTTTGCTGGAGTGCTTTTTGCAGTAACAGATTTCCGCTTTTTCTAAACGTTTGCAATGGGATTCAGGTCAGCACTCATTGCTGGCTCGTTTAAAACAGTTAATCTTTTACTTTTCAACTATTCTTTTGTGCTGCTGGATGTATGCTTTGGGTCGTTTTCAGACACTGGGTAATACATTTTTCTCTAAAACGCCATGTTAATATTCTGATTTTATCATTACTTTGATACATTCAGTTTGTTGCCTTTAAACAAACTGATGCACTGCATCCCCATAGAGCTCTACTTTGGTTTCATCTTTCCATAGAACATTATCTCAGACTGTGGCTTATCTACAAAAAGGTTTGCAAATATTATTGTTGCCTTTTTGTTTCGTTCTTTCAATAACAGTGTCTTTCTTGGCCTTTGTCCATTGAGCCCTACTTGGTTTAGTGTGTGGTGTATGGTATGGGCTTTTCTCAGAATCCGCATCAACCTTCACAGACTTCTCTCACTGAGTTTCTTCTTAGAACCATGTCCTGGAAGCATCTTAACAGTTTTATGTCTGAAAAACTTCTTGACAACATTACTAAATGTTGAAACAGGGATTTCAAGATCTTTGGTGATGCTTTACACCATTTGGAATTGTTGGGTTTTTGGGGTTATTTCTGATGCTCTAAGACAGCTGTACTGTCTCGTCTTTGTCATTATGAAATGAAACTGGAAACAATTAGCCCCTTTCCATGCAGTAAAACCATCTTGATACTTGATTCAGATCATGTGAACACTGAAAATTAAGCACAGGTCAGTCTTTTCTGTTTTCTTTTTTTGTTTTCTTTTTTTATTTGAAGAACCAATTTAAGTTAATCAGAAGAGTGCCTAAACTGTTTCAAACAAACATTTAATGTCTGTAAAAGCTTTTTTTGTTTTGTAATCTTGGACATTTTACTAAATATTCTGTTGATACAAAATTGTTGATTTGAATTTATTTTTGAAGATATTCTAAATTGTGCACCTAAATTTAGATGTGGCAATAATTAAACCAGGACTGTAGTTGCCATTTATAGATATTGTACAAATTGATAATTTGAAAAATGTTGTGTCCAGTACAAGGGATACCAGAAAAAAATGTTTGAAAGCATTGTTTTCTGGTATCCCTTGTGCATTAATGCATCCATTAGTAAGAATCAATGATACAGAGAGGTATCTAGAAAATCCAAACACAATACAGGCCCAACATTAAAACAGGTAACTGATTTTCAAATTGTCGTTTATTGGTGTATACACAGAATTGCCACTCCTTATTCCTATGAGAAATATAGCTAAAATGGGGCTTGATATACAGTGACGAGAATCTGAATGATTATAACCTTAACTATAAAGGTAACAGGAATCTAACCATTTTTAAAATATGTTATCTTGAAAGGTACTGAAAAACAGAAGATTTTCTTGTAAAGGAAAAATGACTTGGTGCTGTGTATAGACCAAGTAAAATATTTTGCTCAGGTTCTCTTTTCCATTATCAAGACATTGACTGTAACTTTCAAGATAAACTTCAGAGAACTGTTGAAGTTCATACTGTTACCATCTGTTTAATTACTAATTAATATTTACTACTTATTTATTAAGGGTTACTATGGCTGAAAATCGACCATATGTACAGTATTTCTTGATTTTTGGTTCTGGTAACACATGGGGTCATGATGATGCCTTCTATTGTTACTATGACTTTGTTTTGTGTAGTTTTTGCTACATGTGAACTTTGTGTTACTCAGTCCTGTCTGTGCATGTATGTGAATGTGTCAGATTATTCTTGGAGGTGAGTCATAGATCATTAAGATGCTTGGCTGGCTATATGCTGAAGGCCTCATAAATGGATGAGAAATGCTTGTCCTTCACTATGCCTCTCTCCATGCACAACATGACATGACATGACCTGACATGATGCACACACAATCTCCCTCTGTCATACATGCACACACACAGCAGAAGTACAGGAAGAGATAGAATAGGAAGAGAAGAGACACTAATAGCTACCACCCTACCTTGCCAGCGAAAACTACCAAAACAATTTAAAGAAAAGCATCATCAATTTATACATATACAGAGTGAACATATTGCGAGGCAGGTTGTGTGTTTGTGTAGGGATGTATAGTTTTCATGGAGACAAAGATATACTACCAAATAATGACCTGAGAATTGAAAGATAGGTACAGAGACAGGATGACACAGACATTGTCTTTTATTATGTATTCCTACACTTTGTGGAGCCACTTTACATAAGCACTTCATTAGATGAATGTGATTTTGCTCTCATTTTTTTGTAAAAACACACAACAGCAATCTCACTTAAATCAAGCTTTAGGACTTTAGACATATTAAACAAAATTGGTTTAACAAACTGAAAACTATGATGAAGGAGGAGTGGTTTTAAGTTGAAATGGAGATTTCTCTCTTTTCAGTTAATGTAAGTCTATAAAAAAATGTTTTCATTTTCTTTGTCCATGCTTGCTTTATGGCTCTAGGAGTGTCAGTTGGTTAGTAGGTCAACCACTCTGGTCCAGACTACATGACTAAATATGGAACAGACAGTCTTATTTCCCTTCGGTACAGTAACATATCTCCACATCTATGAAATGGATTGGTATACAAATTTGACATTCATGGTCCCCCCTCAGAACCTTTCCATCTAGCATTTTTTTGTTTCAGAGTGATATGTCAGGAAAACTTCTGCCAATTTTCATTAAAATTGTATTTAATTGTTACTTTTTCAGATCCACTGACTTTTCATCTACTAAATGCATCGTACTTGTATAGCACTTTTCTAGTCTTTCTGACCACTCAAAGCGCTTTTACATTACTTTCACATTGACCCATCATTCATATGGCACATGTTTCTACATTGTTGCGCACCTACACATTCATACACTGATGACACAAACATTGGGGGCAATTTGGGGTTCAGTATCTTGCCCAAGGACAATTCAACACGTGGACTGGAGGAGCCTAGGATTGAACCATTACCAGAATGTTGGTAAGCTAGGTAAAAATGTTGTGCATCTCTTGTGACATGTATTAGCTTCTCACAATATGAAAACCACAATATCAAAGGCAGTTACCTGTTTTAATGTTGTGTCTGAATGGCGTGTGCATTATCTAGTTACCTCTTTTTATCATTCATTGTTACTAAATGATGTATTAATGCACATGGGATAATAGAAAACAATGCTTCCATACTGAAAACTTATTAATGGTGTAGGCTTTGCGTGGACTCAACACAGAACAAAAATCCCACATAAGCATGGACAAACCACATATAAAGATGGTTTTCACCAGCTTGCACAGACTTTTTAGTCATTGACAGACCTGGTCTATCTTGGTCTCACCGGTAATATTCAGAATCAGCTCAACAGTTGTAATGTGTGTCCCTTCTTTTAGTCATGTTGTAAGTCAGTTTGATGATGTGGCAGAAACTGCCTATAAACTATTCAGCTCTCCTGAAATAACCCAGTGGCAGTATTGTTGTAAACAAAACCTCTATACTCTGGGTTTTCAGAGACTTCAGACACCAGGGACAGCTGCTATTTTAAATTGTTAATGTGATTCAGTGTCCAGATTGAACCTGGATTTACTGCCAGATTTTAAGGTCAACCTCTGATACACAGCTAGAATCTCACTATTAAACAATTACACACAGGCCCTGACATTTTTCTCTAGCAGAGCTGAAGAATCCAAATAAATTCAGTACTGTAAATAATCGTTTAAACTAACCCATATTGTTCTTTGCTCAGTTAAATGAACAGGATAAGTGAGAAGTGCAGAAATTGGAATACAGCAGAAGAGGAGAAAGAATAGCAAACAGATAAAGGGAAGGAATGAGCAAGGTATGGGATGAATGGTGGGTGTATAATAGACAGAGGGAGAAAAACCTGACAGAGCAAAACCTACAATAGAGGTACGACAGAATGACAGGGGAATGAGAGGAGAAGAAAGAGACACAAGTCAGAGAGAGGAAAAAAAGAGATGCTTGACTGCTTACATCTTTTGTGCCTAGCCTGATGGCCCTCAGGCGGATGGGATGATTGGCACATGAATCAGAGGCTGTCTGACTCAAAAATGGCAAAAAAAGGCCTGTTGATTGTCTCTCACAAGGTCTGCACTCTGCCACAGGAGAGAGGAAGATGAGAGATGCACAAAGAAAGACAGAATGAAAAACAAAAGAAGAAATATACAACCCAAATGCCAAAACAGATGAAAACAAGGAAAGGGAAGGACAGGAAAGGAAAGGAGAAGAGAAGAAAGGAGAAGAGCAAAAAGACAACAGGAGAGAAAAGGAGAGACAAGGGGGAAATGACAAAGAGCAGAAAGGAAAATATGTCTTTGTGTGGCTATACAGAGTTGACATGCGTGTTGTACAGTGTAATGGAGACTAATAGAAGTTGATGGGAAGGAGAAAGAAGAGAAAGATGGAGAAAACAGGGCTTTAATTGTCTTGCTACTTTTCCCTACTTTTTGCAATCCTTAAAATGCACATTTCCATGTTTTTGGAGGAATAATTTGCAACATCTTTTATATGTTTAAATGTCAGCTAATTTCTATCAAAATTCTTCTGTCAATATAATGCAATAGTGTTTTAGCCTCTAGCCAATTAAGAACATTTTTTCCATTTGCAGTTAGGGGTACTGAATCTGCAAGCAGATGAACTGAGATCCATTGCCAAAAACAGGTTTGGTGGTAATGGCTAGCATCACACCATTCAGAAACACCCAAACTTATGACCAGTGGCTACAGTAATGGTTGCTAGAGTTATATAACTTACAGACTCACAAAGAGGTGGTCAGGGTTGAAAGTGGGGATACAAAACGCAGGACTGTGACACCAGTCTTCTGTGTGTGGTTGGCTCTCTGGTTAATGTTAATTAAGGTCATGGTTTATATATTAAAAGTTAAATATTAATAATCACATAGTGTTTTACCATAAAAAAGTTGTGGAAAGCTGTAGTTATCCTTGTGTCTTAGCGGATATTACTCATCAATTTTTTTCTCATATCAATAGAATATGTAATCCAGTCAGCATCATGTTTCCTCCAAAATGTATTTGCTGTTGCGGTTTGGTTTCTTTTTTTTTTTTTTTCTAGGAGACAGATTAGGACTATGTTATTACTATTGTGTCTCCATTTTTCAGCTTTTACTACTCTAGTAGCACCTGTGATATTGTCTGTCAAGATTCTAATTCATCCAGACCATGGTTATCTAAGATGGGTTGTAGATACTTGAACATGTTTCTCTCATCATCTCTCATTCAAGAGGCTTCTACAGTGTTTTCCTAAAACTAACCAAGTTAATTGTTCCAAAACATAACCAAACTGTGACCATTCCACAACCTTAACTATGTGTTTATTATTTTTACCGTGACAACAAAGGTACACCTGCCGCTTTTTTTATATATACATTGTCTAATAAAGTAAAAAGAATCAGAACTTAAGAAAAAAGTAAGATATAAGGATTTAAATAATTAAAACAGATATTATCACTTAAGAAAAAAAAGGTAAAAGTGAATTTTGAGGCAAGATTTGAAGGAGGACATTGAGTTTGCTGAGATCTCCTGGCAGGAAGTTCCACAGCTGAGGGGCCAGCAAGAGCCTGTTCTCCTTTGACAAGTCATGATTTACGAACCATTAGAAGGGCCCTGCCAGAGAATCTCAAGCAATGATTGGCTTTATAGAGAGTTAACAGCTCACAGATGTTGGCAGGAGCCAGACCATTCAGGGTTTTAAAAAAAAATGGAAAATTTTTCAAATCAATTCTAAAACCCACAATAAGCCAGTGAACAACAGCGAGGAATGGTGTAATGTGGTATTTTCTTTTAATACTTTTTAACAGCCTGGCAGCAGTGTTTTGTGTCAAATGCAGTCTTTGCATGTTTTTTTCCTGCTGATAACAGAATAGAGTGCATTGTAATACTTGAGTCAAGAAGAGATAAAAATATGGATGTCTTTTTCTAAGTCTGCAGAGGAAAATGACCTGATCTGGGTTAGCTGTCTTAGCTTGGCAGAGGTAATGCACCACTTTAGTCATCCTAACATCAAAGGATAATTATGAGTCAAAAATAACATTATATGCAACATTATTTTATAATGCACCCAGACTAGAGCAGAGGTTATTAATGCTGGTAACTGTAATTATAATTAATTATAATTACCTCTGATTTGGAGTCATTAAGCTGCAGGAGGGTTTTGGATATTCAATTTCAGCAAAGCGGTACCAGGCTTTAATCTGGACATATAATTGGGTGTCATCTGCAAAGCAATGGAAAACAATGTTACACAAGATTTACCCCTGGGGAGAGCATGTGTATGGTAAATAAGAGAGGATCCAAAATAGATTTTCGGGATCCCTCAAAATAGAGGAGCATAAGTGGAGAAGGCATCACCGAGCATTACGGAGAAGGATCTATTTGACAGATTAGTCAATTCAGATCAGTAGCACTGATGCCAGCATAGATCTTGATGGATGATAAAGATATAATAGTCCACCATATTAAAGATTTAAATTTTTTAAACATTTCAATGTTATTCATAAAGGAAATTACTTAGGTGAAAATATTTTTCTAAACTTTCTGATCAAAATTGCCTTAGAGATGCATCTAAATTTACAATAAACAGAGGGATCCAGAAAAAGCTTCTTTAGAAGGGGGTAAACATTAAAATCATGGGAAATAGCAGTAGACCAAAATCAATTAATAATGGCTAAAAAATCTGGAATAACTGTCTGAAATACAGCTTTTTAAAAGCAATGTGGAAATACAGTTTTCTGTGTTAAAGTGCTGCCAAATCTCCAGTATTTTACTTAAAAAGTAATTTGAAGATCCTCACATATCTGACCAGAACTCTAGAAATTGAGGTCAGTTTGTTCGCTGGTATTCATAAATATACATGAGTCAGCTGGTGTGGGAGGTTTGGAAGAGAGGAGTGGAACTTGGAAGAGAAGAGGGATTAGAGATTGTGAAATCCACCTAGTCCCCATCATTGGCACAGAGACTATGAGTGAGCACATGGTCAAGGGTGCACTGGGCTTCTTCAAATATTGGCTAATAAGAGAATTATCAATCATAAAAGTTTCTTAAAATCAGAAGTAAATGAAGAGGAAGAAGGGTGACAAGGGTGAAGAAGGTCAGGAATTTCCTGAATAAAACCAGAAGTGAATTTAAAAGAACGGTAAATTAAAACACAATGATGGGCAGTTTATTATTTAAAATAAAATTAAGACTGAGCAGCCAAGTGAAACTGGGGAAGAACTAAACTCATTTCTATTCAATACTAAAAGGCCAGCCCTGCAACATCTCATTCTACGCTGGTAGAAAAATAAATATTCTGGATTAATACAAGACTGTGATGATTAAAAAATAAATAAATATATAAAATCAAAATTGTTAGTCATGATAAATTCCTGGTAATCCTGGCAAGTTCTCTTACATTGAGGGAGAAGAATTTAGGTGATGATTCAATCGTGGGGGCTGAAGACATGGTTTTAACTGTAAATTCATTCCTTGTAGACTGTGAGTGGTTTGTAGTAATGTACATTGCCGTTCAATGATCCTAATGCAACCCATCATGTTTGAACAGGTCCCTCTTGGTCCAGAAGGAGTCAGAATGACTAATAAAACCAAGTCCGTTGGCAGAGGTAAAAGGACAGCTAAAATATTCAGTGGGACCAGACAGGATATATCTCCTCCCCAGGATTTCAACTGTGGAAATTAGAGGACTCATGTTCTTTATGCAACTCAATGGATTGCCTGGACATCACGTCATTGGTACCATTGTTCATTGTGCCATCAGCTAGCCTCCTGAGAGACAGTATGGGAGCTTTACAAATCCGATGCTAAAGCCCCTCAATTAATTATCTTAGTTTAAGGGTTTCCTTTTTAAGCTTTGATCTGAATTTGTAGTTGATCTCTAATGAGCTGACTGAGTGTGGGTGAGCAGAGTGATTGATAACCATTGTCTGATCCTTGCATAGGGGGAAGCACAGATTAAGTAGTAGGTGGCTGTGGATAAGGAAAAGAAATGACTATGCACGGGGAGGGACGAGTTGAAACTGCTGAATGTGGGGTGCTTTCTGATGGCTGACCACACATGCTCTGCTTTGAGAGCAGGAGATTGAAGAGGGGAGAGGACAGGATGTTATCATCACCAATACTGAACAGGTATCAATAACTACAATTCAAATAACAATTTGTGGTCTATACCTGTACTGCCACTACCCTGTCTCCAAATCCGGTATCAAGTAAAATGCAGCCATCTACTTCTGAAACATTTTACTGGTAAACCCCTAACAAAAGATATTGCTGTGCCAGGCCAGAATGTTGTTAAAAATGCAGTATGCTCTGGTTTGAGCATTGGTCCCACATTCAAATGTACCAGCTTTGACATTCCTTCTTTGGTTCTTTATAAGATTGGCTGTCCAGTAGACCAAGGCAGTCTGTTAATACTGTTAACTGACATGGAGTCCTCCTAAATTCAGTTAAACTAATGAACCTCACTGCAGTAAAAAAAAGTGGGAACTTTGGACATTATCCCACAGGACTACCTAGATAGAAATAGCTAAAATCACAGATAGATGATTACTAATTTAGGATACATTTACTGTATATACCACCTTATTGCTAGGTAACACACATACGTATATATATATATCTATATATATATATAGATATATATATATGCATGTGTATTTGTATGTGTGTGTGTGAGTGGTTGTGTGTGTGTGTGTGTGTTTATTGTGCTATCAAATAGAATGCACTGTTTAAATGTTGTTAACTTTGCACTCCCTGGATTTATCAGAGATCTGTCCCACGAACTCTAAAAATTCCACCCATCTCACTCTGAATGTGTTTTCCTTAAACTGTGAACTATGATGTGTGTGACTGATGAAATTTGGGTATTTTTTTGAATGCTTCAGTGAGAGCTCAACTTTCACAGCTCACTTGAAAGTCCCCGTTTCAAAGTTAAAGTAGCACTCAAACGCTACGATTTTTGGGTCCTAGTGATGAAGACAGAAAAAAAATACAACTTTGTATTTGGAGATACCCATGATTATGTAAAGTATATAAGCTCCTTTTAATAATTAGTTTTTTTTGTTTGTTTGTTTGTTACTTTTTTTTTTTTTTTTTTGCTGCTGTTGATGGTGATGATTTTATTTAATTTTATTTAACCTAATCTCCCATCTGCCAGTCTGACTCATTCTGACTTTCACTTCAAGTCTTCTATAAATACAAAAAGATCAAATTGTTGCCAAAATCTGGGGAGGAACAATCAGAACCCCTCACTTCCCCTCCTCTCTACATTGAACACTGACTCTCTGCATGAACCTCACATGCTTTTAGCTCGCTTTCCCCTTTCTCTCTCTGTATACAGTATATCTCTTGCTGTATCCATGTCAGACTAATGTGGCGCTCTGGCCTCGTTCCAGCCCCATCTCAGTCACACAGCTGGTATCAATTAGGTCCCCTTTTAGGTTCCCATGCACACATGCATATACACATACTCAAAAAGATTGGGATGGCCTGCTTTCTTTGGCTCAGTGCTCTATTGAAGGAGTAATTGAATCATTTGACCAAAATATTGGTGGTGCAGTGAAGCATCCAGCGCTGGCTTTGGTGACCGCTCTGTCTTTCCATTAGACATGGCTGGTCAAACAGTCACTGAGCCTAATGGAACAGTAATATGTTGTGATAATCCAATGTGGCTTAGCCATACCATTGACTTGTATGGTTTCTGAAGGACTCAATTAGTTAATAATAATATTAAGTGTGTCTTCGGAATCTTATATTTGTCAGCGTGAAACAGACTACGACCTTGTTTGCTGCAAATAAAAACAAAATAAAATTTAAAATTCTGAATCAGAAAATTTACCCTGATATATTTACAGTTCATTGCCATCATGGTGTGTCTGCTCAGGGCTTTCCCCTCAAAAAAGTATATTTTTAAATTCTTTTTGGATTTTATTGTTGTATTTGTAACTGGTCATTCTTGGTTTATCTTTTGTAATGTGATACATTCTCTTTGAAAAGGATGGGGTTGGTACTACATTATGTTTTTCTGCAACAGTGGAGCTCTTTGGCACATAATTACATATATACATAATTATGTTGCCAAACTTCCTTTTGTCCTCATTTTCAACTTTTATGATCTGGACATGTAAATGCTAACCTTATACACAGTTTTCAGTGTACCTGACAGTGATGCAGATCAGAGGTGAATTGAATTAAACTGTATTTTTGTTGATGAGAACCAGATTAGCCCTGTTTGAATATCCATTTACCCATGAGCTTAGATGGTAAGGACGCACTTTTTTCTTTCCCGATACCATGAATGTAACACCTCAACACAGGATTTATTGAAACCAGTTCCTGATCTGATGTAAGTGGTTGATGATAGAGAGATGACAGGAAGCAAGGCGAGAAAGAGATGGGGCATGACATGCCACTACCTCTTTTTCCAACATTTAAGATCATTTATGAAATGAAAGTCATTGATAGTATTTTTATGTAAGGTAACTTGAGGCCGATAATTTCTGTGGTGCTAAAAACTGAGTTGTCAGCCTGCCTTGATTGAATGACTGTAAGTGATGATTATATGCTGAATTGTATAATACATAATACATATGATTGAACAATAAAGATGAATAAACAGTATTTAATTGGGGTAGTGACATCTCCCTGACATCTTATCTGCTTATTAAAATCAGTATTGGCCCCACTATCTGCCCTTGGTCTGGTAAATCTGATTGGTGCAACCCTATGAAATAGTAAAACACATTTTCTAATATTATTTCTGTCAGCATGTGCATTATTTGTCAGAGTGAGCTTAGAGATAAAAATAATAAAAAGTGAGAACAAACTTTAATGACCTCCTCGTATCTAAATTAGCACACTGCATTAATGACACCAACAGATCATTCAAAGTAAAATAACTGAAAAGAAAAGACAATATATGCAATTAAATTTCAGCTGTACCTTGTTAAGTGATGGAAGGGGGGGTAGGATGGCTAGATGGGTGCTAGTAAATACTTAGTTATTAAGATGCTTAGTAAATATAATAGCAATCTGGCTGTACTTGAATAGATTGTGCTTCAGGGAAAGTCAAAGAATTGCCAAAATTCACATGCTCTGTGGAGCATGGATATCCACAGCAAATCGAAACACTAACTTTAAAGGACCAAACAAATTGGAAACGTGATCTATTTGCAGAGCTAGAAAAAATGTTAGTCGATAGTCTTCCTCAGGTAAAGTTGAGGGTGTAAACAACATTGTATATACAGTATAGACAAATGTGATGACATATCATATGTCATTTTAAAATTGGACATTTAGCAATATTCATGTTAAGACAAAATGGCTGATAATCTCGCTAATATACAACTATGAATCTTGAATCCACATTACATTGCAAATGCACAGGCATACACACAAAAAAGGGGAAAAAACCATATTCTTAGAATACTTGAAATCTGACCAAGTGGACTATGTAAGTGCAAAAATGCAAAAAATGTTTAGCTACATTGTCACTAAATGCCATACATTTAATAGGCATTAGAATAGAGACCTTTATGGCTGGTTTATGAGAGAGCTTAACCAGACAACTGCATGCAGCAGCAACTGACAAATTTAATAATATGCCACACAAGGAATATCTTCAGGCAAAAAGACAAACCAAATATACATCACACTTTCAGTGTTTTTATTTATTCTTAAACTCAATATTCTTTCTTTGGAGCTGTATTTCAAAACATACTGAGGAAAAACTGGTTTATTATCTCCTTTGATCCTATTTTACATTAAGCATTCATGGCTCTAACAGAGCATTGAATCTCAGGGACTTTTTTATGTGGTCTGACCTGCTTTAAAACAAAGAAATTTTCTTAGTGTTGCTAAAGATGATGTGCACAGAGCGATTTCTCTTTTAAGTGCCAAGCTTTCAACCATCCTCAATCAGGCTTTAAGGTTATTAGAGGCATTCAAGGAATTATCTCGTCCCAGACAAGTGTGATTTTTCTGTTGACCTACCCCTATGGATTAGCCTTCATTGGTAAAACCAACAGGATGTTAAAAACTAGAACTCAAAAGCAGTGTTCGGACACGGGATAAGACAAAGCCTGGTTTCAGTCCACTTAAATGTAGGTCATATTGTGTCATCTATGAAATATATAAGGATAGAGTGTGTAAACATATCTCACAGAGGAGGCAACATAAACAATTTATTACTAGAGAAGGAATGTGATTCGGAACACAGATTGAATAACCTTGCTCCAAGAGGCCCAAATGAATCCTTTGATATAACTTTTTCTGTAAAAACTCTGGCTCTATTTTTGCCCTCAGCATTTCTTTTATGTATATCATTGATTTTATAGTACTGGAGCATCCCTATACTATTTGAATTTTTGGTGTTACAGGACTCTTATGATGTTCAGTATTTAATATTTAATGTATTTTAATATTCGCACATATTCAGTAATAATAGATTTTGTGGTCACCTTTTAGACAGTATATATCTACAGTAACGATGCACTGGTAATGTAATGTAGATTTTAGATTCATATGGGTTGTTTCTGACTGCTCAGTAGTGAGACTATCAGCTACTTAGTTTACACTTGTATATTGCTAAAAGTCCAATTTGTAAATAATGTATAATGTGTCATCACAGATGTCCATTCTGTATATACAAGTGTGTTCATACCCTCATCTTTACCTGAGGAACACCCTCATTTTATTTGCAGCCATGGATGTGCATGGGTATCCTGATGAACAAAATACCACACATAAAAAGCAGAGCCAGGAAATTACCAAAGTGTTCATTGCATCATTACAAAAATAGGGCCCTTAGTCTTCTGAATTTGATGCTACATAACATATAATACATACATATACATAACAAAATTTATCAATGCTTTTGAATTTCTACAAGGCAATTATACAAGTCCTATTGCCACTACTAGTACCATTTCATTAGCCTCAATGCATAACTGCCTAAGTCATATTTGAACGTTTTCGGAAAACAAGAAAAAAACACAATCTTTAGCAAGCACATTGGTATTTTTTATTGATATTGTAACAGAAAGTTCAGCCAGGTGTGTGAACAAGTTTGCAAAAAAAATAAGACAGAACATCGATTGCATAACAATTAAAAGTGACTTAGGCTGAATATGCCATGACTTAGGCAATTTTTCTCATGCAGTCCGCCATCTTTGTATGTAGCGGCAAAAATGCCTAAGTCAAAGAGATGACTAAGGCAGATAGTGATTTTGGACTCTAACAAGCGTTCTGATAGGCTGAGGACATAGGCAATAAGGCAGGGTGACGTAGCAGTGGTAGGAGGGTAAAGTTAGGCAGATATCACAATTTGGCCAAAAAATGACTTAGGCAATTTTGCTATGAGGCTAAGAATTTATATTCAGACTTGGGAGATACGGCCAAAAAATAGCTATCTATGGTGTAGATACTATATGCCATCAATTCTTTTCAGTGCAGGATATTACATTATCTATCTCTATCCTGAGTCTTCTTCACTTCTCCTGGGTGAAACAAGTCTCTTCTTGAGTGCAATCTCCGGGCTTTTGCCATTTGAATATTTCATGGGGTTCATGAAAGGAGCTTTCTGAATTTTGAATGCAAGTTTAAAGTTGTAATTCCCTTCCTCAACCTTTGTCATTATCATTTTATTTCACTCCAGTAACTCTGACAGAATTGACACCAATTGATTTCTTCATCTTGCTTTTAATCTCACTACTATTTTTACCGACTTGACTTGGCTTCTCTCTTAACTGCTTCCTCTCTTTTAACTATTGCCTATTTCATTCTCAGTTCATTCTTTCTGTCTTTCTGCTGCTGTACTTTTTGCGATGGATCTCTCTGTCTTTACTCACTTCTTTATTTGTCTTTCTTCTACCAACTCCTGTTTTTGCCTGTAGTGAATGTGCTAATTTCGAGTAGTGAAGGGTGAGAGAAGAGTGCGGATAGAATCACAGGATGGCTAATAATTGCACTACACTGATTACAATTTCACATTCAGTTTTCTGGAACAATCAGATTAGTAAGAATCGTGTGTGTGTGTGCGTGTGTGTATGAGTGTGCCTGTGGGGGAATGTGTATGCCGTAGCCTAAGATAGTGCAGATGTTGGCAGAAAACTGCAGATCCGCAGGGGTGATCTCTTCTCTTTTATCAGTGTGAAGAGTTTTTACAGAAACTGACTTTGCATAAACAATGACTGTTGAAGAAAAGAACTCTTTTATTCTTCTCTCTGCTTCAGAAAATCAAATTTAGACAGGAAAAATGTTTTGTATTCAAATTAACTATTGTTCAAGAGACAGACAATCATCATATTAATGTGGAATACACATGCAGATAAGTGGGAGTTTGCATATCCTTAATCTGCTCCACAGGTGTATGGGAGAACACAGGGGACTAAAACCATGTGATAAATACATGAGAACATACTGTATGGTAGGGAGTTATAAATCACTGGTGTAACATGATACTAATGTAAGATGCTAATGCATTTGAGGATAAGTGGTTAGACTGACATGAGTTTGTCATAGCAAACAAAAAAACAAGGATTTCCATGAAAATTTTAAAATGTAATTAAATGCATACCTGCCTGGGTATGGTTTTGTAATTGCTAATGCTGTTGTTTTTTTAATTGCAATGAGGAACAGCCACTCCTGCCTTCCTCATCCACAGGTTACTGGAGTTATAACTTATAGAGCTGTCAGTGTTTATACAAAAATTGGAAAACATGAATCTGATTTTCCCTGTTTAAAATGGTAGTTCAGGTATAACCTCAACAGTTCATGCCTTGTACTTTAATGGGGTACTTTCATGTCCTGTTGCCCTCTCAGTAAACTAGGCTATTGTTCTATTTGCAAATGAATAATGCACAATGCTGAATTGCTAAATGGAAAATAATGAGACCAAACCATCTGAAAAGTAATGCATGAAACCATTTTGAATCTAACAACCAGAAAGGGAAAAAAAATCCTGTTTGCTGAGTTTATAAAATACTGTTTCTTTTCAGTATCATTAGATTGGCTCTCATGGGAAGCAGGGGAGGCACTGCAAACTGATGGAACAACACAGAAGTATAAAATGGTCTTTAGCCTTTACAGAGCTGTCAGAAATGTGCATCAAAGTGTGTGAGGCCAGAGAGGAAAATGGGATTGGACAAGACTGCCTGAGTTTTTGGCTAGTATCATTATGTTCCTGGAGCAATGTTGACCTGATGACTGTTATGGATGCTGAAAGTATGCATTTGGTAGACATAGTCAATGGAGGTAAAAAGATACATGGTTGGCAAAGATTATTAATACTCTAATGCATTTAAATGATGCTCAGTTGGTGTTATGCATCTAAAGATGCAAGCTGTAAATTTGATCGTTACTCATGTGTTTCTATAGGACAAACACAAACATGTCAGTATTCACCGAAAGCAGCAGTTTTTCACACCTTTCTGTCATACCCAACTTTGGAAGCAGAGAAAAATTTAAAGCCCCCCCCCCAATCCCTGTGAAGATTTTTTTAATCAAATATTTAAAATGTTGAAGAATTAGAGATGAGTAACAAAATAAAACAATCTAATGCATGTTTCCATCTACCAATTAATATCAGGAGTTGGTTAATTGAGAGAAACAGCTAGTGGCACACATTCTCAAGATGGTATCATTAAAAGTGTAAAAATCTACATAGAAAATGTGATGGAAATATGTAATTTCTGTTTGTTCTATGTATGCATTTGAGGAATGTTACAGTCTCCCTGTCACCCCCCACTGATCTGATGTTTTCATCTGCCTCTGTTTTCTTTCTTTTCACTGGAGCATAAGCATCCGTAAATGTTCAAGTTTAAGCTGAAATGCTCATGCTTGATGTACATTAAGATTTATTTATTTTTATGTTTGATTGAACAAGCTAAGGTGCATTTTGAGACATGTTCATGTTTATAGGTTAGATAAGGATAAGGAGATTTTAGAAGGAAAGCTAATGTGATGTTCATACTTTGGCTCTTGTGTTGTCTGGTAGGCTACTCTGACTCAGTGTGACAGTCTGCCTATGTGAGACCACTGATTTTATAGCTTTGTGTTATATATGTGTGGTTGTATCAAAAAAGGTGTTTATCTATATAGAACCACAAGTAAACCTGAATTCTGGGAGCGAAGTGTTCTGCGGCGATAAAAGGGTAAACCGAAAAAAAATGATTACAGAATTAAATCAACAGTCAGTCACACAGTATCTAAAAGGCCCAAACAATGAAACAACATTTCTACTGTAAGCTGAACAAAATACATTTTGGAAAAAAAATCTTTTAAAACTTTACTCAAGGTCTACTTATTAGCTTCATTAGAGACCAGATCATCTCATCTCTCTCCTCATGGTTTTCTCCCTTCCCTGTTCCTCAAATCAGAGGTCAATGCCGCTTTCCCTCCTTTTTCCCTAAACAGAGAAACTTTGGAAGGCAGGAATGTGAGCAGGAGAGTGTGCATCGATGCTGCATATATATGTGATTTTTCAGTCAAAGGTTGAGATGTTGTGTGCACATTAAAAAATTATTTCACCAAACACAAATTTAAGTAGCCACCCTCCACACATACACCTACACATACACATGGACATAGTGTGTGAAATGCGATGGAGGTCAGGGTCAGTTAAGCTGCAGGAAGCCCTGCAGGGAGCACTGTGGGCAGTTAAAAAGGAGCCCAGGCATCACAAGGGGAAGGTCACAAGTATTCCAAACTCTTAGACCAATACCTTATCCTGGGATGATATTGATCTGTGATAAACAGAAATGGGGTTGTGAAATTTAAATTAATTAATTGAAACTGAATTGATATAAATTTAATTTAAATTAAATTAAACTTTAATTTTTTTTGTTCCTTCAAATTACTTATCTGTTCATTCATAATAATTTGGGTTGAGGAAATGTGAAAGACTAAACATCATCATTGTTAAACAAAACATTTACCTGCTTATAGTATGTCAGTCCAAAATCAAAATGAAATCGCATTAATCCCTTGACACTATCCATGACCATCTTTCATTGTTCACTGTGTACTCCATTACACAACTGCATGTTTGTACCTAGCTGTTTCCTGAACAACATAAAGTGCCCTAGTAATGTGTTGGTCCCCAGCCTGCTACCAGAACAGCTTCAATATGCTGTGGCATTGATTGGACAAGACTCTGGATCTCTACTGGAGGGAAAAAAAACATTCAGCAGATTATTATATCCGTCCCATCAATTGCCTGCATATGCATACCACAGACAGGGTGACCTCTAACTGATACTTTGACCTCTGGTGGACTTCTTGCATTTGGTGGTGAGAAGGGCATCTGTCATGCTCTCCTCAGTCACCGTCTGTCTCTTTCACCACAACCCACATGCTCTGATGGTGCAGAGTCATGCCCTCCCCCCAAAACCACCACCCTCCCCCTTACACACTGCCCCAGTGTTTATGCAGCAGTGGGAAGTTAGCTGAAGACTCTGACCTCATATTGCTTTGCTGCCAAAATGTCTCACAGAGCACTGTGTGGTAGCCTCAGGGTTTTTGCTATTATGTGATTTAGAATGGGAGATAGAGACACTGATTAAATCATTCTCAATGAGATGTTTGTTCATGAATGCCAATGTAATGTTTCAATTATTAATTATACTGCATTAATTGCAATAATCTAATTTCTTACTCAAAAGAGTCAGTTTGTTACTCTGAATCTCTTCTTGATGACAAAAGACGAAATATGAAAATCTTGTGGCATACAAAAAGAAGCACCACCATTAGAAAAAAAAAGAAAAAGGATCAGAGTACTGACTGCGCTGCTATGATTGACAAGTCATCCCTGGGGATATCAATGCAAAAATACCACAAACAAATTCATAAAAAATTGAATAGAAAGATAATAACACACACAACAAAATTTATCTTAAAGACAATGAAAAGTTATAATCACTTGTCCTTGGTTAACTGTTCATCTTGTCTTAGTATATGTCAAATGTAATATGTTTAAAACATTAAAAGATTTGAATGACTTGTTCTGAGCTTTACTAATCAGGATGTGATTGATACTGAGGCTTTCAACTTCAATTTAAGGGGTTTCAAAAAAATTACATTTACCATTAGAAATTACATATGTTTGTAACTTGTAATATGAACAAAAGAGGTGTCTATGCAAATGATGAGGCCATTATTAGGCTGGAAAAACAGAACAAAACTATAGGACAAATGGCAGAAATTGTGAAAGCAGCCAAATCAACAATTTGGTTTCTTCTAAAAAGAAGGAATTTACTGGTGAGCTCAGCAGCACCAAAAGACCTGGAAGACCCTGGAAGACAACTAAAATGTATGATCACAGAATTTTTCCTTGGTGAAGAAAAAAAAACCTTTAAAACATCCCATAAACCATTATTAACTGAAGTAGGCTGCAGTAAAGCATATCAAGGGAGGAAACTCAGCATTTAGTGATGTCCACGCATTCGACACTACAGGTAGTCATTGATTTCAATTGATTTTCATCCAACTATTAAAAATAATCCAAATATTTATAAAATATATTGTTTTTTCCAATTTCTTCTGAGTTTCTAAAAGTGTGGGACTATATAAAAAAATGGCTGTAATTCCTAAACACGAAATATGATATTTTTGTGAAACCCCTTGAAATAAAGCTAAAAGTCCACACCTCAATCACATGTTGATGACCTCATTTCAGATCTGTTGTGCTGGTTTAGAGAGACAAAATGTATCTATTGAAATATGATATGGGCTAAAGCAACACTTGCCTCAGGGTTGTGGTAGCCAATAGAATGGGTCAGTTTACCAGAGTTCACCTACTGTGCATACTGAACTAGCCTGTATTCAATTCAACTCTGTCATCTAAAAAGTATTAGCATCTAAAATTTGTTTTGCATTATGCTGCCCAGATTATTGTTTTTTTTTTTAATCATCATAAATTAATGCTTATATTAAACTTATCTACAGACTGGTCACAGTCAACACAGAATGTTCAATGTTAATGTAAAGTGTCCATGTAAGGCCAGAACAGCTCCATTGTGCCTTGGCATTGATTCTACAAGACTGTTCGTTGTTAAGATTAAAAAAAAAAACAAAACAAACAAAACTGTTTGATTTTTCAATATTTTTCCATCAGTTGAAACAAAACTGCCATCTTCCCCTGCTCTGTGGTCACAACATAGTTCACAACTGCAAACAAATTACAAATAAATTGTCCTATGATGTGGTGAATGTTATCCCTACCTTCATGACTTTAATTGCAATGTATTTCCCTGTTTAGTGGTATTAGCGCATCATCATCGTCTCATCTCTAGATTGTTTTAAATGCTGCTACTCATCTTCTCACTTAAAAAAGAAATAGAATACAATACACTACTCCTGTGCTGACCTGTCTTCTTTGCCCTGCAGCTCAATACAGAATTGATTGTGAGGTCAGCATATTTAAATTCCTAAATCATCAAGGGACCTTTGAAGCACATTTTTTTATGTGTGATCGAACTTTTTCATTTATTTCTTGTTACTAGAGGACAAAGCAAAAGTACCCAGAGATTTTAAGAAATTACAACAGTATCCAGTCCATGCATCTCATTTGTATTCTTGCAATGAAAATTTTACTTTGGTGCTATACAATTTTTTAAAAAACTTTTAATCTCTGTTTTCATTGTTAGGCTCAGGTAAGACTAAAGATAAACTAAAGGACCTTTAGATTATATTCTATTTTCAATGCCCCTTTATTTATCATCCTTTATGGCCAGACTGCATCGGTTTTAATACAACAATAGAGGGTGTCTGGGAAAATAAAGCTTTATTTTAAGCCATTACAACAAATCTTAATACACATCGACACTTGCTGTAGTATATAACACAGGGACATATTTGGAAAACATAAATAAAGCTGCAAGTAAAGTTACAAGTTACTGTGCCAAAAATATATCACTCAAGGATCCATGTTTGCAAGAGGGACTTGGGACACATTCCTTCCCCAATTTTCGTCCCTACATCCTGAGCAAGAATAGAACTTGGAACGAAAGCGCAGGCTGGGGAGTCAACCCATGAATCAAAGACTGTCAACTGCAACAGTGAATACACACACAAATACACACACACAAACACAAAAACACTGACACACACACACACACACACACACACACACACACACACACACACACACACACACACATACAGACATACACACATTAAAAAACATAAAAAAGGAATGAAACCAGACTTAAAAAAAAAAAATGCTTTTACTAATCCAAAGAAAAGCGGGGTAGAGTGACTTTTGGACATAAACTTGCTTCTTAAATTTTTAATTTCTACTGCTCCACTTACATGTCATTGTTAACCAAAATAACAATAGTAATAAAATAATGATCATATAAAGGTGTTTTCATGAGTTTTTTAACAAGCACTAAGTAAGGAGTTTAAATGAAATATTTTTTTAAGCGCAACCCAGAAAACATGAAATTAAAGCTGCACTATTTTTTTTTCATCAACCAATCAAATTATTAAATATAATGTGAAAGGCCCTATTTGTCTTGATGAATAAATAGAGAACTCTGCTGTTCCCCTCAATTCTACACAGCATTTTTCTGTCTTTCAGCTCACTGTTTTGGCCCATAAAAAATAACCAAAAAGCAGACAGACACAGTTCGGAGCTAGCTGGTGAATATAGTGGATTTAAGAGATAAGAGATTTTTCTTAGATGTTGGTGGTTGGTAGTGACCAAAAACAGAGCATAATAATTACATTTCCATCATACAGTATTGGCTACTCCCATAGCCCATTCGTTTTAGATCAGATATTTGATGTTCTGATCACACAGTGTCTGGTTAATACTTCTATGAAAAAACCCTGTACTGTATAGGAAGTTAAGTGTTTTAGAATTTGGGTTTTTCTATACATTTCCATCTCTTTTCTCTTTTCCTTTGATACCAAAATGTTTTTTTGAGTTCCCTCAGTACAGCCACCCAAACAACAACAAAACAATAATGTTAGTAAGTCTTGTTCTGGCTCAATCCATTAAGTTTCTTAAGGAGGATTTGATTTTACGGTTGTATTTGGCTTCAAATGAAATCTGGAATCTAATATTTCATTGAAAGTCCATGAGACAATACTTGTTGATGTTTTACCTAAAACTATGTCATACCATTGTATGTGTGCGCCAATGAAATAAATTCAAGAGAGAAGAGCTACCCATAATCCACACAGATAAGACATTATTCACATAAACACACACACGCACACACACACATACACACACACACACACACACACACACACACACACACACACACACGAAATAAGACACGAAATAAGACATGGATGGAGATGAATGGGCTGTGTTTGGAAGTAATGGTATCAGGATGTTTAGTGAAACACAGAGAAGATCATACATGTTAAAAAGTTCCAATTCAACAGACTTTCCCCGACCCGAGTACGGATAATTTGCTCTCTTGGTTATGCAATTTCAGTTAGCACATGTGTTACCTACAAAAAACATCTTTGAATGTAACGACACGCACACAAAGGAATTATCATGAAATTCCCATTAGCATCAGCTGTGCTCTCTGTTTTGTGCTAATTAGCAAACATTAGCATGCTGACACATTAAAATAAGTTGTTGAACATAGTAACCATACCTGCCACAATCTGATCCTTTAGACAATCAAATGAGTTTCACTCAGGCCTAAATATTCTCTTAAGGCGGACCTGAAAATCAGGCAACCCTTCTGATTGTCACTTAAAATAGTTTGCTGGGATTATTAGATTATTAGAACAGAGTGAAATGACAGAGGGTAAAATAAGAAGGCCTAAACATCCCATACATGCAGTATATTACAATTTTGATCACCATCTTCTGCCTATTAATTTATATTTACATAACAAGGTTGAGGCGGGATTAAATTAGCAACTATAATAGGCCCTATTCACAGCAGACAGAAATTCTGACACAATAGTACAGTAACTATATATTGAAACTATAGTAACTACAGTAACTAACTACAGTAACTATATATTGAACTCAATTTAACCAAATATTTAGTGATTAAATAAATATGCCTATGAGATGAATTTATATAGCTATGAAATGAATCATTAAATATAAAAATGAATCTATATAAATAAATAAGTAAATCAATAGATAGATTATTATTTGAATATGACATTTTTCAAAGGACTGCTTTTTTTTAATTCGGGGGACTTTTCTCCTCACCACCCAAATGTGGTGGTGAGATTTGTCTTTCTCAGTGATCCTGGGACTCTGGTGGGGTCTTCTAAGGTGCATTGGTCCCAGGGAAGAGGCCAGACTAAGAGTGATCCATGATAATAAAATGGAGGGCAGCCTTCTGAGCTTCATCACCTCCTGGAGCTAGACTTTTGAGGAGAGGTTGGTGGCAGATGTCTAGTAATCAGGCCTTGGCCAATGGGGCCCTGTTAGGCACCGCCTGAAGAAATTACATGGAGTCATGACCATGTGGGCTCAGGACACGCAGAGGTAGTCATCAGGTTGAGGTGCACTGTAAGTTAGGCAGAAGGCTAAGTCTAGGGGCCTATGTCTGCCGATCCCTGGGACCTCTTTTGAGGAATGGTGGGGGTGGGGGGTTGGTTTGGAAGAAGGGATGGTACCAACTACATATAGTTGAGCTCACTTGCATGAACAGCACTGGCTCTGGAAGCAAACACCTGGTGAGGGACTGGATTCTTTCTGTTTCCTGAGTTGCCCAGGATGAGAGGCACCTGAAGGGTGTGGAGATGCTGGCTAAGGGCTGCTGGGTTGGTGTTCTCCCTGGCATTGAGGTGAACTGTTGTTTGTGCTTATAATGGTTCAGACTATCCGGTCTTCTTGGAGTCAGTGGTTTGCATCCTAGGAAGGGAACTACCTGGGGACTCTACATTTCCTTTGGGGGACTTCAGATTTTCTCATGTTGGCTATGATGGAAAAACTTTTCAAGGGCTGATTGGGAGGAATGGCCTGCCTTATCTGAACCCGAGTGGTGTTTTGTTGGATTTCTGTGCTGGCTATGGATTGGCCATAACAAACACCATGCTCATGACTAAGGTGGTTCATAAGTGTACTTGATACCAGAACACCTCAGGCCTAAGATCAATGATCAACTTTGTGGTTGTATGATCTGTGCTGCAGTCGTATGTCTTGGACATTCAGGTGAATAACTCCCGGGTGGTGAGTAGGATCAGGATCAGAAGCCAGAAACCTCAAATATGGAGTGAGGGTGAACTGGGGAAATCTGGCAGAGGTCCCTCTCTATGAGGTCTTTACCTCCCACCTCCAGAAGAACTTTGTATACATATTGGGTGAGGATGGGGACATGGAATCTGAGTGGGCTAAGCTTCCATTGTGGATGGAGCACTTAGAGGTTGTGGTTGGAAGCTCATCAGGGCCTGTTATGGAAGCAATCCAAGGTGGGCAGTTGTGGTGAGTGAAGCTGTCAAGGTGAAGTTGTGCAGCTGTATTGGTCACGGACACAAAAAAAACAGGTGTGGGAAGAGTTTGAAGAGGACTTCTGGTTTAGTACAACGCTACAATATAGCGTTGTACTAAACTGGAAGAATCCTGCTTTGCCTGTCATGATAGTCTTAAAACTTTGGAAGGCCCTATCTTTTACTAATGATTAATACTGGAAAATAAAAACAAAGGTTTATTTTCCACACTTTAGTCAGGTTGACTCTATGAATCTATATAATACTGTAACTCTCAGTAGTGATGCTTCATGGGCTTCTTTAAAGTTCCATCTATTAGAGACAAAATTGATCAACTCCAACCTTTAACTGGCACTGATCTTCAAATGCAGGAGCCTTAGAAATAACTGAAATACATTCTATATTTTTAGACTGCTTTTTAACAATTTCTTTATCTAAACCATCAACCTATCTCTTAGACCCCATCCCAACGAGGCTGCTTAAGGAAATTGTACCCTTAGCACTTCTTTACTAGATATAATTAATCTGTTAGTATTATCAGGCTGTGTACCACTGTACTAGACAACTATAGACCCATGTCTAACCTTCCCTTTCTACATAATAACAGTTTATTTGAGGATTTCCAGTCTGGGCTGCATCATTGCATAAAGACAATACTGATGAAAGTTAAATATGATCTTCAAAATACATCAGATAAAGGACTTGTCTCCATACTCGTCTTGTTAGATCTTAGTGCCGCATTTGATGCTGTTGACCAAACAAAGACCAGAACATTTAATTGGCATTAAAATAACTGCTCTAAGTTTGTTGAATTCCAGCTTTTTCAGATCAACTTCAGATTGTGCATTAAAGATAAGTCTTCCACACTATCAGAAGTTAGTCACGGAGTTCCACCAGGTTCTGTGCTTAGACAAATTTTATTCACCTTTTATGTCCTTCCTTTAGGTAATATTATGAGGAAACAATCCATAAACGTCTATTGTTATACAGATGATAGACAATTGTACCTGTTAATGAAGCCTGATGAAACTAATCACTTCGCTAACCTTCAAGCATGCCTTAAGGACATAAATAACCTGGATAACCAGCATATTCTGTTGTTAAACACAAAAACTGAAGTCATTTTCAGTGCTTTTGTTACTGGATTATTGTAATTCCTTATCATCAGTCTGTCCCGAAAAATTCTCTAAAGACTCTCAGCTATTCCAGAATGCTGCAGCACAAATGCTGGCAGGAAAGAGGAAAAGTTATATATAATTATATATCATATAATTATTAGTTTTGTTATTAGTTATTTTCATTCTTCTTTATTCATTTGTATCATGATTTCACATCTTTTTGTGGGACTTCCATTATGATATGCTCTCCCCTCAACCCCTCCTCATTTCTTTCAGCCCAGTTGGTTGAGGCAGATGGCCATCTACCAGGAGCCAGGTTTCTTTATAAGTCTCTACCTGTTAAAAGGAAGATATTACTTGCCACTGATGCCAAGTGCATACCCATGGGGGGATTTTGGGTCTCTGTAAATTTTACTATAAAGAGTATGGTCTAGATCTGCTGTATATGCAAAATGCTCCTGGATAACTTCTGTTTTAATTTGCCACTTTATAAATTAAACTGAAATAAATTTAATTAAAAGGAACACTTTGACACACTCCTGAACCTGATCAACATGTCAGAGGACTCTGGGGTAGTTAATAAGCTCCTCAGTAGAAAGGTGGCAGGAGTTTATGATATTTGCCCTGAGATACTGAAGGCTCTGGACATTGTTTGATTGTCTTAACAACAAATAACAACAACTAGCCATTTGCTCAAGTTATTTGTTTACTATTTCTGTCAGCTCTTTTGCAACAAAGTGGGTATTCACCAATGTAAAGCTGTGTGAAATGTCTACATTTAAGTAGATGTTAGTTAACAGTCATTAAAATCATAGCTGTAATGGCTGAAATGATGTTAACATGTATTTTTATTCACTAAACTCTAGTGTTCTCTTTATGTTCACAAACACATATGCTACCAGCGATGTGCCGATGCACACTATACAGACCATAGAAATGTTTTGAATAATTTAACAAATGCCCTGTTTCCCTGTTTGATGAATGTGGGTCTTCTATGGGTAAGCGGACGTATAAACTCACTCATGCGAGTCTACTCAAAATTTACGTTTTTATTTTATGGTAAGCTTTTACTATTTATAATTATTATCTATTATTTCGATGAACATGGATGAATGTGTGATGTTTGTGTTTCTTAACTGTGGCACCTTACCAGAGTAGCATTATAAAACAATAAAGGCATTCTATTCTATTCTATGCTAAAAGTTATTATCAACAACATGGACTTATTAGGCTACCTACTATATGACTGCACCTGAATAACTTGAAGAGGCTGAAACAGGAAACAGGTTAGCTGACATTCAGCACACTGTGTAATCTGGGCAGTAAGATGTTAGTTATTTTTCGATCTGTGGTCCATCTTGTTTGATTTGAAATGAAACAAGGACAGAGATTAAAGGACTGACTGGGCTTTGATCAGTTTGTGTTCATATCCATACTCGATGTACAGTGAAGCAACTGCAACCTCCTTTGTTATATATTGCACCCACTTTAGGACAGTGAGGAAAGATTACAAAAAAACATCATAACATCATAGTTTTATTTAAGAAATTGAAACTGCTGCCATAATACCTATTGGTCTGGTGAAGCATATTAATACATAAACTTGCAACATTGTTTTTGTTTCATAAGTATTTCCCTGTCGAAGGATTTTACCTTATCTGACCCTTGTCTGAAGACAGAGAAAGTCTAATGCTGTACAGATTGTTAAGTCCCTTAAGGAAAATTTATGATTTGTGATAATGGGGTAAATACATAAAATTTGACAGGATTTTAATTACTAGATAGGTGACTGTGAAGCAAAATTTAATTTTGGGCCCCTACTGACCATCCATTCCCATCACACCTAACTTCCCTTTGTCCTACTCTGTCAACTTTAAGTTCCCATTAAGTACAGGGCACCCACCAGGCTACACATAGCAGCTGCTGTGGGATCCTGAAACCAACCAGCACTCCTGTGTTGGAATAGCACTAACAGACCTTAAAGTTTCTGTGGGTCAGTTGGATGAAACACAACTGAATATGGTTCACAATGGGTGCATATTCTTAATATATTTTGCTTTGAAATCTAGATTTTGACACAGGTTCACTCTATAAGACATGGACACAAAATTAAATAATTTTGCAGGATTTATCTAAGTTTATACTTTTAGTGCTGCTAAGTCTTTCTTTTTTTTATCCAGTCTTGGTTTAGGTATATATTTTGCATTAATAATGGCAAGGTAGACCAAGCACCACAAAGTACCAACTTTATCTTTAAATTAAATGTAATGGTTAACAAGGAACAAAAATAAAGGAAAAAAAGCCAGAACCAGCAACCATCTCCAATCATTTGAATATAGCATTGTATAGCATAAATTGTATAGGATTATATACAATTATGTGATAAAGGAATTGATCGCAGCATATCGAAGTAATAGGAGGCACTTTTTTTCAAAATAGGCAGCAGATGATGTGTATTTAAATCAAAACATCTTAGATAATGGTGGTGCTGTACTGAAGAAGGAGCAACACTTCACACTGGAAAGTCACTTCTTGAAGCCAAGAACAGCAGCATGCCAAGTAATTGTCAAGTCACTGGCACTAGTCAAGAACCAAATCAACCCCCTACAGAAGTACTAAGTTTAAGTATTACAGTTTTCCTATTTTGAAAAACATATTTTCACCATTGTTCCGGAAATTAGGGAATAACCAGGAATAAGATGAACTGTCCCAATGGATCCACAGTCAACATATGCAGGATTTTCTTTCCCCCTGTTCTTTCACCTCTGCCAATGGGAGACAGCGCCATGTTTCTGTGCCTGAAGATGCATTACCACTATGAGTCTCCGGCTGGGTCACCATAGCAGAGTGCTGGCTGGGGCTCTCCAGAATGGCATGTTCCTTACATCATTCAAAACCAATATTTGACTAGCTGCAGTCCCTGATCTGTGGTGCTCTGATGGCTTTTTGAAAACAGATGGAGACTGCAATTTGAGAGCATCAGAGGAGCCAGAGCTGTTTCCACAGCAGACCTCCCCCTCTCTCATCCTGCACTTTTCCTCTTTCCTTCCCCCATACTGCTCTTGCGTCTTTTATTTTTGTGCAAGTGTGTCTTGTGCACAGGGAATCCCTTGGGTTTAGAATGGTTTTCTGCTGAATGTGCCATAAAAAAAACATGAACTCTATACCTTTCTCTCTTTCTGTCTGTGTGTTTACCATGAGGTCTAGATCAAAGTCTATGGCTGGAAACACTCCTTCCAGGATGAAAAAAGAAAAGAAATGTTGATGGGTGAGGCAGAGAGAAAGATAGAGGGATCAGAGAGGGAGAAGGAAAGAGAATGAAACAGACTGAAAGAGAGAGAGAGAGAGAAATCTGAGACTAATCAAAACATGCCCACTCTCCCACTGAATGATTCCAAACACATGGCCTGTGACTGTGTGCCTGTAGGTCCTTTCTTTCAATGTAGCCTGTCTGAAATCAGGTCTGAGAACAGTTTGAATGCATGTGCATGGACTGCATCATATACTGTATAAAAGAGCCCACATATCCTTTATATTTACATATTTATATACAGATGTGGATACGTTGTGTCTTTAGTCTTTTATCTAATTAAGGATTAGATTTTGAAAAATGTGATTGTTTTTGTGATTGAAATAAAAAAACTTACTGAAAAAAGTTGTGAAAATTAGATCCATCTTGACCAGGTACAGCAAATACTGTGCTTTCACACTTCACCTGTGTGGTATGTTTTAATCAAATTCTGGTGTGATAGTTCATTTGGTTTGGTTTATTGTGGTATGAATGCTGTGATGTGAACTCCAAACAACTGGACCAAGGCTGCAACCAAGCAATCGGTTTGTGATGTTTTGACTATGTGATTGGGTTAATTAGTGTCTTAAACTATCTTTCTCCTAATACTATAAAGTATCATCCTTTATTTACCTCTTTTTGATATGTGACATTGAGCTCACTGTGATACCATATGAGTTAAAAACAAACCACAAGGCTCAGAAAGTGCTACTTGACCTGCTTTCAGATATTGGAAGACACTTTGGTTAGTGTGGTGCTGATGCTGAAGGTTGGTATCACCCACATTATCCAATAAATTAGATATTAGAGATACAGTTTCAAAACTTAGAAAATTTTTTTTACAAGATTCTTTTAGATAATGAGAATATTTCCTTGCTGATAACGGGCATGTATATTCATCTTGGAGTTTGGTATATAGTATATATATAGTATACCTAAGGTTTCTGTTGCACAGTTCAGAGAGACAGGTCTTCAGGTGTACCTTCCAGACCAAGGTGCTGGGCAGCATCATGCAGCAAAATTGTCCTTTTACCCTTGTTTACCTATATTTCAACTTTCAGGTGGTTGATTAGCATACAGGGTCTTTATTGTTGTGCTCATGAGACAAGGGTCAGGTGGTAGGGCTTTGTTCCAGCCAGTGTTGGTATTTACTTGAGGTGACTATTATTACATATTCTTGCAGACAATCTTAAAATTATACTTGACTTCTCCATGGGCTCACTCACAGTGAGCCAATGCTCTTTCTGATCACAATGTGGGTAATACTTCTTACCCTTCTCTACTCTGGCAGGGGATTTCTACTTACCAACTTGTTGGGGGTGAGCCATCCCAAACAGTACTATTGATGATTTCCCAGAAATCTGAGCACCCCTGCATGGTTCTTTCCTGATGATTGTCTACTTTTGAGAGTAGAAAATACAGGTGTCTGCCCGGTCCTGAATCTGGAATGTCTTGATATCCCCGTGGCAATATTAGACCCCTCTGTCAACTCAGCATATTATTGATTCAGGATCACTGTACTGTAAGGACACTGCTTGGGGTTCTCTCTAGCATAGTGCCATATTCAAATGGATAAGTATCTTTTGATGTGCTGAGACATACTGCAGAGTGGACAAGATGTCTTCCTGTTGTACAGCTATACTCATGGGAGCAAGTGTAATGCTGATAAGTTGAGTCATGGTGAGCTGGTGAATGGCCTTGGTGTCACTTGATTGCTGTATCTCTGGATGTCAACCATTATGCTGGAGACCTGTGTGGGTGATGTTGAGAGTAAAGGCTAACAATAAAGTCCTCACTAGAAGAACTTGTGGCCCTGATTGGCAATGTTGCCATAGCTTTCACTGAATGTGGGGCATTACTCATGTTTGTCTCTGGCTGTGGTAATTACAGCTGTAGAAATGTTAAATCTCTGCATACAATTGCGGTGCACTAGCTGCTACAGCTTGTTTTTGCTAACCTGGGACTGGGCACTGAAATCCTCATTACATAGTTGAGGACTGTGAATTTTGACCAAGAAGCAGTCACGCTTGCACGCTTGTGAGGTGTCTTTTTTTCTGCTGCAGCTTCTCCACTTCACTCTGTAGTAGTCTTCCTGGCCTTGTGGTGGCATTAACTGCTGGTCAGGGGCAGCAGCTTGTTCTTCATTTGATGGACAACCTACTTGTAGTTTTGCTGTCTAAACTTACCAGGGTTACTGATGTTATAATCCTAAAGGTATACAGGGAGAGCTGTCCATCTCTTGGACTGTATGTCACTGTCTGTCTCCCTTATTTAGGAACATCTCAATTCAAATTCTTTTTATATAGAGCAGCTGAGACTGTATTCTTCAACACAAGCCGAAGCTGTAAACTTTATCAAAACTGGAGGTTTTAAGCCTACTTTTATATATAGAGAGTGCATCTGCCACCCAGTCCCACATTGAAAGATGGTTCCGCAGAAGAGAAGCCTGAAGGTTCTGCCTCCCATTCCACTTTTGGAGAGTCGAGGAACAACAAGAACACCTGCATTCTGGGAATGCAGTTGTTACCAACAGATGACTGTTGGTTCCACTGGTAACTCCACATGTATGTGTGGTTGTGCTATAGCAGAGGCAATAACATACAAAGCACACACATTCATAGTACATTTAATCATAAAGGCTTCAGTGTAGCTCCCTTACATACATATTAAGAACTTTGTAGTTAAATATAATGTTACCATCAAATACTTGACCTTCCCTTTTACAAAAAAAATTTTTTTAATAGGCATTAATACCATTAAAGAAGATACAGTACATGTGTAGATATGTTTATATGAATATGCATATCCAAAGACATTTATTGCTTTTTCAAGATGGGGGGCTTTTTACACTGTTTAGGCAGAGGGATGTGGGAGGTGTGGATGTATAGAATGGGGTGGGAGTTGGAGGTCGCTTTTTGTCTGGAGAGACTGACAGGGAGGGAGAGAGAGACTATAAAGGATTTCATTGTTTTGAATCCCCTCAAAGGAAAAAGAGAGGTGTGTGTGTGTATGTGTGTGTGTGTGTGTGTGTGTGGGGGGGGGGGGGTTATTATGTTTTGATTGATGTGGAATGGTCTATTTTGGTTATGAGACACCAGGAGGCTAGAGAGGGAAAAAGAGGGAAAATGAAAGAGAGAGACAAGGTTTCCAAGCTTCAGTTTCCAAAATAAATATTTTCAATTGAAACCTCCTCCTCTCTCCTACACACACACACACACACAATCCTTCATTTACTATATTCATGGGGACCTGTCATTGACATAATGTATTCCCTAACCCATTATCCTAACCCTAACTGTAACCTAAACCTAATTTTCTCGTGAACCCTAAAGCCAAGTCTTAACTGTCAAAGAGCCAATTAAACTTATTGGGTCTAGCATTTTGGTCCCACAAAATTATCAGACCCCACAAGTTTAGTGCGCTCCTAGTTTTTGAAGTTACAGGCCTGTATTTATACACAGACACCCATGCACACACAGACACACACACACACACACACACACACACACACACACACACACACACACACACATACATATTCTCTTACAGAATACAACAGGTTATAGACAGGAATTGTACTCCTTCATTAGGATGAATAATTAATCGTCATCCATTATTTTTAATCAAGTTTTTTATCCTGCGAGGAAAGGTTTGCTTGCACACATACAGGCCCCGCGTTAACGTAAAATAATACTCAATTTATTAATTATAAAGTAAAATTTCCTATTGACACCATTTAACTTCATTTCACTTACTTAAAAACCTAAACATCATTTTTTTATTTATTTCAGGTGCTACAGCATGTATGGAATGACTGGTAGTTTGAAGATGAGATTTAATTTGTTACTTCTGGCCTCTCCATTCATCCAGAGCAGCTTTATCCACTTGCTCCCTGAACTCTTAGCTTTTGTTGCAGAAAAGCATGCCTGGCTGTTTTCTGCTGCTGTTTACAATAATCATGCTAATTAATAGTCAACATCCTTTTTTCCTTATGGTTTGGCCTTTCATCTTGTCTGTTCAGAAAGATGAATGTGAAATAAAGCTGCTGGGTATGTGGACAAACCGATTTTTATTGTTACTGGCTAAATCAGTAGCCTTTAGCATTCCAGCCCCACTGTGGATTGCAGACTAGATATACAGATCCTGGCTTATGATGTGGTGGGCTGCCGTCTGCCTCAACCAACTAGGTTGAGAGAGAAAGAGAGAGGGGGGGGGAGAGAGAGAGAGAGAGAGATAGTGAGGGGCAATACAGTTACCATACTACTGATAATAATACCAATACGGTTAATAATAATAATAATAATAATAATAATAATAATAATAATAATAATAATAATAATAATAATAATAATAATAATAATTGAAGCAGTGGGTGTTGATCAGGCTCATGGAGCAGTAGATGGTCTGCAGCCACGGATCCAGACTCTGGAGCATCAGAGGAAAAAAAACCTGCAGAAAGTAACAGGAGGAGAGAAGAGAAAGGAGAAAGCACAAAACTGCTGGAGAGAGAAGATGTCAAGTTAGTCAGAAGCATAAATGGGATATGAATGTGTACAGATGGAGAGGAAGAGGAGGAAAGAGGAGCTTTGTGCATCATGGGAAGTCCCCTAGCAGTCTAGGCCTATAGCAGCATAACTAGGGCTCAAGACAAGATTAAGACACCCTAACTATAGGCTTCATCAAAAAGGAAGATTTTAAGCCTACTCTTAAACATGGGGAGGGTATTAACTCCTGAATGCAAACTGGAAGAAGGCTCCACAATAGTGGAGCCTGATAACTGAAGACACCACCCCCCAGTCTACTCATGTAGACTCTAGGAACCACAAGTAGGCCTTCATTCTAGGAACCAAGTGTTCTACTGGGGTAGTAAGGTAATAAGAGATCCTTAAGATTTGATGGGGCCTTACCATTGAGGGCTTTGGGGGTGAGGAGAAGGTGAGGAGAAGAGCTTAAAATTCAATTCCTGATTTATACAGGAAGTTAATGCAAAGAGTAACATGGGCAAATTATTTTCCTAGGTCCTGAGAGTACTCATGCTTCAGCATTCTGGATATGCTGGAGAGTATTTAAAGTTTAATTGGGACAGGCTGATAATCAGGAGCTGCAATAATCCAGCCTTAAAGTGACAATAGCATGGTCTAGTTTTTCTGCTCCTTAAGCAGGATTCTTCCAGTTCAGTTGAGTGCCATATCCCTCCAAGTTTTCAAAATGTTTGCTCTAATATACGGGTTTGGGAGTTAAATTATGGAGCTAACGTTCTGTGGTTTATTATCTTCTTTTTTAGAGGGGCAATAGAGTTTCATCAAAATAGTGTCATTTTCGCTGAGCTTACATTATTATCAGCAGGCTGATCAATTTTGTTGATCACGTTTTCTGTTTTACTGGGATATGGCAATAAATTAAGTGCTTATGGAATCACTTCTTTAAATTTAGTTACAGCACTATAAGCTAGAAACCCAATAAAGAAATTTTTGCCAAACGGGGTGTAGTCCAGAAAGTGGATTTCAAAAGTGTCTGATAAAAAAAGTTTTTGTGTAAAGACAGATGTAGATGTTCAATTTCTATGCCATTAGTCAGAACAAGGTCAAGGGTGTAGTTTAAAAAGTAAATGAGTTTATTTACCCTCTGAACAAAGCCAGTTGAGTCTAATAACAAGATAAATGCAGTGCTAAGCCTATCATTGTCGGCGTCCACATTAAATGACCTACTATAATTACTTTATCTGTACTGAGGACTAAACTTGATAAAAACTCTGATAATTCAGATAGAAATTCAGAGTATGGTCCAGGAGCATGGTAAACTATAACAAATGGAAGAGGCTTCAAGTTTTCCAGGTTGGATTAGTGAGTCTAAGAACCAGGCTTTTGAATGAGTTATATCTGAGTTTATGTTTATAGTTAGGCTTGAGTCAAAATGGCTGCATTTCCGCCTGTGCTTCTGGGAATATGATTATTAATATGATTCGGGGGTGATTCATTTAAAATAAAATATTCCTCATAACACAGCCTGGTTTCGGTAAGACAAAATATATGAATATGATGATCTGATATTAGATCATTTACTAATACACTTTTGGATGGAAGCAAAGTAATACTTAAGAGTCCAAATTTAATTCTCTAATTTTGTTCTCCTATTTCATTATATACTTCTGCAGTGGTGGTCTGAATTTTTTATCAGGTTTTTTTGTGTACAAGTCCTCCTTCTGTTTATTTTTGAGGTAATTGAGTCCCCAAGGGATTTTGGCAACTCTGCCTCCTTGTCTCAATGCTGGGTTGACATGGTTTTGGTCTACTAATAAACTGAGAGCTGCTCCATCCAAAATGTATGCCATCTCTCCTGATCAAACCAGGTCTTCTCCAGAAAGTCTGTCAACTATCTGCATAGCCCACATCTTTTTCTGGGCACCACTTCTACAGCCAGCGCTTGGATGTTGCCATGTGGCTGTACATGTCATTGTTGGTCAAATCTGGCAGGGGCCAAGAGAAAATTATGGAGTCTGACATTGTCTTTGCATATATACACATTGATAGTAATAATCTTACTGTATTTATACTTATCCTTAGCCTTCCTTTTTAAATATGATTTAACATTGCCCTCTTGGTCCCTAGGAATACATTTAACTATGGTCATTGGTGTTACTAACTTCTCAGAGACCATTTTTTGAAACTATAAGTTTTCCAAACTAAACAGTACACATTGTTTGTTAGTTAAATATATATAAAATTATATTTTACTGGTCGGGATTACTGTAATTTAAATGTCTGATATTTAAAACCATTGATTGTTTGGCTTAAATTATATAACCAAAAAGCAAATACTTTGTTTGAAGGCATAGTTAAATTATCGAATCTGTGATGGGACTTTGGCACCTTGGCTTTAGTAAAGGAATAATTTGAGAGGTGGGACATGAAGTGATTCACGTGTTAAATCACAACATTATTGAATGTTTTTGGTATGTTCACTAATTATCAATTGTTTTATGTAATGGGGCTCAGTGAGAGTGTGTTTATTCATAACAGAGCTGCAAGTGTTGAAAGAAACCATGGTTTTCATCTAATCAATACTTGGTCTGATGTGTATTCAATATAGCATATTATATTTAGATAAAACAATTGTACATATAACCGTAACTGTGCACAGGGTGGTGGAGAAGAGAAATATCATCTTTACCTGTAGAAAATGCAAATGTTATATTTCAAAGTTAGCTAGACGCACGTATGCTACTGTATTAGCATGCAGTGTTATATCCCTTAGGAGGAGCATTGGGTGAAAGGGTTAAAAGGACATCTCAGAGAGAAGAGATAGCATATCAGATTTGTATGTGTACTCTCTGTCATGAAAAGAATAAAATTGTGTGATTCAGAAGTTCTTGTCCTCCAGTGTCTTTGATTTGGTTCCTGTGGACCTAGAAGTGAATTTTTGATACCATCTGTTTAAGTATTGAAGAAGGCAGAATAAAGTTCACAACACGAGCCTTCAGATTGGACTGATTTCCTCAAGAGGAGTGTATGTGTGTTTGTGTGTTTGTGTTTGCGTTTGAGTGTGTGTGTGTGTGTGTGTGTGTGTGTGTGTGTGTGTGTGTGTGTGTGTGTGTGTGTGTGTGTGCACGTGAGCATTTAGTGAGTATGTGTCTAATGCGAATGCCTGTTTATTGGTGGCCGCACCTTAAAATCCACATCACACATACACACATGCATCATGACCACCCTGAGGTTGTTGCCTTAAGGATCTAGAAAAGAGAATGAATTAAAGAATATGAAGAGACCGATGGAAGAGGTGGCTGACTATAGAGGCCATATAAACACACACCCAAAGCAAGCTGAACTATGAATTATTGGTTCATTTCTTGAACCAAGAAGTTCATCCTGCATAGGATGTTAAATTGAAAAAATGCTATCAATGTATCAATGGAAACTCAAATAAAACCATGTTCCCTCATTTTTATCCAGTTTTTAACCTTTCAAAGATAAAGTTTCATCTTTGAGAGCTTATAGGGAGAAATGACAACTTAATTCCATGTTCAGTTTTTATCTAATAGGGAAAATATACATTGTATTTTTTGTGCCGCCACAGATATACCGACAAAAAGCCAGTTTTCTTCAGTGCTCCCTGGGTGTGCATTGATTTTAAATTATAAAAAGAGGGATTATATTTTAAACCTATTTGATTTATTCTGCTTAATTTATTAAAACTTTCTTTGTTTGAGGTACCCTGTGGTGTTTCTGACCAGAAAGCACTGGGGAGCAGTATGTTTTACAAGCTGGGCCCCATTATTTTGTGTACATGCAGAAGAACATATGTAAATGCATGTACTTACAATACATTTTCAGTTTCATCTTTTCTGCTTTTTAACAATAATTTATGGTAACACTTCCAAAAAAAAAAAGGCAGCTGAGTGCCAAAAACAGCCTGGAAGAAGCATGCTAGCCTGCAAACATGGTTTCTAGAAATTCAGATTCGTGAAAATATTTTTGCAAACATTTCATGGGGAAAGATATTAATTTTCTGGGCCAAGTAATCAACCACTTCAACCACATAGATTTCTGGTCGCGATCATAGGAGTGGAATTATATCACACATTTCCATTTTTGACAATAATAATAGAAAAACGACTGATCAATTAATATTTCAGTTTTGGTTGAAGCATAAATTCAACTCAATAAAGGATACTATTAATTGACAGCTAATTGGGGTTGATATAACTCATATTAATATTTTGAGTGTGCTTTATTTGTGTTTTGGCTTATTTATTTGTCTTTTGGGACTTCATGTTTTAATGTTCTCATAGACAGCTCAGCATCTTTCCTCTGGCTTTTAAAAGGGATGATAGGAGCACATGTGATTGGCCAATTACTGAGGCTTGCCCCAACTCCATCCTTCTGATTCTGTATTCCTCCTGCCGATAATGTATTCAGACTCTCGTTAACTTTGCTCCAAGCTGTGCCTGGTTTGCACGGCCACTGCAGATATTGCACTGGGAGACTTCACTTTCATTTTCCCAGTTTTAAGAAAGTAGGGCCCTGAATGTCCCACACTGGTGAAAACTTTCTGTTTTAACTTGCCTTAGTAAATAGTTTGCTGTCTTTAAATGGCACTGCAAATATAACTGGAAATTCACCAATCCATTTAGTAGTATGATTTTTTTTTGGGGGTATGTGTGAAGACATTAAAGGCTACTTTAAACAAAAATCAATATGTAGCCCTCCTTGCATGTATTCCCATTGTGTCCCTGGCTGCATGCTATACCCCTAGAGGACAACAAACTATACAAAAAAAGAGTTGAATTCAGAACAATTCATTCAACTGTTAAAAATTGCTGCAAGCACAGTGACTTTTCTTAATACTATAGCAGTGCATTCCCATAGCAGTTTGGAAATCTTCCAGGTCCATCTCTGACATGATGTATTTAGATGACCAGACTTTATGAACTGGAGAATTTATATTAACACAGAAGACCTGGCAATATCTTAAACAAGTTTTAGTGATTTTACTGATGGATTTCTCTGCTATTTCTTCTTGTTTTGAGTGAGGAGGAGAAGGTAAAAAGGAGGTCAGTATTGTTTTTTCCTGGTCTGATGTAGAGAAAGTAGGATGAATTTCAGAAAGGCTCCACATCAATATTCATCCAGATTAGTCGCCCACTTTCCTCTTTTTGCATTTTGGATTCTTGCTCATTTTCCATTACTACCAACCCCTCCAAGTAATTTGTGAGGCACTCAGTATAATGAGTTAAAATCCAGGGGATGAGTTGGACCACAGTGAAAGACAAAATACTAGAGGTCCCTGTGTGTCCCAAAAGTGTGAGCTTAAGTCACTGTTTTTAAAAAAAAAAAAAGAAAAAAAGCTACCCTGTTAAACTACCCTGCACAAAAAGCCCCCTGATAATCAAGACGTAAGAGAAATGTTATCAACAATAGTAATTGTCATGTGGTGAGAATTGATGTGTGGTCTTCCTCACGAAACTGTTGCCTCGGAGGGGGGTTTGAAAAAACAGATATGTGTGTATATCTTACAGGCATCCTCAATCAGACAGCAACGGACAGGGCTAATTTTAGCAGAAAGTTAGGTAACAGGATATGATGCATATTCTGCATTGTAAGCTCTATTGGTTCTAATGCACTAATGGCAATGCACCCCTCTTTTATTCCTTTCTCTAGTATCTATCTACCCCTATGCCCCTCCCTCTTTCCTTTACTATTAATAAAGGGAAGAGGCTCTCTTAATCTCAGCACACTGTGTGCTCTCAAACTGCAGGAGACCTCACCTCCCACAAAGAGCTCAGAGTAAGGGAGAGAGAAGGGGGGAAAGGGTTGAATCAGTGTCAGCATACAAGTGTCTTTGTCTAAAAGTGTGTCTGCAGGTGGTTGACACTACACACTAATGAGAAAGAGAAAGTTAGGTTTGACTATTTGTGTGTGTGGCCGGTGGAGGAAGGGCTAATGGTCAGAGGTCACCTGTGGCATAACAAAAGGAGCCTGAGCCCCACACAAAAAGTCATGTGCCCAGAAGTGGGGGCTGGAGAGAAAAGCCTTATTACCATTGGCTCCCGTCTGGCCTATAACAATGATTGATCAGCATATGCACACCCCGACAAACTGACACTTATCCCTCAATGGGAGAGAGATCACGAGGGTCAGCACCAGAGAGGAAGGGGTATGTAACAGCATGTTGTGGTGCCGAGTAGTGCCTACAGTCAAGCCTCTGCAGAGGAGCTATTTAGGTTGCCATCCAACTGAATCTCATTGCAGCAATTCATTAAGTCCAATTGAAACAAAAATAACCTTTTCCAGAAGCAGGTGAACTGGTACAAACAGATTGAACAGGTGCAGATTACAGAGCTCAGCCTTTGTCAGTCTGAATATGCCCTATTACTTGTTCAACAACAAATATGATGTATTGAAACAAGAATGAATGGAAAAGTGTTTTAATGGCAGAATGGCAGAAATATGAGAAAATGCGGGAGATAGGTAATCTGCCTGGGTTTCTTATTTGTTAATTTGAGTAAGAAGAATGATATTATGATTGCCCCTAATATTATTTTTATAGAAATTATGGAAAAAAATTAAAACAATACTGGGGTAACAATAAATTGGGATTGTTCTTTAACTGCGAGTGTTGACGGGCCAGCCTACAATGTTGACTTGGTTTATTGTTTTCAGACATGCCTATGTATAAATTAGTAATATTCCAGAGGGCGCCATAATAGATTGAGATTTCCCTGTCACGGCAAGACTAATGAATAAGGTGTCATGACTGATGACTGGGGGCTTTCTCATAGAAATAAACACTGGCAAAGTAATTAGAAAGCTCTTTCATAAGTTTAAATACAGCCAGCCAAAGAGTTGCTTCTGGTGCATCTTTCTTTTCCTCACCCTACCCCAGCAGAGAATCCCTCTTTGGAGAATCGGAAATGTCTGAGCCTTAAGTTTTCATTTACAAACCCGTCAGGATGAATGGAGAAGAACGAGAAGAAGAGTGGTGAGAGAAAGAAAAGAGAATGAGAGCACACAACACACCAAATCAGATCATTAGGATGTTTTCTCTAAGTTATTTTTATCCTGTGCAAGGCTTTGGTTCAAATTAATAGTCAATTAGCCTGACTATTAACATGTATGCCAGAACTCAATGCTGTATCAAGAAGAGTAAACTCACCAGAGAAATCCTTCTCACTTGTCTGACATTTCAGCTTTATCTAATGAAAATCATCTCCTTTGCCTTCCCCACATTTGGGGCTTTTTTCAGTGTGTGTGTTCAGTTGCCAATCAATGATTCAGGAGGAAGCACACCGTGTTTGCATCTCTTCATGTGAATCAGTGGCTGCTTTTAATGTCTCCCTCCTTGTCAACACATAGGTAATTGCCCTTGCTGTAATGCTTACTCTGGCCCACATTTCAGCCATGTGAGATCTCATAAAATCTGCACACACACACACACACACACACACACACACACACAGATATACACTGCAGGCATCTGTCACCTGTGGTTGCCTGTACACTTCCTGGGTCTGTCTGCAGAACATGAGCACTGTAGATGCAAGGAGACTCTTCAGCTGTCAAAAAAATCTTGTTTATTTTTCATTTTTACACCATGCTATAGCCCCACTCTAGGGCTTTCTCAACCCTGATACACTCTGGAAACTTGTACTGTCTGAACTTGAGCTTTCCCTCTGTCTTTTTCTCTTAGTGATTCAAACCCATTGGATGGATTTTAGAGCAAGCTCAAACAAATATACAGTTAAGGCTGTTTCTTTAAGCCTAGCTCTGTCATGTTAAGGAAATAAATGACTTTTGCTGGTGCCAGCTGAGCATGCACCACAAAGTCACTCACTGACTATGATTGATTGAGGAGATTTCTCTGACTTAGACCTGAATTCCTTCAAAATCCTTCCTCTCAGGGCAGTTGAACAAAGTGGAGGATCCTGCCAAGGTTATTAGTTAAACGCTGAAGCCTGTAAGTTTCACTAGTTGAAGCCCTTGCAGTTTTCTCTTCGGACCCAACCTGATATGTGTTTGAAACGAACCAAATGTGTTTGAAAGTCATTAGTACTGGCATTGTTATGGGCCCTTTAGTGTGCCCCGCAGTGGACCACAATGATAAACACATCTGCTGTTTCACTGTGTGGACCTTTTAATTAAGGTTGTAAAACAAGATCCTGTAGTGTTAACTAATTGCACTGAATTGCCTGCAATAACTAGTCACTGTAAAACCCAATAGAGAATTCTGGGATCTCTGTTGGGTGCTGCAGCAACCAGTTATCAAAATGAAAATATGATTGACATTACTTCAGCTTATTAGTCCTGTTTTAATGAATTAGAAGTTTGCTTACTACATTTGTACATTAAGCAATCCATTTACAGTTTATAGCCAGTTGAATGCCCCTGCAGTGAATGTGAAGTACTAACAGTGAAGACAAATTGCACACAAAAGAGCAACTAAGCAAAGGAATTTTAGACCAAAGATTAAACTGTGGAAAGGCAGGTCTCAAGCCACACCTCGAACTACTCCAAAATCCAAATCATAACAGAGGGAGAGTGTCTAGCCTGCTGTGAAAGTTGATCCTAGGATCTATAAGAGTTTCCATGCAAGTAGTCCCAAAATTAGGAACACGTGGCGCTTGAGCAAGAAAGACTCTACCCCCACACCAAAAAAAAGGAAAGGCCAGCGCCTGCCTTACATCTGCCAAGAAAAACAGAAAAGAAGAAGGGGGGGGGCGGGTGAACGGCTGGGGGTAGTAAATTTTTAGTCTAATGAATGAGCACTCCTGAAAATATGTCACCCATTGGCCCTGCACATGGTAAACACTCAACTTGAGCCACATAGGAGGTCTTTGTTTGTTCTCCTCTCCCCCTCTGACACTTGGGTTAGAGCAGAAAATCTCCTTAGCTGCTGCCGTTGTCCCTCTTTTGTCCTGCTAGCATGCCTAACCCACAACACTCACACAGTTAGGAAAAGACAGCATTGTCTTCGTGAGCCTAATGGTTCCAAAGTTGTAAGCAAAGTACGATTTTAGTGACCCATATGCGAAGCACCCTCTGCACAAAATGTATTTAATTTGAGAGTTTTATGATCAACACCAAAAGCAAATACTTTTGCTTAAAGAGGCGCTTTGCAATGTTGATTGTGCAGAGGAGAAGAGATTGCAGGTTTAATATGTAACCAATATGGGAAAAAAAGAAACTACCCTTATAAAAAAAAAAAAAAAACAAGAGAAAAACTGAGGGGTGGGCTGATGCAAAAAGCTAGCCCATGAAGGTTTAGGGGTTATAACACTGTGAAAACAACTGGCTAGACACCAATGTACCAGTCCTAAGATATGAAAAGAAGGTGTAGACCAGGAGACGCTATTGTACCACTTCAAAAACAAGAGATCATGTATCAGGGAAGCATATGCCAGTTGTGCGCCTGTAAGAGAGGAGGGCTTTGGCTCTGTCATAAAATGAATGCATTAAAAGCCCAAGTTTAAAAGTTACTGTGATCTTCCTAAACAGGCCTTTGCTGTTAGTGCATGAAACATAAGACAAGCGCCAGTCTTTGAGACAAGTCAGTAAAGTCAATTAGTCTTTGTGGAAGACAAAACAGAGTCCTTGCAGACGGATATCCTTTGTGCTGTTTGATAGCACTACTAATTTACAGAAGAGGGTCAATGAAAACTTGCTGCTTGCAGAGAGTTTTAGTCAGTTTTTGTAATTTTTGATGCTCATGAATATTCCATGTGTGAAATAACTTGAACAGGAGTCTAGTTTAAAATCTGTAACTCCTGAGCCAAGGCTACAATGTCCCTTTTAGTTGGTCCCACTGAAGAAATGAGTATTTTATTTTCCTCTTCAGAGGGCAAATCATCCCTACACATCCAGTGACCTTTTGACACTGTGTGGTTTCTTTGTGATAGCCACACTTCAAGGCAAAACAGGATGTCTAACAGCTTCTTTTCAAAGCCCAGAGAAAGTCAGCAAGGTAGATGGTGGTGGAGCGCAGTGCATACATAATGAGTCCACAGCCTTGTATACAGCTTCGGTGACCCTGTTACCAAGTCAAGAAGCTCCTTCAAATGCCTCCAAATGTGAACGGAGTCCTGAAAGGCAGTTAACAAGACCGCAACCCAGGTAGAAGCGGAGGCTTGGTGAATGGGCTGGCAATCCCAGTGAAGACAATCTGAGGTCATTAGAGACAATAGGAGAGCAAACAAGCTGTTCTGCTTTGGAGAAAGTCTAACAGTCTTTACAGCTGTAGATCAGCTCAGCATGAGTACAACCACTTGTGAGGTAAGCAAAGCAGTAATATCAATTTATGCTGAATTTACCTAAAAAGTTCTTCTCTTAGTCCTTGTTTTACTTTGTGCATCCGACACAGGACTATAGTGTCTACTTTAACAATAAATCTCCCTTTTTAAACTAACATTCAGAAATATACAGAAAAATTATGATGCAGAGGCGGATTGCTATCGAAACTGATAGCCACCCGAAAGTAAATTTATTCTTCTCTAAAACTATACATCACAAAAGAGTAATATAACAGAATATGTACTTTTTGTACATACAGTATACTTACAAAAATATCTACCAATTTCCTGTTTCTCAAAGTTTCTAACTACTATAAGTATAGATGTATTGCACTTTTTTTTCAGAATAACCAGGGCTATTGGAAAATCGAGATACATTTGTGGACAGGTGGGTCACTGATATCACGCTGAACTAGTTTCTGTCATACTGAACTTTAATTCTAAAGCACACACACTGTAATGCAAAGTTTCTCTAATCAAAGTGAAAATATTTTAATCAAAGTTTAACAATCACCCTTCGAGAAATCCAGAGGAGACAGAGATTCCAATTTGCTGCTTTCATGGGTGCTGATCTTTCACAATACTGTCTTTTCTGTTTTGGGTGTAATTTTGCAACACCTTCACCTCACTGTCACAGCTTAACAAAAAGAACTTTCCTCTGAGTGGGAATAGACGTTCGGAAATGTTGGATATCACGGTTTGATATAGAGTTAGACAATGCAGGCTGAGAAATTGGGGATGCAGCAAAAAAGTCAAGTGCAAGATGTCATCACAAAATAACCCTGGATATACAAGGAACATCACAGATTCAAGTGACAAAACTTTGTAAGCTGGCTTGAATATTGTATTTTCTTTTAAAAATTACTCAAACAAGAGAAAGACACTTATTTGCTTTCCTTCTGAGAATGAGATGAGAAGATCAATATCAATCTCAAGTCTGTGTGTTAGTATGGACCTGGAGTGGCATGGTTAGCAGATAGCTTGGCATAAAGACTAGAAGGAGGGAGAAACAGCCTTATCTGTCCAAAGTTCAAAAATGCCAACACCTCAGAAGCTCACTGTTTATTCCAATGATTATTTAATCTGTACTCAAACAAAGTTGTATAAATGACTAACAGCTGGGCATACTGAAAGTATGCATCCTTTTGGAAGTCTTGTCACAACATTGAAGTTTGAGACCATCGTGTCTCTAAGAGATCTAAATCAAAATCTAGATAATCAAAAACACAGCCAATACCTTGCAACCAAGGCACAGAAATACTTTGCACATGGACAAAGTGCTGTTTGTCCAGAAGAAGTTCTAGCATGTAAACAACTAAAACTTTTAGATGATACTCTGCTTCCAACATTGTATCAACAGTTTGTGTTTGTCCATTTTTTAACATGACAGTGTCTCCGTGACAAAGCCAGCTCCATAAACAGTTTTTTTTTTTTTTTTCTCAATTTAGTGGGGAAGAATCTGACTATTCAACACAGAGCCCTGGCCCAAACCCCATTCAAAATCTTTTGGATAAACTAGAGCATTGACTTCCAGGCCTTAATGCCAAACATCAACTTTGGACCTCACTAAGGCTGCATTCAGACACAGATTAAGACAGCAGGCTGCATTTAAGTGGGATGTATTGTTTTAGACATTGAGACAGTGAAATACCATTAGGAAGGTCCATTTGGAGGGAAGGGCTTGCATGTATGTGATTGGCAAATGCAGCATCTTGCAAGATGACGTCGAGTTACGAGTGAGCGCAAGTTAATCCAGGTTCAGCCTTCTCACCACATGATGCTCTACCCTGCAAGGCATAGAAGGCCAAGTTATAGCAAGGTATACATGCTCAGCCTTAACAGATTTAACTCAGACTGAGTTAGACTTGTGTTGATAAATGTTGTTATAAACAACATTTATTTGTTATAAACAACATTTAAACCATTGATCAGCTGATTATGCATTTAAATACAATAGCTGATCTACATTTAAATTTAGTATTTACGATGTGTCATCTCTGGCCAGGCTTGGTGCGTGGAGAAGGTCCTGACTCCCCTCTCTCTGCACCCAAATCCCTTCTGTTTCGCGTGAGCTAACAGCATGGTAATGAGATGTTGGCAGATGCTCGCGTGCCTTTACAATCCTCCCCACCCCTTGGACGCACATGGAGACTCCCTTTCTGCTTCATGAAGAGAAATATACAGAGATCACAATTAATCTATAACAATTGATTTTAACTAGTCTTTAACTAACATTATATCAGCGCTGTTAACACATCCTTTTTTCTTACAACTAATTATTCATAATTGTTATTAATATTTGTTCAATTCATATGTTTTAACCGTTTCCTCACTAAATTGGAAATATAGACAAAAAAATGCACACATACAACACACTTCTGTTGAGGTAGTGGAGGTAGTTTTGGAGCCCCCCCCCCCCATCCCCCGCTGCCCTCTCTCCACCTGCTTAGCTGCTTTTGTCATCAGGATCTCCTGCTTCATTTAAATAACAAAGTTGCTGAGCCTCTCACCCTACCCCATACACGCCCCTCTGAAGTCCTTTCAGTAATTTTATGGCCCCTGAGGGCAGAATCTCTGCATCCACCCCATCAACCACCCGGCTATCCTCCCTATAACTGGCCATATGAGCAGCCTGGGATGATGCAACAGTCCTTCTGCCTTCTTCCTGGTGAAAACATAGAATTGTGGATCTTTCTATACCCAGGTTTACTGAAATTGTACTTTAGTATTGTATGTGCATAGGCATTGGCCTGTGGCTAATGTTATTATGTTGTACAGGAGTCTCTTGTCCACAGTTTATTCTGTTGCAGGCATGCTGTGGATTGTGTCTGCTTGACCTTGGCACTGTGCGTAATTATTCTAATAATATATAAGCAGCTGGTAGAAACTATTATTTCACCACTTACAAGTATTTAATTTTTAAAACAACCTATAGTTTCAGTAAAGCAACGTTTGACTCTTGCAGTACCATAAATTGTTAGTGTGTCCAATTTCCGATTGCATACTTAATACATTCAGCTGCTCAATTATATTTTCATTCCACAGTATGAGGGTCAAAATTATATTTCTAGGCTCACTTTGTTTATTCATTTTTATCTATTTTTGGCTCCCTAAAAAAAATTAGCGTAAAATATTGTTGCTTTCCAGTGAAAACCATGTCTCCAAACTTAAAGACATTCAACTTTTTAAATTAACACAATGATTAAATGTATTAGTCATAATATTTGACTTTGATATTTGACTAATATTTGACTAATATTTTACAGAAGCCATTTAGAACTTATCTGGCTATTTGAAAAATGCATCATCTCAAAACTAAAAACAAGACCATTTCATGGCTCATGAAAAGTTGGTATTTTGTACGACATTCATTTCATGGGATGTCTATAATCCTGGTATCAGTTATACAAATACCTACTGTGTGTACATTTTTTATAGTACAAAAATATAAAGTTAAAGATACGAAAGGTCTCGCAATAGCCAAATGCTTTAAACTAGCTGTGTCAGAAAAACAGGTGTCTTTGGATTTATTGGCATCAGAATTGCTTAATGAATTTTGTACCCTAATGCAGGCCCTCTGTGCAGAGAAGTGACATAATTTAGAGTAATTACAACAAGATAATATTATACTCATCAGAATATACAATCCTCTAAAATGGCTATTATTCCACATTTAGAAATCATACTCTTATGAGATTATTACAGAAATATTATGAAGAGTTTTAGCGTTGTTACCTGGTCAAGAACCTCCAGTGAGTAAAATTAACTCACACCTCACAACAGTTAGATGCGGTTGTTTCATAACACATGAAATGAGCAGCTTTAGTGTATAGATACTTTGCCTTTGTTGAGTCATTCAGCATAAGTATGTGTATATATCAGCTCCTGAGCTGATGACCATGTGTTCGCTAAGAGACAGATGGTGGTGCAGAGAGCCTGTTCCCATGGGTCATACATTGGAATTTAAAATGCAGATAAAATCCATCACAGAGACTCATCCCCTCAAAGACGCCGACCCCAGATAATTTGCTCTGTTGAAACCAATCAGTGAGGCGGTTATCAGATATGGCTCGCACTCAAAATGAAACTTATTGAGTATATAAGCCTGTGCAGCCTGACTCATTACTTTCAGAATTTGGGAAAAATGGAATCTGGGGAACCCTCAAAACTGGCTTCTTATGGTGCAGTGTGAAACACTGATGAGGATCTACAACAGAAATGTTTACTATGATTTGAACCTGATCTTTGAAACTGGTTTTCTCCCCCTTTCTCCTCCACTAAAATATATAAACAGCTATGACACATCCAAATAAAGCCAACATGCACCATTTGCCACCGAATAGGATTGGGAGGGGGGTGGTGGTGGAAGTTGTGGGGGGGGGGGGGTCTGAATAGATGGTAATTGTAGGTTTGGGTTGTCTGAAGCCCTGGCCAGATGGCTCGGTGCTGCTCCCACAAAGCTCCGCTTGTCAACTTGTTTGCTCTCTTAGCGACATTTTGAGTTGGGAGGATGGAAATTTGGTCAGATTTGGAGATGCAGGCCTCCATGAAACATTAATATGCAGCAAGAGGAGAAGGAGGATTATAAAAGGGCAAATGTGGGAAACGGCTGTGTTGATGATAAAACACTGTCAATACCTTAACATATAGTTCATATCAGAATGTTTTTTGTTTTTACACAATTAAATGGAAAGATAAATAAATGCATAAGCCATTTGCTGCAAAATGTAAATAACTGAAGGTTTAATGGCAGCTTTTTAAAGAAATGTGGAGCGCTTTAATGTTTTTCGATTTGGTTAACTAACGCACTCTAGAAATGCCCCCCCCCTCCCCAAAAAAACCAAAAAAACAAAAAAAACATGTTTCAGACTGTTGAAACGTTGTTCTAACACTTCTTTTTCTTCTAAAATGGGATTTATAGGCAAAAAAATATATATTTTAATAAGGATGCATTGCTTGGCCTTTGATTGTCCTCTGCACACAAATAAAAACAGATAAATTATATAATTAGGAAAAATATTTTAATTATCTGCAATTATATTACAAGAATTTTGTGATTTTTTATTTTTTTTTTATTTATTTTTTTTTTTTATCTTGAGGTTTACTTCCAGTCATAGCACCAGATTGACTCATGGGCATACTGGCTAATTTAAAGCGGAATAAACTCGGCACATGGAACAGGCAGACAGGTAGAACCAGATTTAGTGGCAAAAGAATCAGCTGTAGAAGTATTCAATGCTTTTTTTGCTAGCTCAGTGCGCACAAGGAGCAGATAATTGGAATGAAAAGCAATATCATAAACCCCAGAAGGAAATTTACTGCATTATTAGGATAATAACTTGATAATATTATTCGATCTAGCTGTGATTTTGTCAGATACAAATAGTTTGATGATATTATAGGAACATTTTAAATAAATATGATTTTAAGGTGATCGCCCATGTCAAATAACCAACAGTGAGTGTTGGGCAGTTTTCCTTCCTCTTTCCTCCATCATTCTGAGCGCGACAACGGCGCGTTTACGCACACGCGACAAAGGACCCGAAGCGGCACACGTTGTGAATTGCAGTTATAACAATGTAAGTCTGCCGCGGGTCAGTGTGTGGTTATGTTAAAAGTAGCTGAGACCAGAATCCTTCCTCCTCTGACCCATTGTTATGACACACTTTTAATTCTGGGGTGTCTTCTGTGTTGGGGAGGGAGGTGGGGGAGATAGACGGGGTTACTATCAATAGTCCCTCCTGTGCTGCTTGAAGGAGGCCATTCTGGTGATTTAGGAGAGAGGGGGTTAGGGAGGGGAACAGGGGCAAGATGCAAGGACTGTTTTGTGAGAAAACGCACTTCGGGTGCTGGGGGCGGAGAGAGAGACGACAGAGCAGAGCGCACGGGGTAGTACACGTACACACACACGCACAGACTCCCTTCTCTCTCTCGCTCGCTCGCTCTCTCTCACTCACTCACACACTTACTCTTAGGCTAGTGTTACACACAAAGACTGGGAGAAAGCTTCGCCTCTTCTTCGCCCAGACACTCTCACCCATTCATCGAGGCGCACACACAAGAGGCGTCGGATATATCTGGATATACACAAAAATACGAGGAGAGGGCCGCGGTTTGATTGTGTGTTCTATTCTTTGACAAAGTGGGCAATTTACTCGTGTATTTATCTGTTTCTTTATTCCTGTGTCTGTTTTGCGGAGTTTTTGTGGACAGTAAGCAGCAGCGGAGGAATCAACATGCCAGACTTGTAAAAAGACATCGACCCCCTCCTCCCCGCGATTTTTTTCCGTCTGTGGAAATAATCACCAAAGTTTGCGCGCAGGGGAAAAATGATACAAACCAAAGGAAATATTTTCTCTCCGTCAATACTCAAACTACTGTTTTTGGTCGCGTTTATGCACGGTACCACTGGTAAGACCTTGAAATATAAAGTTTACGAGGAGCAGAAAGTAGGTACGGTTATTGCACGGTTAAAGGAGGATGTAGCTGGTGTTTTATCCAAACTACCGAATTCTTTGACCTTTCGGTTCCGTGCAATGCAGCGAAGGAATACGCCGTTCCTGACTGTCCGGGAGGAGGATGGTGAAATCAGCATTGGCACGAAAATCGACCGTGAGAAGCTTTGTGAGAAAAACTTAAACTGCTCCATTGAATTCGATGTGGTCACACTACCGACGGAGTATCTGCAGCTGTTCCATGTGGAGGTGGAGGTGCTGGACATCAACGACAACTCCCCGCACTTCTCCCGCGCCATTGTCCCCATTGACATCTCCGAGAGCGCATCCGTGGGGACGCGCATCCCGCTGGATGGCGCAGTAGACGCGGACGTAGGAGAGAACTCTTTGCACACCTACTCCCTGACATCCAATAACTTCTTTAAGATTGATGTAAGAACCAGGACGGACGGGGCCAAGTACGCAGAGCTGGTGGTCATGAGGGAGTTGGACCGTGAGGTGCAATCCAGCTACCAGCTCCAGCTGACAGCCTCAGATAACGGTGTACCCCCCAAGTCTGGCTCCACTTTGCTCAAGATTAGCATCTCTGATTCCAACGACAACAGCCCAGCCTTTGACGAGCAGGCGTATGTCATCAATTTGCTGGAAAACTCTCCTCTCGGGACTCTCATCATTGATTTAAATGCCACAGATCCAGACGAGGGCACTAATGGTAAAATTGTCTACTCTTTCAGTAGTCATGTCTCGCCAAAGATCTTGGAAACATTTAAGATAAACTCAGAAAATGGCCACATAACTCTAATGAAAAAAGTGGACTATGAAACCACAGCTTCCTATGAGCTGGATGTTCAGGCTCAGGACTTGGGCCCAAACTCCATCCCTGGACTTTGCAAAATTGTGGTGAAAGTGGTGGATGTAAATGACAACAAACCAGAAATAAACATCAACTTGATGACACCTGGTAAGGAGGAAGTGGCCTACATTTCAGAGGGGGCCCCCGTAGACACCTTCATAGCTCTGGTTCGTGTTGACGACAGTGATGCGGGGCTCAATGGTGAGGTGGTGTGCAGGCTGCATGGCCATGGCCACTTCAGGCTACAGAAGACCTACGAGAAAAACTACATGATCCTCACAAACATCTCATTGGACAGGGAGAAGAGGTCAGAGTACAGCCTGACGGTCATAGCTGAGGACAAGGGCTCCCCCAGCCTCTCCACCATCAAACATTTCACCGTTCAGGTGCTGGATGAAAATGACAATCCTCCACGTTTTGAGAAGAGCCACTATGAGGTCTTTAAATCAGAGAACAACTCTCCAGGAGCCTACTTGATGACTGTGGTGGCCTCAGATCCAGATCTGGGCACCAATGGCCAGGTCACATACTCCATTGTAGATGCCCTGGTCCAAGGGAGCCCCATCTCCACGTATGTCACCATTGACCCCTCTAATGGTGCCATCTATGCCTTACGCAGCTTTGACCATGAAGATGTCAGCCGGATCAGCTTCACCATTCAGGCACGCGATGGAGGAAACCCTGTACTGACAGCCAACACAACCGTCCTACTGACTGTTCTGGATGAAAATGACAACCCGCCCATAATCCACTCCCCCTCCCTCCAGAATCACACTGCTGAGCTCCTGGTCTGGAAGTATGCATCACCTGGTCAACTGATCACTGCACTTAAAGTCACCGACCGTGATGCTGGAGCCAATGGAGATATGAGCTGCGCCATAGTTGGTGGCAATGAGGATGGGTTGTTTGTAATGGATGCACGTCGATGTGAGCTCAGAACAAATGCCAGCCTAGAGCAGGCTCCTCAGGATGTGATGGAGATCAAGGTAGAAGTGCAGGACAGGGGGACCAGTCGGCTGTCCACAGGGGCCCTACTAAGGCTCTCCCTGCAGGAGAACATGGACATCCTCCCCCCTCTCTACCCCACTGGCTCCAGCCAATCCTCGCTGGATCTCTCCCTCATTGTCATCATCTCACTGGGTGCTGTTTGTGCTCTACTGCTCATTGTAATGTTGATGTTTGCCAGTACCCGCTGCAGCCGTGAAAAGAAAGACCCCAGACACAACTACAACTGCCGTGTGGCAGAGAACAGCTACCAGAATCACCCTAAGAAACCTGCCAGGCAGATCCACAAAGCAGACATCACCCTGGTCCCCACCATCAATGGGACTCTGCCTGTCCGGGCACACCCACGCTCCCCTTCAGCCTCCCCTACACCTGAGAGGGGAACCCTAGGGAGCAGGAAGAGCCATCATAGCCGCCAGTCCCTCAACAGCCTGGTCACTATCTCCTCCAATCATGTGCCAGAGAATTTTGCCCTGGAGCTGGCTCATGCCACACCTCCTGTAGAGGTAAGAAAATTTGTTTTATGTTTCTTTAATGCTCATAAGTAAGTTTCTTTAAACCCAAATTCTCTGTCATGACAGCCATTTTTACTAAAAGTAGTGTAATCATACAGCTTTATTTGATTTTAAGAATTACTTATGCATGTTTTCAAACCAAAAAGCTAACCCACTAGTAATACTAATGTCCAAAATCATGAACTATGCAGGTTTTTTTTGTCTTATATTCAGTTTTTTGTTTTGAATTTATCCCTGGCTCCCATATTCTGTTATGTCCAGACCTTTGTGTCATGTTTTTGTTAACCATCATATTCAGGAGCAAGTCACAAAGTCATGCCAACCCTGCACCTACCATTCTCCTGCAATATCCCCCCACCCAACATTGTCTTGTGGCTTTGGTTGTTTGACTCCATTCATTTTCCCCTCTTCATTATTTCCTTTTTTGTGTCTTTTTTGTCTTCTATTGTTTCTCTTTGGATTGTAGCAAGTTTCACAGCTTCTGTCCATGCTCCATCAGGGCCAGTACCAGCCACGACCAAGCTTCAGAGGCAACAAATACACTAGGAGCTACAGGTAATGCACATGTAAAATGGTGCCTTTAAAGCCTTTGTTGTCAGAATTTAGCTAAATTAAGTTAAGAATTAAAGGATATCATTATATACATCTTCATGATATCATGATAAAACATTTCCACATGATTTGTCTGTTGTCAGTATTTTCAAATAGCTAATGTTACATCCGTTCCATAGCTTTTTGGTTTAAAGTCAAACTGAACGTTCAGAAACTTTACATATGCATACTTTTATATAAAACCCCTTCTGCAGCATGCTCTCTGCCTCTCTGTGCAACCTTATTATTCATTAGTGTCATGGCATTCCCAAAACCATTTGATAATATAATTTTCTGTGATTATCTCTATGAGAAATGTATCAATTCTCTTTGCAGATATGCCTTGAATGAGATGGATAAGTTTAGTCTAAAGGACAGCGGTCGTGGAGACAGTGAGGCTGGGGACAGCGACTACGAGCCTGGCAGGGAGTCACCCATGGATAGGCTCCTTGGTGAGGGCTTTACTGAGATATATGCCCCTGATGGCCAGCACAGAACGCATGCAGGTACACCCCATGGCCCCCTATCCACCACACCCCACAATCTTCCCTTCCCATATCCCATCATTGCTCTACTTTCTCTTTAGCATCCAGTTCTGAGCCAGCATACTCAGGGAATTTTATTTGAAAAATCTTTGTTTAATACAAATGAAAATATTGATTGACAAATGTATTCATTAATTAATCATATAGTTCTAAAATATTTACAATTAACTAGATATGTCTATTTGGTGTAATTAATTATTCTACATTCGTCGACACATGGTCAATAAAAACAGATCATTAACTCGTGTCAAAAATTTTTATTCATGTATAATTACTTTTAAGGTCAGAAGTCAACTGGATGCCATACACAAATTCATATTACCAAGGAACAAGTCTATTGCTGAGATTATGAGAATCTTATGACCTATAAACAGATCAGAACAGGCCAAGAAACCTTTGGGTAAGACAAAACAAATGCCACGCTTTGCTCTACTCATCTGCTGCCTGTTAGCAAAACAGTAAAAGACATGCAGTGTCATCATGACTTTTATGTTTTGCATCATATGTTGGCTGCATGTGCATTGGCCTTGGAGGTTTGCGAATGATTCTGTACATACTTAACCACTGAGTTTCCTCTCACTGTCATTAATTTCTTGATATATCTCTCCATATAGCCCAGCTGAGCCTCCATTCTCTCCACAGTCAACTTAACTAGGAGGAACTTTTAACACTTGTTGAAAATTGACTGACCCTACTGACCTAGATATTTGCCACCACCTCTGGCCGGTTTCACAGTCCAGTTGAGTCGAAAACATCACATCATGGACTCTAACCATCCCTCTGTCTCTCAGTCTGTCTTAGCTAATGTCACACAAGTTGCCACAGCTTCTTTTATCACATCATCTCCATCACTTGGCATTGAAAATTGAGCTACATCCCAATTTAGGTCAACCCAGATGGGCAGACAATCTTATCATTAACGCCTCTTCCCTCCCTCCCTTTCTTTATAGTTTGTGCTCATTAGATACTCTCCATTTCCCGAATTCAAGATGTCACTTTCAGCAGTCCAAAACACAGCCATCGTGCTACTCTGATAAAAAGGAGGCATTTAATTGCCATGTGACGAGTAGTTGCTATGGAGACGGCTGTGAGTTTCGCTCCCTGAAGAGCATAATTGCATCTCAAAGCTCACCTTTCTCCTTCTGGATGTTCACCCTGCCTCCCACCCCCACGTTCACTTCAGCACAGATGATTTTGAACAGCGTTATTTGGTGCAATGTAATTCTGGCCACATATATTTGTCTTCCTTGCTCAAGGGGTGAAGGAGGTAGAAACTCTTTTTTATGTTCAGTTAGACACAGAACTCATACTGAAATGTTAAAAAAAACTTTAAGAAAATAAAACAGCAAGCACTTTATAACTACTACTCTGTACTCCCTATTCGGTTTTTGACTTTTGGGAAACTTATTAGTTTGCCCTCTAAGAGAATGATGAGAAGATCACTGGTGTAAGCCTAACTTAGCATAAATACTGAAAGCAGGAAGAAACCAGAGGCCTGGCTCAAAGTTCAAAAATACACCCACTAACACCTCTAAAGCTCATGTTGTATTTCATTTTTTAATTCATACCCAAACTGTAATGTAAAAATTATAGGCAGCCCACCATGTAAAATAGCTACTATAGCATTATATATAAAAAAACAGAAATAGGTAGATGGATAAAGTACTGGACATCAAGAAAAACTCACATCAAGTAACTCCCCCTAAATCCTGAGATTGATAGTGTCTGTAGGTATTTTACACTTTGGACATAACTACGCTAACCATTGTCCCTGCCTCCAGTCGGAATGCTAAGCTAGACTAACCACTCAAATCCGATACAAAAATGTAGATATGACAAGGAGGATATGAAGAGAATGTTGATCACAAGCTGAACATCATTTAAAAATATCCTTACCGTCAAGCCTGTCCACATTCTTTTTGCATAATGAATGAGGAGTAAATAGTTTTGTCATACAGGCAAGACTGAGGGAAGACATGTACTGCTCATGAAGGCTACCTATTTTTTTCATTCTAAATTCGTTAAAGGACCATGCAACTTATTTTACATACCGAGGTCAGACAATTACTTTTGAGAAGTACCACTTCAGTTGCATATTGTAATGTGTGTTTTTGGAGGAGTCTAAAAGTGTTCTGGGAATTTACCAGGCAGGGAGTGTCTAAAGAAAGATTCTGTGGAGTTGCATTATGAGAAAGTGTAGGAAAAGGATAAACAAACACATAATCAGAAGCAAGCCATGTACTCCTGAGTTCCAAATAAGCTAGCCCAATAAATGACTGACAGATTAATCAGTCACTCAGACAAGCAATCTTTCAGTAAATGTTTGCCTAACATTTTTTTTTTCCAACCAAATTATTTTGGTTAAATCTTTCATTTTTACCCTTACATCAGCAGGGCACCTAATTTGCCCCTGCCCCCGTGCTGTTTAGTTTCCCCTGTCCAGTGCATCCAAATGCGCTTTTCCTCTACTCTTAAGATGTATTATAAATGTTCCTTTCATGTTAATGAGGGGATAATGAAGTCCCTCAATAGTGCGACCGAAAAGCACTGCACTCCTATAATGAAGGCTTTAAGTCGGCATATTTGATTTGTCTAATTTATTCTTCAGAGATTCTCTTTTTGAAGATTTAATATTGAAAAGGGTGACTTTAAAGGGAAAAATGCAGGGCTTTTAGAGGAGGAGTTATTTTGAATGGATAATTGGCATTGATCGGCCTTGCTGATATGTCTCTTTGTGCTAGATGCATTGGAAGGTAGCAGGCAATTCTCCAGCAGAGAGCTTTTTAGACTAATTAGGGCAGATTTCCACTGTGTCTCCAGAGACAGTGAAGCACCTGAGGAGAAGGGTGGATGCAAAAAAGACTAATCTGCCAGGAAACTTCTTTACAGCTCTTTGATTTTGAGATCAAATTATTGTTGTTGGTTGACACATATAAAAGGGATCTCTTTTAGTATTATACACACAATTCACCTAATATGAGCACTGCTTTATCACAACCCTATTAGTTATAATACTCAGCATACTCTAGCTTCAAAATGCCATGAAAAAAACTTGTCTTAAGCTCTGACAGTGCAGCTGTAAGATCATTGGGAGGTTTTTAAAGGGTTTGTTAGTCTAAGAGGCTGGAGAATTTTCTGGTCTTATAAAGTGGGATTTTACTTAGTGTAAGGATAATGCATTAATTGTTTAGTTTTTTTAAATGAGCCTAAACATTCGCTTGTTATAGCCTCTCAAATGTGAGGTTTTTTTGTTTTTTTCTGTTTTACTTCTTCAAAATTGAAGAATTCTGGGTTATTGTTTTGGTAAGTTTGACTTAATAAGATATTTGAAGAGGCTAGTTTTGGCACTTTTAACTTGTTTTGACTTTTAATAGACTAAACAATAAGTCAACAAAAAAATAAACGATGAAAATAACTTTTAGTTGAAGCCTAAAGTGTCCATACTTAAATGTTCTCTTTTTTACAACAATGAGTAGAACTGGGTGTAGTTGTCAGTTATCGGATACTGGTATCAGGGGGTCACAAGTAAAAAGCAGTGTCTGAATAAAATCAAATCAGCAGAATTTTGATTGAAGTCAGATATGATCTGATCAATAAGACAACTGAGAACCTGGACAGAAATTTAGTGCCACATTTCATTACTGCACAGTTTTTAATTCTCAGTGCTACGGACATGGTTAGGTTCATATTAAAAAAGAAATTGGGGTTTATGCCCAGCTCTCTACCCATTTACTTATGAGTGTTTCTGTCTTTCTGTCCAGCTATGAGGCTCTGCACAGAGGAGTGTCGTGTCCTGGGTCACTCAGATCAGTGCTGGATGCCCCCCCTGACCTCCCCAGCCTCATCCTCCTCCGACTACCGCAGCAACCTCTACATCCCAGGGGAAGAAGCCTGCCAAGCTATAGACCTCGTGCCGGAAAAGATCCCACAGCCCTGCACTGAAACTGGGACTAACCGGAACCAGAGCTTCTCCACCTTCGGCAAGGATCTAGGGGGTGAGGATGGTGGAGAAGAGGAGGAGGGAGAGGAGGAGGGTGAGGATGGTGGGGGTCAGGAAAGAGATGAAGACCTGTGTGGGACCACGTCACTATTGTCAGAGATGAGCAGTGTGTTCCAGAGGTTGCTACCCCATGGTCTGGACTCCTATGTACAGGTCAATGAGAACCAGAAAGGAACTAGCCTGAGCGGGGTGGGTGTACCCATGAGTGGATCTTTAGATCGCAGGAGGGGCCATCTGCCTGGTAAGCCCAACCCCTCTGTCCATCAGCAGGGCGTGGCAGCCTGGGCTGCCAACACCCACTTCCAGAACCCTGGAAGCAGCATCAGCCCATCTGGCCACCACCAGGGTGGCAGCTACCACACCCTGAAACCCAACACCAAGCTTGGCTCTCAGAGCAGCAGCCACAAGGGCCCTCAGGCACCCAAAAACAGCCCTCAGAACAGCAGCCACGCCCCTAAACCCCACAGCAGTCCCCTGCTTACGGCACTGATTAGCCCCACTCTGATGCAGCCTTCCGTAGTTCCTGTACCTGTTCCAGTTCCACTCCCTGGGTCCTCCTCCAAGTGGCTGCCTGCCATGGAGGAGATCCCAGAGAATTACGAGGAGGATGATTTGGACTCTGTACTCAGCCACCTTCAGGGCAAACGCACAGATAGCCGGCACGAGCTAGTGGATGCCAGCGAGCTGGTGGCTGAGATCAACAAGCTCTTACAGGATGTCCGGCAGAGCTAGACTTCCGTTTTTTTATTGTCTTTATTTATTTATTGACTGCTTCCTTTTACTTTCAAAATAAGAGTGAGGGACTGCGGGTGGCAAAAAAGGACAGAAAAGTAACTGAAATGAGAAACACAGACAAAAAAATCTGCATTTGTCGTTAAAGTTGCATTTCTAATGTAATAATTGTGTTTTGTGAATGCTAAATATCCAAAAAATGTTTGTAATTGCTGGTTTGGTACACAATGTACACTCTGTGACTGTATTTATCTTTGTATTTTAAAAATACATTTGTATACCTATATTTATAAAAAAATGTGTATATAAACTTAATCAGAAGTCTATTTTTATATTTTGAATGCATGTTAAGTAAAAAAGATATTGAATCAAGACTTTGACATGCGATCGACATTCTATGTATTTAAATTGTCTTTTGCATCGTGATCTTTCTTCAGTTGTCACTACAATATGTATACATGAATATATTAATGAATTACTGGACAGCTGTCTTTGTGGTCTGTTGTGGGGAAGTGGAAGTTACACGAATATTAATAACAATATACAAACATTATTCAGTCTGTGGCTTATGTAGTATTTGATGTACTTTATCTGTGAATGAATACAGTGTAACTATTTAATAAATTATACAACATGTACTTTGTTCCATATAAAGTAAGGTCTATAATTCAATATATAGCTGAGCAATCTTGTAAAAAAATTCACTGGATTTAAAGGAAATGAAGGGGGTCTTTATGGTTTGTTCATTACAAATGGATGTTAAAATGCATTACACAATCTTCCTCAACAAGTCTGCCTAGATGTTTGTAGATTGTAGAGGTTCAGATTTTCGTTTTTCTGATCACCTAAAATACATTTCTATGATCAAATTTAATCTCAATGACATAAATCGTCAAATTACTCAGATCAGATCAAAATTCCAAGAGTTAATTAATTTAATTAATTTAATTTAATTTTCTTGTTCAGTACTGAAACCTTTAGACAATTAACTGCTCAATTAACAGAAATTTGATCAGTAACAATTTAGCTGAGTCAGTTAATTGTGTTCTACTTTGATCAATCAAAATGTTAATATTCTATAGCTCTGGCTCTTCAAATATCATTTTTTTCTGATTTTCTCTGCACTAAATCTCTGTAAACTTAATATCTTTGGGTCTTGGGCTGTTGGTCAGACAAAGGAGAATGTGAAGAAGTCACTCTTATAATGTTCATGACAAATTAATCTGTCTATTTAAAATACAAAAAAAACAAAAAAAAGTTATGAACTCAAAAAGAATGTAAAGCTAGTAAAGTCTTTGAAAAACTTTGTAGATAAAGGAGAGGTGGGTATGACCTCTTAACTCATCAGTTTCATCTTCACATTAGCAAATTTGGTTGTTGGTAATGTTTGAGATTTGGACAGCATGTTCCTACTCAAACTAGGAAGACTCCACACAAGATTTCTACAAACACTAGATGACTTGTTACAGCAAGGATTTTTGTCTCTGTCCAGAAAACCACAGAGGCACTGCTTTCTCTGCGCAATCTCAGAGTCACTTGAATTCACAAAGCAAAAGGATCAAACTTGGATGCGTGGCTGCTGATGGGAAAAATGTGCCTTGGAAGCAGAGGAAGTTTACTGTTGTGAAGAAACACAGAGACGTGGTGCATTTGGGTAGGTGCGGGTGAAGGGGGGGGGGGGTCCTTCCTCCTCTGTTGCCTTAAAAGCTAGATAATGGGTGACACCTAGAGGTTCACCATGCACACTGTAAACCAATGACTAACTCAGCTCTTACTGCCACATTACTTCAAAGAACTAACAGCTCCAAGCCCTGATATGGAGCCAGATAGTGGAGAGAGAGCAGACGTCCACAACCAATGAGAGCCCCCTAGAGGACAAATCACCAGACTGCTGTTTACAGAGAAAACCTCTGAATGGATAGGACATTACTGTCCACCTCGAGGGGTCAAACAAATACATTTCATTTTCCTACAAAAACAGAAGAATGCCTTTGTCTCACCAATAAGGACAATTGAAAATGAAGAAACTATATTTGGCAAGTGAACTTGTTTTGCTGTATAAAATAGTGAAATATATGTCTGTTTTGGTATTAGGAAAAAGTAAGAAAACACAATTGCTACAATCAATGTTTCTTTTCAGACTTATTTTTTTCTTCAAATATCTGTCAATCTGATGAGAATGAGCATCAATAAGGGACAGGGGTGGAAAGGGAGTATAACAGCCGATAGAGACACTATAGAGAAAGAAAAAATGAGACTGCGTGAGAGAGAATGGTAGACACATACCAGAGCTTTTAATGTAGCTTAGCCCTTTCTCTCTCTCTGTCTCTCTCTCTTTTCACACACACACACACACACACACACTGCTATATCATCAGGGCAGATCCTCTTTTTGACAGCAGGAATGAAGCCACCTGTATCACTAAGCTCAAAAAAGAACTGACGTTATTGTGCTTGGCCTACTAACACTTAAGAAACACATTATCTAATGATATAGTTACTTTAATGGCACCACCCTGGCCTCCAGCCTAACTGTCAAGATACATCCTTTAACTCTAACATAAAAAAAAAAACTTTAAGGACGCCTTTTTCACTTAGAGTTCTTAGGGTCTCCAGAAGTAGTAGTAGTATGGGAGGTAGAGCTTTCAGTTATCAGGCTCCTCTACTGTGGAACCATCTTCAGGTTGGGTCCAGGGGGCAGACATCCTCTCCATGTTTAAGAATAGGCTTAAAACCTTCCTTTTTGATGAAGTGTATAGTTAGGGCTGGCTCAGACTCAGCTTCAACCATTCCCTAGACTGCCGGGGACTTGCCATGATGTTCTGAGCTCCTCTCTTCTCCTCTCCCTCTCCATTCATAGCGCATTCATTCTTGTTTATACTTGGCTTCTTCTCTGACTGGTAGTTTTGTGCTTTCTCGTCTCTCTCCTCTCTCCTCCTATCATTTTCTCGATCGGTATTTCTGACTCTGATGCCGAAGAGTCTGGATCAATGACTGAAGACCACTTACTACCCCTTTGACCAACATGCATTTTAACATTCACATAATAATATTCACCATCATCATCATCATCATCATCATCATCATCATTATTATTATTATCATACATCTTTATATAGAACTAGCATTATGCTAGTGGCTACTTTTCTCCTGCTGGGCTGCTGCTATTGTCATGGATGCATTGATACACAATGTGTGTGTGTGTTTGAGATGTGTTGACATTTAAGTCAGCGTGTCAGTGTTTATGTTTATGCAGAATTATGTGTATATCGCCATTATCATTTCTGTTTGAGGGAGAGGATGAACAGCTGATTGATTAGATCGGTTCATGTAATTGATCGTGTCTTCTTTCTGAGAAATGCAACAGGGTGTCACTGGTGACAAAGCCATATGCATTCAGTCAGTGCTTATATACTTTTTATCTGAGGCTGTTTTAAAGTTTTCTAGACTCTAGGAGCAATACAATTCTGGTGTATTTATTTGTCATTAGCGTAATGCTTGCATGTAGATACATTTAAATTTATTAAGACAAAAAATTGAAGTCATATATAAAATACAGTGAGCAAGTTTTCAATGAAGACATGCTGTATTTTCCTAAGTTGCTAAAACCCCCTGATTCAAAGTAAGAAAAAATGAGGACATAATTTCATGGTCTTCAATCATCAATCATAGCTATGACCTCGCCTGGTGCTGAGGTACCAGGTCAACAGGAAATGGAAAGCAAGTGCCTATAGAGGGGAATGAATTTGTATCTTCTTCCGCCCAGCTGCTCAATTTGTTCCATCCATTAGCACATTATTTTTGTCAAGATCTGCTTCCTAGGTCCCTTTGGCCCCTGTTTCAAGTCCTTGCTCACTTCTCTCTTCATCTACATGTTCCCCCCTTTCCATTCTTCATCCGCCCACCAAATGTCTTCTGACTTTTTTTCCACTTTACAATTCCATTGCTTAGCTTTTCCACATCTCCAATCACCTGAGCTTCCCTCCCCAGTTATACACCTGATACCAGTTTCCTCATCACCTCAGTCTGTGTATAAAGTATATCTGTCTATCTACCAGTTATTGGTCAGTCTCCCTGTCCCTGCAGCTTAGAAGCCCTGCCATGGTACTCTGTTAGAGTAACCACTGGGTTCTTAGTCTCTTCCTTGACCTCTTCTTGCCCATTTATCCAGTGTGGCTGGCCAGCTCTAGAAAGAGCCCTTGTGGTTCCACACCTCTATTATTTAAAAATTATTGAGGTCACTGTGCTCCAAAACTTTAGAAATGGTTCTATACCTTTTCATCTCCACAAAAGCAGCTGTATTTATTTGTGTATGTGAATGTCTTATTATCTCAGTGTATCTGTCTGCATCTTTATCTTTTTGTTTCTACCATTTTGAGTGTGAAATTTTTTTTATTTCTCATTGTTTTGTATAATGCCGTATAAGTACTTCGACCCGTGTGTTAGTGTGTAGTCGCAGTCATCATATGTTGAGTCTGTATCTGCCTTGATGCACCAGGTATTTGTGAAGCTGTGTGTCAGCAGCAGTGAGGCAGTTTAATGTTCAGTGTATGTGTTTTTGTGTGTGTGCATCAGAGCTCAATAAACCAGTGTAATCGCCCACATATATGGCAATAACAACCTTGCACACTCTCTGGCTACTATCTGTGGACACAATGTGGCTGCCCACAGAAGATCAACTTAACACACTGTTTGTGTGCACATATGGTGTATATTTCGGTGCATGTGTGTATACAAGGTCAATGGAAGTTTATATGTGACAGTAATCTTTTCTAACCTTAGATGTATAGTACTGGATGTATTTTTTTGTTATTTTTATTTTTTTGCTGTGCATGAGGTGTGTTGTTTGATAAAAACAAGTGTTGAATTACAGGGGACAAAAGCAATGAAGGACACAACAGCATTGTGTATGGTTTCCTGCATAAGCCAGTTAAAAAGAAGCAGTATCAACAATACTTATAATTTTGTAAAAAAAATACTCAGATGTACATGTTCATATTCCACTACATTTCTGAAAAAACACAGTTGTGCTCTCATTTATTAATATTTCCCTCAGTTATCAGGCACCCCTGTTGTAGAACCATTTTCAAGTTTGGATTTGGGGTGCACCCTCTGCTTTAATTATTACAATTACTACTCTTACCATTTTATTTAGTCCTATTAGTTATATTATTAAACCTGTTAGTATAACTATAGTATATATAGCTATTAGTCCCATTTTTGTGCTATACTCTCTCTCCTCCCTCGTGCCCTCCCTGGTCTCTCTCTCTCTCTCTCTTTCCCACTCTCAATCCAGCCGGTTGAGGCAGACGGCCACCCTCAATGAGCCGGGATCTGTTAAACGTTTCTACCTATTAAAAGGGAGTTTTTCACTGGCTCTGTCACCAAGCGGGATTCGGCCAGGCCACTGCCTGGAGGATAGGAGCAGGAACCAACTGGGCGGCCAAGTGGGATCATTAGCACGTGTTGGCCATGCTGTTGACTGGGGAGCAAGAGCCTGCTTTAACTTGGCTAACTCAGAGCCAGGCTTTATGTTGGCTGGTTCAGGAACAGAATCAGGAGCAGGTGATACGTCAGCCAGGACAGCCAACTCAGGAAGCCGTCATGGAGAAATGGATGGGATGTTGGCGGGACCCTAATGCAGGAACGGATGCTGTCAGTAGGGATGGCTGACCCAGGAACAGGCTTGAGAACAGGGTGCTTACAAGAGAATATGAGCAGGAATCAGCCGGACCACCAACTGGGGAGCAGGTGCTGGATTTTCGTCGACCAAACTGGGAACAGGTGAGGTGTCAGCCAGGATGGTCCACTCAGGAACAAAAAAATCAGTGACATGCTGACTCAAACAGAGACTGAAGTACTGATCAGATAAGCCTAGTAGGAAGCTAGTAGGCTCTGGAACAGAAGGGCTCCAGGTCATTAACTAAAGCCGACTCAGCCAAAGTTCAGGCTAAGATGTAGGCTGAAGGCTGGAAGGCCAGAGACTAGCCGACAGGGATGCTGGCTGGATGTTAGCAAGCCTGAGGCTGGCCTAGTGAGAGGTAGACTGGGGGAAAGCTGACTGGGAGACTGGCTGGTGACTACCTGACTGAGAGATTGCATGAGAATCAGGGGTACCTAAGCCACTACCTAAACCTATTAACATGGCTCAGAGTCACAGCATCACACTCGCTGAGAACTCCCCTTCTAAGAAGATAGAGTGACACCAAACTTGGTTAACTATAGCTCTGCATACTATAACCAACACGTATCATACATTTCTCCAACAAGCACTGCATCAACAACGCCTGACAAATTAAAACATAAACACTTCTCCCTACCAGAGACACAAACACTGTTACTGAAGAATTGATCCACTAACTCTGTCTTACATGTTAATAAAGTCATGTTCATCAGGTGAGGTGAACCCATCTGACACCTTCTATACAGCTAAGGGTGACATGGGAGTGTGTGTGCGTCTGTGTGTGTAAGCAGGGGCTTACCCTGGTGTGATGATAAGTAGTTGGTTGCTATTAAAAGGCACAAAGAGAAGAGGCATCTGAAAAATATAGTGTAGACATGTTATTTATCCCATTTGCTTTTGTGTGTAGTTGTATGTTGTGTGTGTATGTTATGTTTGCATTTTCACAAACACCCACTCATTAATTTTTACATTAAAAAGACTGTTTTTTGTGCCACAGATATTACGTGACAAGAATGTGTGGTCCCTCTCTTTCCTTCTCTGGTTCGATAATCACAGATTTTCCTCCCACTAGGTGGAGCTATTCCTTTTTCTCAGGTGTCTTCCATCCATCTCTGCTCTACTCCCTCCCTACGGATGTGGCTGCCAGATATCTGACTAAAGCACCAAATTAATCAACAGTGGAAATAAAAAAGGATGGATACAATCCTTCGATACCTCCTCTTTCTCTAACTCTGGCTTCCTTTCCCACTGGCATTAGCATGTGTCTCATATCTGACATGTGTCTCTGCTCTGATTTAGCTGGATTACATGTACACCTGGTTTTAAAATGCATCCCCAGCATACATACTTAAATCAGATTTCTCTTCCCCTTTCCAACGCCTCAACAGATTGCCGTATACATCTGTTGTCATTTTCCCTTTTTACATCAACAGTAATGAATAAATGATGAGTTCAACTATGAGATACAGTTTACACACCTTCTCTGCTCCAGATGAAGTTCAGAAGGTGGAAGTCACCAAATGGCATCAGAAATAGTGTGTTATTGTACAAGTTGACACAATGTTTTTGTAATCCTTGTAGAGGGAACTTTATGGACGGATGTCTTCTTGGTTCACAGGACAGTGGTAAAAGCTATTAAATTGGCATGCTAATTCTGTGGAAATTACATCTGCTCATTGTTTCTAGTTCCAAAACTGCATAAACCTCGTTTCAATGCCTGCACTGATTTGAGATCAAAGATTATTGTGTGTTTTGACTTTGAGCTCAAGAGGGAATCTCACCTTTTGGCTGTGGAGAAATTTGCCTGAGGACAGAACTGGGTTCTCTTGACCTCTGAGAAAAGAAAAAGAAAAGAAACGCGTCTGAGGGAGACAAACGTGTGTTTGGTCTCACCTAAAGCAAATAGAGGGACAGATGGTCTGTTGCCTCTGGGTCCATTTGAAAAGGTTTTGATAAAAGCGCTGAGTGAATTTGGGGACTCGCTGGGTTTGGTGGGGCTCCAGCCCTAAGTAAAAACTTGCACTAGTCCTAGCTAATAACCTGGAACTAATGAGTGTTTGACTGATTAAGTGTATGATTTTTCTTAAGGAAGTGAAATTTTTTAACTCTATCCCATTTTTCAATATGTTCTTTTTCCCTGTGTGGTTTGAGCATTTAAAAAAAAAAAAGTTTGTGTTTTGTGCTGAGTTTACATATGTGTGAATGCTTCTGTGCTAAGTGAGTGTCCCCCCGCCTCCCTTGTGTGTGTGTGTGTGTGTGTGTGTGTTTGTGTGTGTGTGTAGAAAGCAGACAAGTGTCTGGTTTAAATTTTCTCATAGAGACAACTTTTCTATTGATTTTTGAAGTGTTCTCTTTGTTGTCCTGAGAGTTAAGGAGTCTTTAGTTGGACACTTTCTTCTAATATCCTTACTACATATTCCATAATTTTTTGATATTAGGTATTTTTTTTTCTTATACCTTATTCTTTGAAATAATAAAAAGGAGGTGATATTAGTAAATAAAGTTAATATTGTAGAAGTATTATCTATTAATGAATAATATATAAGTAAAAAAAAACTATTTGAAAGTTTTTACACATTGGAGTGTTAGATGTCTGCCATGGATATTAATAATAGCCACCAGAAAAATCTCAAGGGTCCATTGTTTGACAAGTATGGCAATAGACCATACAGTTTTTACCTAACTGGCATCAAAACCTGGGATTACCTCAATATGGGAGTTTTCAACATGTCTCACTTTGACCTGTGAGAAAAAAAGATAGCTAAATAGAAATGGAAATTGAATGGAAATTCAAAAAAGCTAGAGCACAAGCCACTCAGAAATCTTGATAAGTGGTCAAAGTAATTTGAAATTTTGAAGCTGTGGGAGAAAGAAGCAGATGTTAGCAAAAGGACTGAGAAAGTGTGTAAAAGTCTAGAGAAGAAATGTCTGATAGAGCCCTCATAAATGAAGTTACCAGGTCAAATCATTTTAGAACTTTTTGTGACCAAGTAGCAAAATCTTACCTTATGTGGCCCCTTTAACAAACCTCAGATAACATTGTTGAAGGACTTATAAAGCTTCCCAACCCTAAAGGGCCCCCCTGATTGAGATTATGATTACATGCTGGAGTGTCTTGGGTTCTGGTATACTGTAGGTCGAAAGGTCAGTGTTCATAAGATGGACGGTTTATTGGATTGTCCAGTAGAGAGAAGGAAGATGGAGCTCCCCCTGGACAACAGCATCACCAGCAGGTAGTGAGTGGGATTGCAGCAGGAACATCTAAAACACCAGATAACAAAGGCAGAGGAAGAGGCCATGAAAGAAGGAGAGGCAGGAGCTTCCCCTCGGATGATAGACACTTTCCCTTTCTTCTCTGGTAACAGAGAGGGGAATGGTGTCTGCTGGTGGTGTTGCCAAACCAGATCACTGGGCTAAAGATTGTACTGTTATAAAACCAGGAGACTGGGATGGTGAACAATGTATAGCACACCGACCAGCTGACACTGTGTCTTTGAGCAGGCTTTTTAGAGATAGAAATTAAACATCACAAAAATCACGACTGCATGTATAAATTTAAAATCCTGATACCACTCATTTGGAGAAAAAATAATAATTGCAAATAACTGACACTGAAGACACTGACTTATTCTATATCTCTCTTCACTCCAAGTTTGAAGATATCTATATGTTTAAAATACAATTCATGGCATCATCTATGACATGTTGAATAATACAGGAGCTACTGCATGTTCACTGAGAAAAACAAGAGATATTCTTCAAAAGTCTTAAAATACTAAGACTTGTATTGGAGTTTCAGGAACACCGATAAAATGGCAGAGTGACCAAGCCCTGTCCAGTTGAATGTGAAGAATTTGGTGTTTCAAATGTACTCCATCTATTTGTCATTTTCTCCAATTGCTCGATAAACTCGTCTGGTAGAGACTTGCTATTTGCTCTAGATTTGACCATTATTTATGCTGAAAATGGCTTAATATTAAAAAAGTCTCATCCTGTTGATGATCCTTCATCTGTTACAGTATGACACACCCTAACTGCTTGTAGCTATGAGTACTGTTGGAATGTAGACTCATTTTACCTACACAAGAGTTGCATGATTTATTTGAGCCTTATAGCGGTGAAACATTTGTGAAACCTGACCCACACACTTATAAATGTGTGACTCATGTGGCAAGGGAAGGTGTAGGTGACCAGTTAGAAAAAGAAGGGCATGAAAGGACAAATGAATAAAAGTTATTTGGTAATTGCATCATGATCACAGAGGATTTTGTTGTTTTGCTTGTTGATTTAAATCAAATGCAGAGGAAGGTGTTTTGGCTCGGTCATTAGCATTTTCAGATCATGATGTAGGAATGATACTACAAGGCATGAGTATAACCTATTGTGACACAAATGTCGTCACTAATCAGAGAGTGAACCATGGCGTGGTAACCACCATCCAGCCCTTCCATTGCACACTGAGTGCCCACAGAATGGCTCAATTGTTGGATTTGAATTCCTCCGACACTATCATCCATAATTTCGCGATGGACACTCCTGAGTCTAAAAAAGCCCATCCAGCATTAGAAGGGCTCCCTAAAAAGCTGTGGGCAATTCACAAGTCTGATGCAGGCTTGATTAAGGATGCCATCCCATTGGTAGTGGTTCTTAAATCAGATTTTAGGCCCAATAAGCATCGATATCCCCTTAGGGCTGATGCAGAAGAAGTCATGACTCCCATCACTGAGCAACTCCTAGGGGATGAAATTATTGTTCCAGCCCGACTTCTCCATGTTAATACTCCACTTCTTCCAGTGAAAAAGCTGATTGAACATCCTGGCAACCTGTTAATGATTTGCACACTGTAAATGAGGCTGTGTTTGCTTGAGCACCAGTTGTACCTAACCCAGCCACAATTTTGTCATCTGCTCCTGGAATACAAAAGGGTTCACTGTGGTAGATTTGGCCAATGCTTTCTTCAGTGTTTCAGTTGATTTGACATCACAATAGAGTGGTTTTACCTTTAAAGGTAAAAATTACAAGTGGACTTGTAACCACAGGATTATTCATAATCACCAACTGTCATTCAGCTACGTTGCAGGAAAATTTGGCAGGCTTTGTATTCCCTAAAGGGAGTACTTTGATTCAGTATGTGAATGACTTGCTGGTGTGTTCTACATCCAAAGAAATCTGTATCACTGATACGAATGCCCTGTTGAAATGTTTGGCATCACAAGGGCACAAAGCTTTGCCAGAAAAACTGCAATTGGTGAAACAGGTGCACTACCTAGGACATTAGTTCTCACACAACAAACAAACAATTGACAGAGATAGAATTTTAGTGTTGTCAATGCCAAAACCTGTGAAAATAAAAAGGTTTTGTCTATTTTAGGATGTACAGGCTACTATTATATACTAGTATACACTATACTATAGTATATACTATACTATCTCTGATAATGCTAAATTGACTAACCTGTTTTCTGACATGGTGGACATGACTGGACTATCTGCACATGACTTAATGACTCTGACTCCTGAAGCTACTGATTATTTTGTGAAATTGAGGGAAGCCTTGTTCTAGAGCAATGGCTAGGGGACAGCGGCTCTGACATCTTCATCTTCCTTGGTAAGTCATAGGCCTCTGACCGTCTTGGTTCAACATGTTGTAACTGCCATCCTTTTGCAAGCAAAAAACAGTTAATTTTACTCCTTCCTCCATTCTTCATTGTTATATTATCTTGAGCTTGCCACATGTCACCCTGAAAAGGTGTAATGTGTTGAATCCTGCCCCTCTCCCTACAAATGAGGAAGATGGGGAGCCTCATGACTGTCTGGCAGCATTTACTGAAGCAATAACTCCCAGACAGGATCTTTCCACCACACCCCTTTCTAACTCAGACATTATTTATTATGTGGATGGATCAGCCAAAAAGGTGGATGCAACTGGAACTGATCGCTATGCCATTGTTACTGATCATGACATAGATGAGTCTTTGAGAATATCCCCTCCATATTTCAACCAAGGCCACTGAACTTTTTGCTATAAGAAGGGCATGTATCCTCACAACTGGGAAATCTGTCCCAATCTATGTTGATGGTCAATATGCGTTTGGATTGGTCCATGATTTTGGCACTCTGTGGAGGAACAGAGGGGTGTAGTTGCTGTCTCTATGGGAAAGACTTCTGATGATTCTGTTGCTAAATCTGCAGCAGTATCATCTGGGTTATGCTTATTTCAGATGCATCTTGATTCTGTTGGAGAGCAGACATCCTTTGATCCACACATGTCCCTCAAAGACATCCAGTTTTTGCAAGTCCTGCAGAAAAGTCACTGTGGAGGAAACATGGTCGTGGTGACCCAAGGTTTTTTTGAAGGGATCCAAGAGGTAAACCTATTTACCCAAGCAGATTTTTCATTATATATCTAAGATCACACATCAAAGGGAGTTATGATAGAGTTTATTGCTCACAACTGGGATTCAATTGGGTTCAGCACAGTGACAGAGAACTACTGCAATAGGTGTTTGGTGTGTGTGCTGTTGTGCCTCACCAACAGATTGTAGACAAAGAAGGCCTACAAGCACACCCAAACCTGGAATCCAGCTAAGGCCACGTGTTGCTACCTGAGGTAGACAAAGGACTCAGCTGAGCAACCCCCCATCACGTGGTCTCAGCTGAGTAAGTGACCAGATGAGTGACCCCCCAACACACGTGGTGCCCGCCGACCAGCGGGGTTCCCCCAAAATCCACAGCTCCAATTGGGTGAAATCCGTCACAGTCAACCCCAAATCATGACGTCACCCAAAGTTATATTAACACAGAAACTCCTGAAACTCACGCTTCTGGTTTGGACCTTCACTAAGACCAGTGAACTTCTCGTCAATAGAAGTAGCAACAATAGCTGCTCCTAAGATTAGACCCCGTCCCATCTGGCGAACACTCCTAGTTAGTGGTTTTTCCTGTGTACAGGTGTCCTGTGTGTGAATTCAACTATCAGGGTTGACCGAGCTGTTCTCCGCTCTCCCCTGTATATTGAGAAAACACAGTTTAGCCCGGTCCAAGACCATGGATCGACCCTCTTGCCTGGATGCCTGCGGATATCCATGGATGCAAAACCTGGTAGCTAACGAGGCTTCCCATTTCAAGAAGAAGGCGAAGGAACACAGACCTTGCTTCTTTCAAAGTCAACCAACTAATTCTCTGCCGTGAGCCAGAATTACGTCGCCTCGCTGAAGACTAGCCATCTCGCCTAGAAGATACGTTAGCCACTGGTAGCCGCTAACCAACGCCTCCTCGCCTCCACAAGGACACCGAGGATGAACTAACCACACTGCTGGATTTTCAAAAGAGTAAGAGGCTTATAGCTCTGGGCAGATATTAGTAATTAGTGTGTGTTAAGCTGTTGCAATATTGCGAGAATATCGTTGTGCTGCTGCTATTTATTCATTTAGGTTACTATACTTGAATGAACTATAATTTATCCGTCTGCAGCGGATACATTCTGTCCCACTCTGCACTCAGGATCGAGACCAGTACTTTCTGTGTCGGTTAAAGGTCAAGACTCACAGCGCTCATCAGCTGAGCCGAGTGAGATCTGCGTAACACAAATAAATACTGCCCCTCGATCATGATTACTAGAACGTTGCTGCCGAACCCTTCTACCTCTTTTCTTTCTTTGCTAACACACACTCCTATACGAATTCCTGAGTGCAGGGAAGTTTGAACCTCCCACTCAGCTGTTTTCCTTTGTTGAAGTCATGTGTTACCAACGAGCCGCCATCACACTTTCAACTGACTTCCACACACACACACACACACACACACACACACACACACACACACACTAACACACACACACTAACACACACATACACCCACACACACACGCCAATATTCGTTTTTGATTTGTAGTTGGTAGTCAGTAATTGTAGTGTATGATAGGATCTGTTAGACAGAAGCGATATTAAGTGGTCCCCCATTATTGTTAATCTTGATGAATCAGATTCATCTAAATTTTAATAATTATTAATGATTATCTTTGATAATCATTAATTATCGCTAATAGCCAGATCTTGCTCCTGCATTGCACCACAAATGGTGCCCCGTGTGAGGCTGCATCCAAAATTTGGTTATTGGTCTGGGTTTTCCCGGTGGTGCCTCGTTATTATTAATCTTGATTAATCAGATTCATCTAAATCTTAATAATTATTAATGATTATCTTTGATAATCATTATCTTTAATCATTATCTTTAATCATTATCTTTGATAATCATTAATTATCGCAAATAACCAAATTTGCTCAGGCTCTGAAGCACAACAAATGGTGCCCCGTGTGAGGCTCTGAAGCACAACAGTGCTCAATGGAACATAGGTAAGACACTCAACACAACATGCTCAGCATTTCCTATACCTGGTAGCCCATTTCAACATCTCATAGACTTTTTTGAACAAACTCCAGCAAGAGGCCATAAAAATTTTCTTGATGTCTTAGATTTGTCCTCTAAGAGGAAAGAAGCTTACCACTTTAAACATATAACATTCCAGCCTGCTTTCTGGGTAATGGTGAAGGACCTGAGGAGGCATCACTGGCATTCCTCACATTGGAGAGGCCAATACCAGGTTCTGCTCTCCACATCAAAAGGCAGTTAAAGTGAAGGAGTGAACAATTTGGATACACATGTCTCACTGTAAAACGGTAACAATAACATGAAATAGAAATGGCCAAACTGGAGTTTGTGATGTCAGCCACATTGATATATTCACTAGCAACTGGTGGGTGGTTATCAACCTCCAATGTTACCTTGGAAGAACATATGACAGATTTGGTGATGATAACACAAACAGGTTACATCTCATTAACATGAATTCATGGAAGATTTGGGAGGACCTTGAATGTTTTGAGCCACTCCTTCAGGACGACACACTCTAAGAAGATAGAGACTATGATCATCAATGCTCATTACTAACTTGACCCTTCTCTCTTGAAAATTTTTATGCTTTCTTGTCTTCTCTCTAATCCTGCCACTTTATGCAGGCTTTTCAGAATTTGATGCTACAGTGTGTGAATATTTTTTATCTACCAACCACCTACTTCCTGCTCAACACCCTTATTATTAGTCCCATTATTATCATTATTAATTTTGTTAATATTGACATCATTATTATACATCTGTATGTAGTACCTGTCTTGTGCCATGCTCTCTTCTCCCTGCTGCCCCATCTCTCTCTCTCTCTCTCTCCTTCTTTGTCACTCGCTCTCCCTAAGTCTTTCTCTCTCTCTTTCTCTCTAAACTCAGCCAGTAAAGGCAGACGGCCACCCACCATGAGATTGATTCTGTTCACTGTTTCTACCTGTTAAAAGGGAGTTTTTTATTGCCACTGTCACCAACTGCTGCTCATGGGGGAATGTTGGGTCTGTAAAAGAGTATAATCTCTAGATCTGCTCTATATGCAGTGCCCTGAGATACATCTGAGGTCTCTGTCCAGAAGAGCGCAGTCCTAGGAACAGCTAAGATACTGAGCAGAACCTTCAAATTCCCAGGCCTCTGGTAGAGGAGCTGAGGTCGAGGGGGGTGAGAGGGGGATAAATATATATATGCAAATGTGCACAAGTAGCTCAAATATGCACCAGTAGTTCAAAACATTTTCAAGCTTGCTCCTAACATGTCAGGTTTGCCCAGGCATGCCTGGTCATGTTTTTTTTTTTTACTCTGTTATGATCCTAAGTTGACACCATTGTATTCCAGGTCCTTTTTACTGCATTTTTAAAAATAGTGTATTTGTTGAATTTTAACACATTTTCTAGATATAGATGCATAGATATAACAACTACGTTTCCTTCTATAATGGGGGGTTACATGGCAGATATATTAATCATCATTGATTATATTCTTGTGCTGATTATACTTTGTGACATTATATTGCATATTATTACCATCATTGTAAGTATCAAACATAATTTTGGGCATTTGACACCACAAAGGTAACTGCTTGATGTATAAGATTTGGAGGTACCAGATTACAGTGTACCAAAACTTAGAAAAAGTAGTGCAAGGTTAACAGACAGGAAAAAAAATGTAACTGAATACTTTAATAGATAATAGTGTTATAGGAGTAAAAATGAATATATAGCTTTATGTTTTCTTTAACCCTCAATCAGCAGGAAGAAAAAGATAAATGTTTTTATTTCTATACAGTAGCAAGAAACATATGTAAACCCTATGGAATTAGGGAGTTTTCCGAATTAATAGGTTATATGATCTGATTGTCATCAAGTCACAACAAAAAGTCAGAAGTATAGTTACAAACAATCTAAACCAAATAACACAAACAATTATCATCTTGAGGTCATTCCTCTGCATTTCTATAAGGTTAAGGTCTGGGTTCTGACTCCAAACTGGATATTTTCTCTGTTTGAAGCCATTCTGTAGTAGATATACTCTAATGTTTAAGGTCATTGTCTTGCTGCAATTCAGCTTTTACTGTGCTTCAGCTGGTGGACAGCCACCCTGACATTATCCTGTAAGTATCAGTAAGTAACATTGTGGACTGTCAAAGTGTCAAATGTCAGGGATGTTTTGATGATTCCTTTATGGTTTAGCTATTATTTTAGAGTTTGTTTCTTACTTCATTGAGCAGTCTGTCTCGTGCCTTTGGAATCATCTTAGCTGAATGCCCACTTCTAGGGAGAGTAGCCACACATCTCCATATCCATTTATAGAAACACATCAATTTCAGTATCATATTCTTTTAGATTAAACCACTATTGTTGACTCTTGAATCAAACAATAAGTATGCCACCTGAGAAAGAACCTGTTGGTAGGACCGTTTTTTTGCATGAGGCCTAATGTCTCTACTAAGCTCAATTTCTTCCCTTCTCCCTTTTTGGCTTGCTTGTCCCTCCTCCTCTGTTACTTCTCTCACTCTGTTCTTCTCCATAATCTTCTCAGATGTGCATGATTGACTCTAGCAGGGCTAATGCTTCTAATTACTCCTACAAGTTTCTGATTAAACCTCTGACACATATTGGTGTAAATGCACAGATGCATGGGTGGATACCTGGCATCAACATACATCTTGGGTGATCTGATCACAAGTGGATAATAATAACAATAAGTACAGGTGTGAATGCATCCAAGATGCACTGAAGATAGATTTGAGATCCCATCACTCAGGCTACATTTGAAGTTGGTTTAGCATGGATAGGGTGACATTCTTTTAGGAGTGTGAACACAACTGTGTCTTGGGCAACACCGATGAACCACCTACTCAAGTGACATCCTATGTGTAAGCAGATGTATGCACTATTTTGCAAATACATATGTGTCTTACAAGTTGTGTAAGATGGCTTTTTCCAGAGATATTACAAGTGCATCAAACATCTTAGACGATTTAGTTTGCCTGGAACATAACAAGGAAAATATGTAATCTGGATTTATTCCATTTCCTAAGGGGAGCGCATAGATTAAGAATGCTTTTGGTCTTTGGAAATCGAAATAATGTATATTTTTTTTGAATATAGAGAGGAGAGGTGAGATCTGATACAGGACGCATGTGCAGATGCAGTCTAGTACCAGGTGTGAACTGGTGTTCCTGTGATTGGGTCACCTAAGATAAGTGTGACAGGAGAAAACGGATATCAATCTCTTGTCTGTGTGTAAAGAACAGAGGTGTAGACAGCAAGTGGTTAGCTTGGCCTAAGAACTGGAAGCTGTTGAAAAAACATAAAGCTGGCTCTTTCCAAAGTGAAACAACACACTGGCCAACGTGTCTAAAGATCACTGAATTAGATATGTTGCTCTTTTCGGTTAAACTGTGCGGAAGCATGGAATGTAAAAAAAATAAATTTGTTGTTTTGGGTGGAGCTGAGTGCTGGAAGTACTTTTTTACAAGTAGCAAAACAAAACAAAAACACCAAGCACTTCTGTACTGTACACTGTGCCTCCTACTATAGTGTTGGTTGTCAGATATGATTGGTAAGGGTCTCTCTATAGGCAAAGTGGGTACCAAACCTGGCCAAGTGTGATGAAAAAATTGAAGGCTAAGAACAGTCACTGAAGCCAACTGTTCTTCAAGAAATAGTCTCAGTACACAAGTCCAGCTAAAATCATTAACTATTTTTACTTTTGTAGTTTTGCGTGGGCTAGCAAAACAAAACAAAAACTCAAGATTGAATGTCTCGATTAGTGACCTTTAGGAGTGCTACAACCTTTCTGTGCTCGACATTTTTTTTGTTAGATAACTATTGTAGTGTTTTTATGTCCATATTTATGTGATGATACTGCCTCCTTCCTCTTACATAGACCACTTTTTACTCCGCCTTCCAATGTGCCATTGAATTCTAACATGGTTGGACAAGATATAGTAGAAAATACTTTTTTTTCGAGCATAACCAAAGCCATAGTACATATTTTTGATCTTGACTAACTGTTAAATCCTGCTACTAATAAAACCCTGGCTTCTGCTCTACAAAATGGAAAAATTCAGCTTAATACAATTTGGGATTCATTTTTGTGGTGCTGGCCATCTGTTCTGTTGGTCATTGTAACATTTTGATCAGCACTGTAATTGAAATCTGGGAACGCAACACTATTACTAAAAATAGGTCCGACCAGGCAAGAAACATCTGCAGTCAGATTACCAATCAAGTAGTGAACAATCCAGCAGATAAGCTACACTTACTTGGAAAAGAAAACAAAAGTAAATTGCAATTTTTTTTTTACCAAAACCAGCCAGCTGCTACTGTATTTGCTATAGATATGTACTCACTGTTTTCCTGTGCAATGAGGAAACACTAACAACCTTTCAGATTTACTCCTTATTAGTTTAACCTGCAATTAAAGTGGTTTGAATAATCTTTATAAACAATTGGTTTGATTCCAACCTGAATTCTGAAATCATATCTTCTTTTTCTTTCGGCTTTTCCCTTTAGGGGTCGCCACAGCGAATCAGTGAATTCTGAAATCATATAAAATCCAATAAAGTTGTATTAACTATAGTTTTCCTTTAATGCATTGAAATAAAAAATGATATCCTTGCACTCATCCCTCTCAGAGAGAAAATATATAAGAATTTTTCCCAAAAGGTTAACTATTCTTATAACAATAATTCCAGAGCTAAGTATTAAACCTGCACATCTCAAAGGTTATAAAACTTGTTGTCATAAGGAATAGTAAGAACAAATACATACAAACACACACGCACCAACACACGCACACACACACATACTCCACAGGATGGCAGGGATTACTCATTTGGGCTACACAGAACAGCAAGCCAGATGGCAAAATCAATTAGGTTCAGCTTGCAAATATTTTATGAATGTCAGCTCCCATATCATTAAATCTCTGTCCACACTGCCTGAAATCTTCCATATTCACAGGAAGCTCCAATCACAGAAAAAATAGTTGAGAATGTGACAGTTTTTTTAACTTCAAATTCACCTGCTGATTATTGCCACAGTTTGAATAAACACTACAGGCATGGTATGGCTACAATGTCACTTTGCATTTGTGATTGTGACATACACATAATTATTAGCTATAATTAGTTACTGTGCTTGCATTTACTTCTGATTAGCCTTCCATTTATGTGTGTGGAGCATATCATGAGCCGCTAATTAGACAGCTGTCAGAAAGCTTGATTAAAAAAAATTAATATCAGCAATTCAGCTGTTAGCACAGCCCAATAGTGTATTTATATAGAACCACTGTTAAATACATACAGTACTGTTTGAATTATTGGCATCCCTGATTTTAAGTACATAATTTAGAATATCTTCAAAAAATAAATGCAATTTTTTTCTATAGTAAGAATATATTTAAAAATGATCAAAGTCACAGGACAACAACAAAAAAGGAATGTTTGTGAAATAATAATTATTAAATAAAAAATACAGACATGAAACTTATGCTTTGACCCAATTATTGAATCCCTTTTATGCAAAAACTCATTCACACACTCACTTATACAATGCTTTTTAATCTACATTAGCACTTTACACACACACACACACACACACACAAACAAACCGGTGATACATGGGGGCAAAATGGATTTTATTATCTTGGCCAAGGACACTATAACATGTGGACTGGAGGAGCCGGGGATTGAACCACCAATGATCTGGTTGGTGGGGTGCGAATGTGTATATTGTGTATATTGTGTGGTGATTTTAGTCCATATGATATACTGTAAACTAAACCAAGTGGGACTTCATTGGTGGAGGCCAAAGAGGACACTACTATTGTAAAAAAAGGCACAAAGAGGCAAGATTAATTTTTTTTTTTTTTTGATAAGCCATAGTCTTTCTGGGATAATGTTCTAAGGACAGATGAAACCAAAGTAGAGCTCTCTGGGATGGCAGGACAATGACCCATAGAACCCATCCAGCATCACAAAATAATTGTTGAAAAGGAAACGATAGACTGTTTTAAACTGAGCTGCAATTAGTCCTGAACTAAATCTCATTAAAAACCTTTAGAGATAGCTGAAATTTACCATTACAAAAAGGACTCCTGCAAACATAAAACCACTTGAATGCATAGCAATGGAAGACTGACAGAAACTTGCAATCAAATCTTAGTGAAGGTTGCCAATAGTTATGTATGAGGTATGTTTTGTGTTTGTATTATTTTACCATTATTTCATTTTTTTCCTTTGATCTGTAACTTTGAAGTTTAATTAAAAAATTCTGATTCTTCAAACCTGGTTAATTTACATTTATCTTTTACGACAATCTGAATTCCTATCTTGTTCCATTTAGTACTAAGAGTCACTCTGGGCTTAACCTAAGTTTAATTCATCATCTACACATGGTCTCAAGCATACAGACATCAAAAGTTATTCAGCAAATAACCAGGGTATGGCAATGGGCAAAGAGCACAGAACATAGTAAATTGGTGTATTTTTCCATTACATAGGGTAAACTGGAGGCTTCTCTTCACCACAGGAAATGCTTAACACTGCACATGGAGAGTCAAGGATGCCCTCTTATCCCTTAATTTTCAATTTTTATTTAACACAACTTTTGCACCATCTAAAATGACTCCCATCTGAGACAGACTCTCTAATTAGCAAAATTCCATCGAATTTTCACACATCAATTGGAGAAAGAATCACACATCTCAAAAATATTAATAATAACATCATCATCACTGATCGCAAAATGAATGGTTGACTTCAAGTTTGACATTTTTTTTCCATTAAACTTCAAATATTAGACATGAAAATGATTAAGTTGGGCTGTACTGACTGAGCATTTCTTGCTGCAAATCATGATCATTGAATTATCATTTAATTTGCCGATTATTTTCTTGATGACTCGATTAATTGCTTGTGTCTACGGGAAAATAGTCTATTGTAACCAATGTGAACTTTATGCGAGCTAGGAGCCACTCACATATCCCCTTCTGCATCAACAGAGATGTAGTGAAGCGTGTATCAAGCTTCAAATCCTTGGCATCCGCATTTCTGACAACCTCACCTGTCCCTGAACTCCTCCACCTTGTTGCTGATATGGTGGCAGCAAATTAGAAAACAGAGCTAAAGGATGCTGATACATCTATTTGTTGTCTTGTAATGGTTTCATGGTGAGTTTCAGAAACACTGGATGAGCTGCAAATTAGCTGATTAGATGATGATTCTCCTGATGTAATATGCCTTAATAATTGAAAATGGTATAACCCAAATGTTACTATATCATGCCTCAAACCCTGCTTTAATGTTCCCTCACATATAGCAAGTCCCTTGTGCCTGCCCCATATAGACAATAACAAGTTGCAGGATTTATCCACAATCTGAGCAGCTTCCAACCAGGACATTTACACTTCTATGAATAAACAAACACAAGCTACTATCATCCACTGAAATTCCACAAGAATTATCCACAACCCTATACAAAGAGTATGTGCTGCACTCATACAGGAATTATCCACAGACTCAGTAGCAGTCATATACTGCCCTGTATTAAAATCAGAAGCTACAGTTGTAGAAGGAATTATCAACAGCCCAAGCAGCAGTTATTCAGATACACTGCCCCTATAAAGAGGAGAAGCTGTCCAGAAATATGTAATGCCTGCAAAAAGCAAGCCCAGGTTGCAGGTGTCCTTTACAAAGAGCATGTGCCACAGTCATTCAAAACTTACCCACAACTAAAACAAAAGTTTTCCAGGAAGTATACATTGCCTTGTTCCTGTCATTCAGAATTCATCCCTCGAATAAACAAGCATAAGCTGCAGTTGTTCTGGAATTATCCACTGCTTTGTAAAAACTGGGGATTGTGTACTATTTTACCCCCCACTTGCTGTGGAAGTGCTTTTGCTTAAGTCTCTATGGGCATCATGAGCTGGTAAGAGAAAACACAAGCAGGTCCCTTGTGGTACCTCTGTAGTTGCTGTCATCCAGAGTTTAGTTCAACTGTAGTCAAAGTATATATAAATCTTAACTAATGGGGGAAGGTTAAATTAATGTGCTGGCCCTAGGCACCTGGCTTATTTGTTTGTCTGTTGTTTGTTGATGTCTGATTTTTCATCAAGTTTTGCAAATGTCTATACCTGGGATTCATATTAGAAAATATGTTTGTCAAGCTTGTAGTGATGATCTGGGCTCTTGTGTTTCTCTGGTGATACTGCAAAGGTTCTAGAAGTAAAGCCAAGCAATCCGTGGAATAATGGAATACCTGTCTTTCCTGTATACAACCAGGAACTGCTATCAACCACTATGACCGTCTGATCATTATGTCATCGAACTTTTACCAAAGTAACTTAAGAAACTAATAAGGGAGAAACATGTTGTTAAATATGAGACTGGACAAATAACTCAATTAAAGAGCTGAAGGGATGTGTTGATGCCATCAAAAACCATATACTAATGTAATTTCCCTGAACTGATACACTACACTATCACCATTTATCTAAACCTCTATGTTGACACTATAATAAAAATAAAATCTTAGAATCTACCAAAATAAACTATAGGTCAATAAAGGACTAAAATCATGTAAATTTGAAGAAAATGCTTTTTTTGGGAGGGAGGCCTGCAAAAAGTGAGAGATCGCAAAAGGAAATAAGAAGCAAGGTTACAAAAGCAAAACCTGGCTATAAAGACATGGTTCAGGAGAGGTTGTGGAATAGCAATGCAAAAAATGCTTTGAGGAGACTGAACACGATGTGCAGAAAGCACAAAGCAAACCTTCATTGTGGTGATCCTACTTGCCTTTCAAATGATATATATGCTATGCTAGATTTGATTAATATGGCTTCAGTGATGGATGTGACTAGGTTTGCACAAGAATAACATCTGACCCTGTGAAATTAAAGGAAACAGAAGTCACCTTGATCCCTCATTGAGTCAACTCCTGCTAAGGTCCCAGACCAGCTGTGCTCAGCCTAAGGGTCCTGAAAGAATGTGCCACCCAATTAGGCCGAATCTTAACCAGATGTTCCTGAACATCGGTTTTGTCCTCCAGGGCTGTAAGTAAAAAACATTGCCCCAGTGCTTAAATGGCACAGACAAAATCACTTAATGATTTCAGACCCATTTCCCTCCCCCTACTAAGGAAATTGATGCACTGTCTAGTGAGCAAGGGACTTACATTGCAAACACATAAACTCATGGATCCCATGCAGTTTGCTTACCTAACCAGCCTAGGTGTAGTCCCTTCCTCAGAATACTGTGTGACCTGAAAGTCATTAGCAGCCTAATTCTGTGGATAAGATAGCTTCTGAGAGTGAGGCCCCAATGAGTCTGTATTAATAAAACCGTCTCTGACTGCTTGTTCCTTAATGCTGGTGTTTGACAGGGGTGTGTTTTATCTCCTCCTTTATTCTCCATATACACAAATGAAGTAAAATATAACACCAAAAACACCTCACTCATAAGTTACACTAATGACAGGGCCCTAGATGCCAGCACGAAGGATGTCACAAGCCCTTCCTACTTTCAGCACATCAACAACCGAGTGTCGTGGTCTGACAGTAGACCAACCAGCTGTATCTGAAAGGGAGGAATTGAAGCAGACAGTACTGGACTTGTCTTCAAGCCAGTTATTGTGAAAGGGCAAGAAGTGAAACAGTGTCTGGGATCAATCATTGACAGTAAATTAAACTTTCATAACTCATATCCAGGCCACATTTGTAAGCGAGAAAGGCTCTCTCTCTCCTCAGGCAACTGAGGTGCTTTCAGGGGGTCAGCCGATTCAGCAAGACCACTGGGAACAAACACCTGCAACTCACCTGCAACACCTGCAACTCCAAGACCTATACAGTCAATCCAGAGGCCAACCAAGTCTATAATGACACCATGCACCTCATTTGCTCATCGTTTCATCTATTGCCATCTGGAAGGCGACTCAAAGTCCCACTAGTCAAGAAATTTGGGTACAAAAACTTATTTGACCTCTCTGCTCTATTTATTTATATTTATATATATATATATATATATATATATATATATATATATATATATAAATACACAATTCAGTCACAAATTAAAACCAGTAGTGCACTCATTCAGAATCAGCTACCTCTTCAGCACTTGCTCAGTAACAATTTAGCAGACATGTTCCATCAGACTAGGGTGTATGTCATGTATCTTAGTAATTTGTGTCTGTTGGATTCTGTTCTGTAGACCCCTAAAAGCTTTATGAAATCCCTGTTGAACCTCTTGCAGCTGCTTGGATTCTTTGGGGATCCCACTCAAGAGCAGAGCCTTTTCTACTGTAATATTAATATATAGCCATCTATGCAATAAATGATCCTATATCCTGCGGCATATCTCAAACAGAACACTATTTGTTATTTTAATTTTCTGCATGTACTGTTCTATTCTCTCTAAAATGAAAAGTTAATTTTCTGGATTATGAATGGTGAACAAATTTGATGTGTTAATTTCTAATTAATGTGAGAGGAAACCAAAGTGGTGGGATTTTCCTACCCAGAGGGAGTCAGTGCTTCATTTCTCATCCTACTTGCTAAAATATGATGTTAGTTGAAGTAATGGTAACTTTAAAGATGTTGTTTTGTTATTGATAACTGAAGTATTAAAACAGACATTCTTTCTTTAACATTCTTAAACAGTGACCATTTATTAATTTCTCTGGGCGAAAGCCATTACAATCAATGTGTTGATTATGGGCCTCTTCAAATGGTTGAGATTGAAGGCAAAATATACATGAAGGAGGATTTAACACTGACAACATGACTCGAAGTAGTCAAAATGTTCACTGGGAAAAAAAAAGCTAATTTGTTATTTTATGTGACGTCATTTGCTAAAACCTCCCATAATCAAGTAATTATAATTCTAATCATATGTATATAAATGTATAAGGGTTTTTGTACAAATTAGAAATGCAAGATATACTGTTTTGATTCCTGAGCGTTAGTGGAATTGGAACACTGGGCTACGACTTGTTTCTTTGTCAGCATAGATATCTGGTTTCAAAGCATCCATATATCCAACAATCTCTGCACGTAGCCCCTCTCACTGGGGTTACTTGTATAGTAGCATTCCAACAGGTCTATAATTCCTGCTTTACTTCATCTGTCTTGTTCCAGTAGCCCATTTTTCATTATGTTACCCTGGTTACCCAACACCTGACGTTGACTTGGTTGTTGACCTTGGTGACGTCCAAGCAAGTATGACTCGGTTTCACTCATTCTGTGCCAAATTCATCAGTGTTAACCATTAAGCTATCCAGCTGCATATATATTTATGTATTTATGTATGTACATATATCATTTTCAATGTTGTGGCTGATTGCTGTATATTCTCTCACTGTTGGCTAGAAACCAAACAAGGAATTTTTCCAGAAACGTCAAACTTTACCCTTAAACGGGGGTTAATTGTAGTGGGTGAAAGGGAGTTTTACATGATGACAATTGCCTCTGAATGAATGGCAGTAATGTTTGCATCCTGTTTTTTCATCAGCCTGACAAATGAGAGCAAAAAACACTGCCAGTCAGATGAACTATAATGGCTTTTTAATGTTGACTCGCTGATTGGATTTGAACGCTGGTTGAGTGTGTGGGTTTGTTTTAGTATTTTACAGCCAATTAAAGAGAAATAAATTGCACACCTTTCCATTCATCTGACTGTTTTAATCCACACTTAGATCTTGTGTGTGACCCAAAAGTTTACCCTCACGTTAGTGTTCCTGTGCAAATGCAAATAGCCTCACTATTTGCATTTATCTGTTTGTTCTGTGTTTCCACTCCAGGCTCCAGGTATTCTCGTCATTTTGACTACTGGACTCCAACCAAGTAGATGGAAAGTATGAAAGTGATGAAAGGTGTTGTAAGTTCATATTTTGTAATCATTTTTCAAGCACAGGGGTAGATCAGGAGTTCCAGTTGGCTGATATGCTCTGTCAAGGGAGACATAAAAAAAACTTAAAAAATAATAAATCTCTGTTTTTACTCCAAGTACCTCCAAACCATTTAAGGGTTCAAAGAAGCAGTGATACACTTTTACCCCACAGAGAGCAGAAACATGCAGCAGAGAAATATATTTTAAGTTCTGACAATCAAAGAGGAAGAAAAAAAATCCTCCTCATTCTTATGCATCCTCCTTTGTCTTTGTTTGAGGCAATAATAGCTGACAGAGGGGACACAAAAACATAAATCTACTCAGAGAAAATTCTACACTTGTATTTTCATAATGATCTATTTTTCACATACACACTCGGCAAAAAAAGAATCTTTAATTTTACTAAAGTTCCATTTCAGAGCTCCCGCTCAGTGACTGCCAGACATATGAAAGCACTTTTTCTTCAATATAATTTGGATTTGTTAACACATTTTATTACATGAACGCCTGCATGCTTGTGATGCATGCTCAGAAAAAGGAGAGTGGGCAAAAGACAGAAAAAAAAAGGGAGAATAAGAGTAAGTGAGAGGAACGAAAATGGGAACATGTACAAACCAGAATGAGCTTCATATCCTTAAGGCAGGCAAGTTAATATTAAAGTCAATTTATAACCTTTCAAGAAGCGGGTCTTCAGAGAGAAATTAATCCAGCCTGAATGATGATTTCTGTGATGAATTACAAGGCTCTGCAGAATTAACGCTGCTAATTCACACTTCGCCTATTTGCAATCTGGGTAAAGAATGTGGAGAGAAGTCTCTGTGAGAGTACACATAACCACATTTAATCTAGACTGCTGTTTCACCTCAGTTGTAAATTATACTCCCTAAATCAGAGCCAGCAGAATTTTGAGAACATCAACTGACCAGATATTAGTCAAAGTAACAGGATATCAAATGAGTTCATGAAAAGGTGGAAAAAGCAGGCAACTTCCTCAAGCCCCAGACACCAAAACATCCATCTTAACTGTATGTAACATGGGTATAGGTAGGTGAGCATTCCTATTGAAACCCAGTATGAAAGGGGAATTTCAGCAGTGTGAGTTTCAGGTGCATTTTTTGTTTCCATGTATAAAGTCTGAAAAATGTGATGTCACTTGAGTCAGTGTTGGTTGTGTCTGAGGACTATAGGTTTGAAAATCAAAAAAAGAAAAATAAATAAGGGGTTGGAGTTAGCAAGATGTGAGCTTACCTTATCTCTGCTGTAGGCTACAGGCACCAGGCTACATTACCTTCCCCTAGCTGAAGTAAAACCAGAACTTCTAGATGCCGGTATATTAGTAGGAAAACCTCATTCAAAATCCCGCTAACATTTAGATCTGTTGTACTAACTAAAAATATAGCCTTTGAACAGTCTTTTTTTAACATAGTATATCCATACTATCGTTTTATCATTTTAATATTGTTTTAATATCGTTTTAATTTTCTTAGAAAACATACTCAATGAACATTGTTCAGTAAATATATATTTGTCCTTTAGGGGCGCTTGCTTAACATCAAGGCCAGACTAAAGAGGTGAGTCCATGAGTGAATCAAAGGGTTGCAGCAAGTCAGAGAGAATTGAAAACTAGTTTTTATACACCAGACATTGTAACTTAAAAGTAATGAAATGGTAATCATGTGTGTACCCATGCTGCCACACCTCTAGTTTAAATATGAGTAGGTTTTTTTTTTCTGTTTTGACATAATAAATATTGTTTACCTTTGTTAAATTTATGCAGGTTTCAGTTTCTAATAGCAAGTGCTGGACTGGAATTAATTAATTGACCTCTTTCCATACATTTGCCCTTGATGGGTACAGCTACCCATCAGCAAATAAACCTTAACTCAGAGTCAACAAACTTATTAAATTAATATCATTAAATCTTTTTTTAAATGATCAAATGCAAATGCATATGAAATTAACCACCCAGCCATGCAATACACGCTAATACAAAGCATGTTCTTGCTGATCCTAACTCCATCTAAAACAAGTAAATGGGTGCACAAAAAGACAAAGAAGAAACGAGCTCTAGAAACAATAAAACATGACAAGAGACTGTTTTTCACACTATCAATAAAAGTAGATCATCATAATAGTAGAGGGATATTTGGAAACTACTCCATTCTTATAAGAAATAGTATTGGAAACAGTATTGCGGTTTACATCTAGGGATAGCACAGTAGTCTCTTAGGACTTACAGCACGAACACAATACAAATAGCTCGATGACCACAACATGGCTTAGTAGGCCACAATGTAGGCTATTGCCACTCTGATATGCACAGTTGCATACAGTATTTACATTGCTTTAACTATCACAGAAGTAGTTTTTTTTAAACACTAAGCAGAGATATGACAACCAAATCAAGAAAATTATTATTTTATGACATAATAATTTATGAGTTTATGAAAAATGGTAACTAATGTGCATTCAAAGTAGAGTACAAAAGCTAACAGGAAAACTAGCAGATACTGGAAATGATTACAGGAACTTAACATGTCACAGTATGGCAAGAAGAAAGTCCACTTCATGCAGAATATGAAAAATAAAACAATCTGACCAGGATTACGTGGAACTAGCAGTTACAAATACTGAGAGAATTGTTGAGGAATTGAGGAGTTGTTTGGTGAATCTGCTGGCTGGATGGGGAAGAAAGTCTGAGGGCATCTGGTGGACAGGAGGAGAATACCAGTTCTGCAGCAGAATGGCCGAACAGGGTAAAGACTGCAACTGTGACACTTATTGCCAGAAGCCCCATCTAGGAAAAACATCACCAGTTGCTACTGAAGATGTCCATGGTATATTGTTGATATTTATAACAGTTTAACAGTTTTATTGGTAACAGTACTGTTTACCTTTGCTGTCTCCTAAATAAATCTGTCTGGTAATTTTGTTTAAAGCTTTGATTTTCCTACTGCATGTGTTTCTCACCTCTTATGATTTCATTTTAGTGATGTCACCTTGTTCCTGGAACAAATTGTGAATACACTATTACTCATACTGATCTGAATAATAGACAAAACTATAATAATAACACACCGCAATTATCCTTCTAAAATGAGGCAGGTTAGAGCATCCCACCCTTAATTGTGTCTTTATTCTGTCCAGCCGTCTCTGTTCTTTCTCTCTTTTCTTTCATCTCTGTTCCTCTCCGCAATTGCTAAATCTCCCACAGCCTCAAAGGTGGTTTGATAGTTTTATCAGGCTATACTAGCATGGCAAAAATGATGGATAGAAGATCCCCTATGTAAGATTTTCTGCATTTCTAAAATTTCTTATCATATGTTGACGAAGGGCTGTGTTTAAAATTCAATTCAATTCAACTTTATTTATATAGCACCATATCATAACAGAAATATCTCAGGGCACTTTTCATATAGAGCAGGTCTAGACCAGACTCTTTATAGTTATTATTTACAGAGACCCAACATTTCCCCCATGAGCAAACACTTGGTGACAGTGGCAAAAAAAAAAACTCCCTTTAACAGGTAGAAACATTGAACAGATCCTAGCTCATGTTGGTGGAGGGTGGGGGTCTGCCTCGACCGACTGGGTTGAGAGAGAGAGGGAGAGAGAGAGAGAGAGAGGGGAGGAGAGATGGAGGGGCAGGAGGGAGGAGAGTGAGAATAGCACAATAATGAGACTAATAGCTAAATATACTATAGTTATACTTACAGTGCTAATGATATTACTAATAGGACTAAATGAAATGGTAACAGTAGTAATCATAATAATTAAAGCAGTGGGTGTTGATCAGGGTCATGGGGCAGTAGATGGTCTGCAGCCATGGATCCAGACTCAGGAGCATCAAAGGCAGAAAAACCTGCAGAAAGCAACAGGAGGAAGAGGAGAGAGATGAGGAAGCACAAAACTGCAGAAGAGAGGAAGGACAGTTAGGAACAAGCATTTTTGAGATGTTAATGTGCACAGGGAGAGGAGGAGGAGGTGGTGGAAAGGGGAGCATGGTGCATCATGGGAGGTCCCCTGGTAGTCTAGGCCTATAGCAGCATAGTGAGGGGATGGTTCAAGCTAATGCTGAGCCAGTTCAAACCATAATCTATATCAAAGAGGAAGGATTTAAGCCAACTCTTAAACGTGGAGAGGGCGTCATCCTCCAGGACCCAAAATGGAAGATGGTTCCATATCAGAGGAGCCTGATAACTGAAAGCTCTGCCTCCCATTCTGCTTATAGAGACTCTAGGAACCACTAGTAGTCCTGCATTCTGGGAGCAAAGTGTCTCCTGGGATAGTAAGGTACTATAAGTTCTTTAAGACAGGATCGTGTCTGGTCATTAAGGGCTTTGTAGGTGAGGAGGAGGATTTTAAATTGTATTCTGGATTTCACAGGGAGTCAATGCAGAGAAGCTAACACAGGATATATATGGTTTCTGGTTCTTGTCAATACTCTCGCAACAGCATTCTGAATCAGCTGGAGACTGTTTAATGTTTTATTGGGACAGCCTGATAATAGGGAGTTGCACTAATGTAGCCGAGAAGTAACAAAAGCATGTACTAGTTTTTCTGCATCATTTTGAGGAAGGAGGTGCCTGATTTATGTGATATTATGAGGGTGAAAAAAGGCAGTCCTTGAAGTTTGTGTTTAAAAGCACTGGTTACTTGACAACACTCCCTACCATTTTTTATTGCAGCCTTTTTTTTGTTTGTTGCTCTTGTATTCTAAATACAAGCTCGGAGCCAGGCTCATGATAACACATGATGATGAAATTAATCCATATGACACAGCAACCCTTTCCCTCAATTGATTTACATAAAATTCACAGAAGACAGTCTACATCATGATTTATTCTAAACTGTCACATCCCTTTCATCACTCGCCTCTGCAAGGAACTCTCTCCACTGTCCATCCATTCTGCCCTTGCCTCTGACTCACTCTCAACCTCCTAGATATCAAGAGAGGTGGTCGAGTGATAATTTATAGAGTAGTATAAATTCTTTCACATTGATAAACACAGGTCATCCTGAGTGTAAACAAAACTGAATCTAAAGTACCAGTCTATTTGCTTCCAAATCATCACATAAGGGATTATATAAGTTGGGCATGTAACATCCAGCAATCACATCAGTCCTACACACATTCAGTCCTAATGATAAGTCAGAGTCCACCTTCTTGTTTACACATAGCTTATAAGACCCAGTTCTTACACAAGCGCTGACACATATGCAATCTGACAATGACTGTGACATATACTCTTGCTAGTTAAACTGACATGCGTCAATGCGTCTTGACTTAAATCCTAATGCAAACCTTTGGAGAGAGCTGAAATCTGCCACTACTAAAAGGACTCCTGCAAACTTAAAATAGCTTGAATGCATTGCAACGAAAAAGTAGCAAAAACTACCAACAGACTGGTCCAAGAAGCTTCAAGATGGCTACAAGAACTGGTTTGAGGCAGTCATTGCTGCCATTTTCATTTGTTTTTTTTATTTTCTTTTGTTCAGTATCCTTGGACAATTTATTTAAATATTGTAACTGAATTCAATAAATCAATAAAATTGAATTATGTTCAAATGAATATCCAAACAGGGCTAGTCACCTTGCTCCAAGTAGGAAGTTCCCTGTAGGAGGGTATTGTCTAGCCGTGTAAAACTAGATGTTTTTTTTTTTTTTTTTTTTAATTTGTGTCATTGACCAAACCTGGGTAGCCAACAAATACGTCAAGGAACCTTTTGTTTTAATCACGCCTGCATATTGCTAAAAAAGTCTTCTGTAATCCAAAATAATGTGGTCTGTGCTGTGAGGGGGGTTTAATCTTAATGTGGCAGCCATCTATTGGCCCCACAGTATTGCTCAAGACAGCACTTCTGGCAATCCCAGCTGTATCCAGAAAAGTCCAAGAGACATTTGGAGCACATAAATCTGGACCTCCAGTTGATGACCGACATCCTGATGTGGTTCCCTCTATAGGAGTCTATGCAGACCACGCATTGCTGCTCTATTCAGGCAGAAATCCTGCTTTAATTATTCCTCCACATTGAACCATAAACACAGGCTGGGTACATTGTATTTCAATCACCAACAGGTCGTTAAACAGCCAGTCCGAAAAAAATGTATAAGATGAAAACATTACTGGATTTGAAAAAATTTTAATTAAAAAGGCAGAAGTTATCAGCTCAATATACCAATTCTGTAACACATGCACAAACAGAGATTACTTCTGTGTTTACAAATTGATTTCACATTCCAGGTAACTTCAAATGTCTCTACGTAATTTTATGATGTAGATACATTGTGCAAACCAATCTGCACACCTTACTTGCAGCTGAGACAAGTTTCAAGTAGAGAGATCTGATATGACATAGGAAATGCCTGAGTAACAATAGCTCATTGTAAAGTCTATAGGTTAACATTACAGCTCACTGTGTTTGCATATCGGCTAGAATATCTTACAATATCATGCAGATTACAGCCCAAGATTACTTGGCTTTTTTTGTTTTTATTTTTTTGCTTTGCTGATGGTTGTTTTTTTCTCTTGCTCCTACAATGGAAAATAACTAACATTACAATCTTAAAATACCCCTAAATCTGAACTGCTGTGTGATCTACATTTTCATCACACTGTTACTTTAAGTATGGTGATTTCTGAGATTGAATTGAATGAATTTCATTGAAGTAGATTATTTTTCTCGTTTACTGATTTTTTTTTTTCCTTTTACATGATATTTCTCATTCAACAGCAACAACTTGCAGTTCTGTGCTGTGCTCATCACAGGTCAACATTAATATGTAAAAGATAGAAAATTTGCTTCAAAGCTTTGATTTTTCAGCCCAGGAAGAAAAACATGTACAGTCATGCTTTTACTTGCCTGAAGGGGCCTCATTAATAACCATGCTCTTGCAGGATGGAAAGAACTTGAGTTATCTTATATAAGTGGTGCAGCATCTCTCAACCTGCCTGACCAGTAAAGGCTTAGAAAAATTAGGACAAACCACTGGTTGGGCAAAGCATTAAAAGTATAGCCTGATGCGAATCCTAATTTTTAAGTCTATTATTTATAGTCACAACATCCCTTAACACAGGGGCACCAGTCTTCTTGAAGGATTAGATTAAAAATTATGCAAATTATGCTACAGTTGACCTGTACACAGCATTTACAGGGGAGTAACGGTTAACAGCTATGCTAGCAGCTCTGTGAGCATGTATTTAGGCAGGGTGACAAATGCTAACATTAACAGGCTAATATGCTCACACCTACAATGCTAACATGCTGATGCTAAGCAGTTTTGTTTACCATCTTGCTCATGTCATCTTAAGCATGTCTCAGCAGAGAAAAATCAAGGCCAACTGGCCTTAGTCGCAAGTTTTTTTGAAGACATTTCACCTCTCATCCAAGAGGTTTTCTCAGTTCTGGCTGACTGATGGGGAATCCCAGGTATATGACCTCTGTGGACTCATTATCAAGGCCATTCGATGTCACTTGGGTTGTCAGTGCTCCTGGCTATGGCAACAACAGTCGTTTGAGTAACCTGCTGCCTCGTGTTGACAGCTGTCGTTATGGGAGTCACCTGAGGTTCTTAAATTTCCTAAGGAGGGAAATTCCCCCTATCTGAGATAGGTGATGTTAAGCCATCACCTATCCTCCACATACAATGCTGTCCTTTCATCCCTCTTGGATCACCTGGCTGAATCATCATCTCCACAGACATTTTAAGCATGGTAACATTTGTTAATTAGTACAAAATACAGCTATATACAGCTGAGGCTAATGGGAATGTCATTACTTTCGAACATATTTAATCATGAACCAAGGTAATGGGCAAATTAAATTTTTTACCAGCTAATGGTGGTAGATGAAAAGTCAGAGTAGCACAGAGAGTTATTGCATTTAATCCTGACGGATTGAATTTGTGTAAGAGATGAAGTAAAGAAATAAAACTTTGAGTAATTTACGGTTTAATAAACATAAATATAGTTGGCTATTTAACTTATTTTCTACAAATATATAAAATTCACAGAATTCTGTTATTTACTTTAAATTTTAAAGCATTAAACTGGCATTTCATCTGAGGTAAAATTCCCGTAGAATTATCAAATACATAATTTTCCTGTATATCTTAAATTACAGTAAAGAGCTGTAACTGAATTACAGTAAGGTTTTTTATCAGTAAGGTTTTTATCTTACAGTGTGCCAACATACTGTGATTATGCATAAAGAACAAATATATGCACTAATTGAACATTTTTTTTATGAGCACCGCGTCAATATTGGACAGGGCCTTTCTTTGCTCTCAAACAGGTCTCACTTCTTCATGGCATGGATTAACAAGATGCTGGAAACATTTCTTTGAGATTCTGGTCCATGTTGACATGATTACATCAAATAATTTCTTCAGATTTGTCAGATGCACATTTATGCTGCCAATCTCTTGATCTACCACATCCCAAAGGTGTTCTGTCAGATTCAGACCTGGTGCCTTGCGAGGCCACTGAAGCTCACTGAATTTATTGTCATGTACATGAGGACTGCTTTGTGAGATGGATCATTATCAAGCTGGAGATAGTCATTAGAAGATGGTAAATTATAGCCATAAAGGAATGCACCAATACACAGAGAGGCTGTGGAATTCAAACAATGATTGATTTATATTAAGGGTCCAGGAGTGTACCAAGAAACATTCCTCACACCTTCACAGCACCAACACCAGCCTGGACTGTTGAAATGAGGAAGGTTGGGTCCATGGATTCATGTTATTGATGCCAAATTCTGACTGCCACCTGGGTGTCCTAGCAGTAATATCCAGATTCATTAGATTAAGCTACATTTTTCCAGTCTTTGAGGTCTGGTTAAGAGTAGAACCAAATGTTGTCTTCTGCTGTTGTAGCCCACCCACCTCAAGGTTGGATGCTTTTCTGCTCACCACAGTTGTAAAGAGTGCTTATCTGAGTTACCATAGCCTTTCTGTCAGCTCCAAACCAGTCTGACTGTTCTCCTCTGGCCCTTTTTATCAACAGAGGATTTCCCTCTACAAAACTGTCAGTCATTGGTAGTGTTTTCTGAGTAAAAACTCTAGAGAGTGCAAATCTCAAGAGTTTAGTAGAAGTAGTGCCTGTCTGGCACCAACATCCATGACACAAAGTCATTACTATCACATTTTTTCTCCATTCTGATGGTTGATATAAACATTTCCTGAAAATCCTGACTTATATCTGCACATAAAAAGAAACATATGCACAGACACACAAACAACACAGATGTAGTTATCTTACATTAGTTTTGAGGACCCTCACTGACATAATGCAAGCCCTTTACCCTAACCCCGACCTAAACCTAATTTTACCTTAACCCTTAAACCAAATCTTGGCCCTAAAACATCCCACTGAAGTTGTGAGGACCAGCCAAAATGGCCTCATTCCCAAGGTTTAAAACGCTGAAATGAATAAAACTGCTCCCAACAAATATAGAGGCTCATATACACACACACACACACACACACACACACACACACGCATACACACACACACACACACAGTGCTCCTTGTTTTCTTACCCTGTCCCAGCAGCACTACCTCTCTCTTAAAAGCAACTCCCTCCCTGACACTTCATTGATCTTCACTCATATTGTTTAATGTGGGGCCAAGAAGTCACTATAGTTGAACTTTCTGAATGGGAGTACTAATCAATACCTTTTGTTTCTTGTCTGTTTCCTCATTACACTCAACATTAAACCTTTCCACTTATGCCCCTTCACCATCTCAAATCATGGACTTATCGATATGTATCTTCTTGGGGCTCCGAAATGTCTGCCAGCATGGCTACTTTTGGTGCTTGGCCTGATGGGACAGAAATGAAATGCTCTCTTGTCAGCAGTAGACAGGTATATTTAGCATTTAGCTATTAGCAACACTCATTGATTTGAACTTAGGAGGACAGGGATAAAGGTGACAATAACCTCAGATTTTTTCCCTTTTCTTTCTTCCTTTTTTCAGTCCCTAGATGTATCATTGTATTGCCTGCAGCTGCACTAAATCCTGCCAGCCAACTGTAATGACTGGAAAATGAAATGGAGGTCAAGGGTTGAGGCTGAGCTGGAGAACAGTAAGTGACTGATCAATACGGCGCTTGGATTTTCCTGGTAACATTAAGTAGCACATCTAATACGCCCTGTGCTCATCGATGGCCAGCCTGTATCATTTAATTACACTGTGATGTGTTACAAGCAGCTCGCTTAATTCATTTACATTAAGGAAAGGCAGCCTTCAATCTGTTCTCTGTGCTACTCTTCCATGGTAATTACTCTAATATATTGTGCCCTTGGAAAAATGATGTTCAATTAAAAAGAAGGTTTGCCGCACTACAGATCATTACAGTTGATTAATAAGATGAATCGGACAACTATAGACACACAGTATGTCACAATTTGTACAGTTTAAGAATGCAGGATGCAAAAGCTTTGTGTGGTAAATATAAATGTAATGCAAATGTCCGCCTCTTTCACTGAAGGCTAGTAATCTAACCAGTTACCCTGGCCCATTCCATCTCATAACACTACACTGAGACAGTGGGTCACTGGAGCATTCAGTCTGTCCTCAATTAAGCATGAAAGCATGAGAAGGAAGTAGCACTACTCAGAGGGTGTATTCTAACCTTTTTCTTGGAAAGCAACCCTCATCACCACCACTACTACCTGCTCCAGGCAAGAAATCAAATACAGCAGCAGCAAAACTTACATATAGCATCTTATGGGAAGGTCCTATATGTTAGGAAAGGATCACAATCATATTTAACATTGACTTCAGGTAAATGAAAAAATAGGTTGTCATTGCTTTTTAAAATGCAATACTTTCCTGTTTCAAGTTCTTTTGGCAAACAGGCATCATTTGTCATAGCTTTTAAAAACATTTACAAATAACCCCAACAAATATTATATGTAGTTATACCACTGTGTTAGGATTTGCCACATTTGTGGTTTAAGAAGTCCTCTAGAATTTTGTGTCCCTGTGCTCCAGAACAACGTAGAGTTTTCTAAACTGATGCCACTATCAACAGGGCAAAGCCATTTGTCTGTGCCATCAGAAACTGTTAAAAAACCATGTTATAATTATGTAATTATAATTGTAAGCTAATTAAAATATGTTCTTAGTTGAGGTCAGTAAAACATCCTTGGTAGTCATGATGAAAAAAATGAACATTTGGTTGAGGTTCGGGTATGATCATGGTCATGGTTTAAAAAAAAATTTGACTGTTGACTGGAAACAGGAAACAAACAGATAACTCTATAATAACTTCACCTGACTTCCTCCTTTGCTATTACAATTACAGTGACTACTGCAAGGCTTAATCGCTTGAATGTGAATATAAGTCATTTTGGGGCACCAGTGCTGTCGTGTTGGTTAAGATGTTGCTTAGTCTATGAAACTGAAACTAAAAAAAAAAAAAAAAATCATGTTCATGGTTAAAAGAAACTAACCCTGACAATTGGTTGGAGTCTTCCGAACTAAACAATGAACATAACTAAACATAATTTGTCATCATCCCAAAACACAACCAATATTAGCAATCACTGATGGCCTGGTAAATAGCTACAAATGTTCCAATTGAGCGCTTTCTGATCTCCAGCACAAAGCAAATAGTGGTCTGTTAGCCAAATATAATCCTCCAATAAAAATAATTGACCTCCAACCAAAGCTGAAGTTTCCTCTTTTATAGTTTGCATTAAAACTTTTGCATATTTTTCAAAAATTTACTGTAGTTAACAATGTAAACTGGCTTGTGTAAAATGCAATGAACATTACCTCGAATGGACATGGCAAGCTGATGAAACTTTTCTAAGGCAACAACAATGGTATTTTCATGTAACATGAAAACAGTTGTTTTGTTATAGATCATGCATGTTGATAATCCAAGCTGAACTTCAAAGGAATATTAAGTCCGCTGTTAGGAATCAAACACCTGAGATATTGAGAATAGAGTCAAAAATTTTTTGGGGGAAAAGGCTGTAAACACAATGAGAAAAAAATCACAATTTTATAGGTGAAAATTGATTATATTTAAAGGTTTCTTTCTGTATTGTTTCTAATATATATCTATTACTATATTTATACTATAAATTCTATAATTATATATCAATATTTATTATTCATTGTTGACTTAGTTTATCCTCATAATATTATGACTCTTTCACAATTGCACATCCTTCTTTTATTTTGACTTTTTAGCTGCTATTTGGTGTGATATATAATGCTTTTGACAATATAAAATGTCCAGGTCAATAATCACTCTACATTTGTCTAAATTCTTCAATGATCACATGGTCAATTTCAAAGCAACATTTTGTTGCAATGCCTGAGCTCACCATATTTAACATTTACATATGATTGAGTTTCACTCTAATTTATACCCAGCTGTCTGTTGTAAGTCATTGCCAAAAATCACCTTACACTGTATAACCCTATCCTTCTTTCAATCTTTTGACTTGGCCACAATATTCTGACCATCTCAAAAATGTAGATGCAGGATTTTACTGATAAAATGAGGTATGATTGTGGTACTTAAATGCACATGAAGGTTACTGATATCAAATATGACAACCGTTCACTCAGCTTTAAATACCGAAGAATTTTATTAGATTTACACAGTCAACCAAAATGTATTTTTAGGAAACATCAATGTTAGATTACAAAGGGAAAGGGGAGGATTAAAAATGTCTTATGGTAATAATAATAATATATGATAACATCCCTGTGTATATGCTTATTGTATATACATTAGAGTACCAATTCATATGTATTCCCAGATGAACACCACACTGAAAGCAAACAATACATTTCAGTCAGGCACTTACAAATGATGCAACTGATACATCTGGTAATTTTCTAGGGACATCACAGTGAGTGTCCATTGAACTTGGGCAGCAATAATAAGCTAGATATATCAAATAGCTGCCACTTCCCATATAATTTACAACAGAATAAATCAGTAGAAAATCTCTATGTGTAGAAAAACAACAAATAAAGTCCACAGCAGCTGCAGCCAAAAAACATGGTCAATCTCTACAGTCTAGGCCATGCAGTTTGTACAGTGAGTTTCAGCATTCAGTCATTGTTGCATTCAACTGTCTTAATGTCAGCCTGTGAACCTTGTGCACCACAATGCAGACTTATACCAAGAAACAAGTCACCAGTAAGACCTCCCCCTAAAGTAACAGAAGCTAAGCCCAAAACTGTGTGAAGACTCATATTTAATGGTGAAAAAAGAGGACAAAAAAATTTTGATCCAGTTGGCTGATTTTTGGTGTTAGCGAATATCTCCATCTGTTGCAGTCTAGAAACATTTACCTGGGACCAAAGACCCTCCCCATATGAGAGGGTCTGTGGTAGCCTGCTTCTAAGGTCTGACGCATATCTTGGGGTCTGGGGTTTTGTTGCTCACTGAATAAAATTCTTTTGTTTGTATGTAACACAGTAACCAGCCTTAGCTGAACCTGGTTTAAAAGCACTAAATAGGTTGAACCATATGACAGCTCAGAAATGAAATGAGAAATGAGAAACTGGGTAAACGGTCTGTAGTTTATGCTGCAGTAACCTGAGTTGCCTCCCACTGGGTCTGAAGTGTCATCTCACTTTCTGCTCATTAAGAAGCCATTTTCTTATAGTATCTATCTTCATGTTATTTCAGTGAATTTTTCATATTCAACAAATTCCTATTGATATACTATATTCAACTAATGACAGTAAATCTAAAGGAATAGTATCTTATTTAGGAATATGCCCTTGCTTTCTGAAAGTTAAATAAAGAGATGGATATCAGTCTCATGTCTGTTTGTTAAACACAGAGCTGGAGTCAGGATGTAATTGATCCAGCTCAGTATAAAGAATGGAAACAGGAGGAAACAACTGGCCTGGCTCTGTTTAAAATTTGGAATTATACCTGCCAACAATGCTACAGCTCACTGATTAACAGTAGTACAATCTGTAACTTGGTTACTATGAAATTCAGCTGCACTACCTCTAACTACCTCTAACTCTGCTACTTAAATCACCATAAATATCCACCAGTGAGGCAGTTCTACAGCTAAAATATTTGCCATCCCCAATGAAGGTTGAAGTTTTGCATTGCAAGGTCCAGGTCCCAATAATAATGACCATGTAACAACAAATACATTTGATGATTTGCATCTCAAACACAATGCTAGCAGTCAAACAGCCATGGTGTGCTAAAAAAAAAATGATATCTGTTTTCAGATACAAACATAAAAAAAAACTATGATTATCGTTTTTAAAAGAAATAATATGCTCAAAATATAAATTCTCTCTCAAAAAAAACCAAAAACTTGGACAGTATATAAGGCTGTGTCACACCACATTTGTGAAAACTAAGTAAGAAAACTGAGCCTCAGTTGAACTTCAATGCTCACTCTTGATCCTGGGCTAACAAACTAATTGTTTCCCCCTGCTTCGACTCTTTATGCTAAGCTTAAAGTTAATTATGTCCTGAGCCAATGTCTGCGCTAAAGGTACAAACATGAGCTTGATATCCATTTTCTCATCCCACTCTAAGAAAGAAAGTACAGAAGCACATTTCCCAAAATATCAAGTTATTATTTTAATATGATGCATACACATTTTCCCTTGCCTCTGCTTTGATAAACACCACTGAAAGCAGCCTCAATCAGACAATGATTGTAACTCCTTCCATGTGACAGTTCAGATTTTATCATCAAATGACTTTTAATGAGGCCTAATTGATGACATTAACAGTATAGACAGTTTCTTTAGTTACCTTGATGATGCCAGTGGTCTTGTAGATACAAATATCCCAGGGACTTGAAATGGAAGAATGGAGAGGGACTTTATTAAACTGATGACGGGGCTTGACAGTAAATCCCATTGAGCTTCATAGCCCAGCCAGAATTATTGGTTTTCTGCCTCCTTGCTGGCATTATCTGGGTGTGCTCGGCACCGAGGGAGCCATTTGTGTAGTATGAATCATAGATAACGCTAGGTATTATGTGGCGATAATACTTAAACACATCTATTCTTTCCTTTTCATTAATAGGATAATGTCCCCACTCAGTCATACACTTTGATATAAGTTTTTTGGAACAGAGACCTCCCCCTACCTCCCTCCTCTCTCTCTCCTCCATTGTCACAGTAAAACACTTTGGCCATGATTAATGAATATATTCTGAAGTGACTGGAACTCGCCTCTAGCTAACTGGAACTCTTTAGTTAAGCTCGCTCAGATAATAGCCCATCCTTTCTCTGCTAGGGTAGATGTATCACCATTCCCACTATTTCCTCTGTTATTGGATGAGATTTTGGCAAGTCTCTTCCAAATACTTATTGTTATGCCTTTGTAATAACAGAAAATGTAGGGTGCAGGTGGGAACAGGAATTTAATTCCATTCAGCTGCTTGTTTAAAATGCAATGAAAGAGGAAAAGTGCTGAGAGAAGTGTTTAGTGGAGGAGGGAACATCTGCTATTTTTCTGCATTTAATAGTGTAGTGTGTGTTTATGTGTGTCTGTATATGTCTGTGTTGTTTCTACCCTGTTGTGTAATTTTATAATGAATGTGTTTGCGTTGAAAGTTGTCAGTGCTATTCATCATGTAGTCAACAGTTTTAATGCCACTACACGTGTGTCCTTTTATGTGTTTCAGACACACCTGTTTCTGATGTCTTGCAAAATGAGTCTTTATTTTCCCAAAAACTTTAGGATGTTGTCAGTCTACTGAGATGTCAGTCCACTCCATATGGAGCTTGAGTTCAGTAAATACAACATCTGTATTGGCTAGATCAAAGGATAAGCATTGTTTTTGTCTATGCACTATGAAGATCAAATACATTTTCAAAGTGGCTAAAAAGCATCTGTAATATTGGAAATTGTTCTGTTTATCTTGGCTCAGGCCCATTTTATGTCTATCTTAGTCAATGCATATAAAGAGGCCGCATTCAGATTGACAGTAGCCCTGTGTTGAGAAAATGCAGCCCTCTCATATTTCATCATCATCAAAGTGAAGCTTGTCTGAGAGCAATGGTCTCTTTTACAGGAAGGCGCTGTTCACACTCACCACATTTACATAGTACAGCCACCGTCTTATATGTTGGCCACTTAGAGGCCTAACATGAGGAGATAGACATGGTGATAAAAAGATATGTGGTTTCTTTGGCATGGTCCTACTGTAAAACAGTACTACAGTCATCCATCACTTACGTGTACCTCCTCCTTTTTTTCCATGGTGTAGTACTGTGTAATATTTATTTATAAAGATTAGAAGATAGTGGGTTACCAAGTCCAAAACCGATTTTGTCTTGAAGTCTTGAGGTTAGTGCTAAAGAAAAAGGGAGAATTTGACTTAGGAGAGGCTTGATCAATCCTTTTGAAAAAATAGGTCACATTAGATTTATTAATAGGTAAGATAAATACATTGTGTTCAAATTTGACCACGAGTTTAGTCATTTGACTTTGTTATTTTTTGAGTGCAAGTGGAACTTATATTTTGATGATGTTTCTATGTTCAAGCAGTGTAACTAAACATTAAGATTCATCCTCCTGGGTCAACAAATATAAAATATGATAGAAATTGGTCGAGGATCAATTCTATCAGATTGAGGCACCAGACAGGAGTCAAGACACCAATATGAATTATCTCCAGGAAAGAATGAATCCTAGTGTTGGATGGATGGACTCCAACTTACCAAATGACCCAGCAACAGACAGAAAGACATTGCTCTCCTCACATCCTGTGAGTGAAGAAAATCCTAACCCAGCAGACTAAATCAGGACACAAACTCAGAACTGATGCTCTTTAGCTAACGATCACAGTTGCAATTAAACAGAACTGTAAACAAGGTAAAGTCTGTAGATAGCATCTGTCACGCTTTCCGGCAGACAACATGCTCAAGCCATCCAGGATAACGTTTTACAAACTGCACAGGCTATTTATAGGTTGCTGAAAATAGAAAAATGCAAGTCATTGCAAAAGTTTGGAGAAAAGAAATAAAACTCTGAAAATCTTAAAATTGCTGTGGTAAACTTCCTGTATATTTTGATTATGAAGTTTGGCCTTCCTTGTGGAAAGCCTTCCTTCAGACTGGTTCATGTCCATAGGGAAACAAAAAAGACAAAAACTGTATTGAATACTATCTCCTGACAGAAAGCAGATCTTAATGCGGAACTCAACCGATTTTGCACATCGAAGTGTGTTAACAGGAGTGGAGAATTACTGCATGTGGAGATAATGCTGCCCTACCAAAACAGAGTGCAATAATTATCAAGGCAGTAAAGAGTGACAAGTTTTTGAGCTTTATGGCAAACTGTAAAACAGAGAGGGTTAGGGTTAACAGATAATAACTGATAATAACAGATAATAACAGATACTGCAGTCTGTTCAGAGAAATGGATGTATCTACCAAGAAAATTCCTATTCATTTTAACTAATTTGTTTAAGAAACTTAGCTTTAGTTAGATTATTATTTACAGTCCATCACAGCATAGGAATCATGTTTCTGTGTTTTTATTAGTTCCTATAAGTCTGAGTAATGTTTATATAATGAAATCAAAAAGTTGCATTAATTTCTAAATTACTGCACTTAAGTGTGGGATTTAATTACAATCACAAATCACATAAAATTCACTAGCATAAAAAAAAGTGACATGGCATCTACTAAGACTCGATAAGTTAGTCAATTTGGAAGAATTTTAAGGCCACATTCAGACATTTACCCTTAAAATTCATTGGTTGGGCTGTGTTGTTTCATTTACTAGTAAGAAAGCAAAATATCATCTGAGAAGTCCAGATGCTACGTGTATTTCTATGTACTGTATGTTACTGGCCAACACAGCACATTACCAGATATGATCACATATCTGGTAAACTCTACAGAATGTTGTTTGGGACAAACCATTTAAGGGACTTTCATTGGGATGCTACTTGTGTCCCCATTGATTTGACAGTGTCCATCATGGTCTTAAGTTGGAGTGTTATTCTAATCACCAAATGGTAAGGGGACAAAGATCATTGATATTAACATCCAGTACCAAAGACCATCTGACATGGGTTACCATTTGACCCATACCAGAGCAACTTGTACAATGTGAGCAAATGTTCCTAACTTGTGGAATTTCTGTGACAACTGAGCACACTGAGCTAATGTTGAGGACTGTGTGATGAGGTTTGAAAGCCCTGAAAAAAAGCTAGCAGCCAATGAAGAGGTAAAACACATGAATTATCTAATGTAGCATTTGTGACTATTACTCTCTCTTACCAGCTGAGCCCCTTCAGGCTACATACGTAGATCTCATCTAATTACTGAGCAATGAGGAGTGAAAACAGCTGCATTTGAAAATGCAAAAGAAACTTTCACATCATCTCTGTTTGTCTCAAGCTGAGCTACCCAGCTTTTCTCATTGGAAGAACAAAAACCACCCAATGCCTTTGGCTCTTTTAATCTGCTGGAGCTGCTGGGCTGCTTGGCTGCTAGACTGACAAACAGTCTGGCAGTGCCTCTCTTTGAGTGGAGAAGAAGTTAATTACAACTCCAAAGTAGCCATCCATCAGACAGTGGATGGCTCGGGGATTAGCTACTTCGCTGGGGTCCCACCTCCCCTTGCAGGAATTTTAGAGAATTATTTTCACATCTGGAGCACTTCTGTCAATCATTCAAAACAAAGGGCTCTGTGTTATGTGTTGCACATTTTGTTACGCCCCCTGAGGCAAATTTGTGACTTGATTTGAAAAAGCTTCTCTTGGTGGCCTTCCAGGAAGAAATTCTTAATTTGAAATTATTACCCTTTTGGGGAAAATTGTATTCAGGCTAGGTAGCAAAGAATCTATACAAATCAGGTACTGAGATTAAGAAAAAGCTTTAAAAAAAGACTTTATTTGACACATTTATCACCACTATGACAAACTATAGACAATTACAGAATAATACAACTACAATGACACAAAAAACAGTAACTAAGCAAATATTAAACACAAGGTCCAACACCAATGGGTATGAAGAAAAGTGATGTATGGAGTGATGATAAAATTTATAATCAAACTGACCATAAAAGCGATGATATTCTGGAGTTTTGAAGAAGCCTTTTAGGGTCTACTGATACTGGGCCTTTGGGATCACACACTGGTCATCCATGACTTGCACAACCCCAGTGAACAGCATCATTAGGCCATTTCTCTCAGTTTCTCTTCTTCAAATAAATTCTTTCTCACTCTTTATCAGTGGGGCTATTTGGTCACACCTTTTTTTATCTTCCCAGTGGTTTCAGGGTCTGCGCACCCTAAACACAGTCCTGGTTCCAGATGAAGTGGAATGCATTAGTTTGTATTGGGGTCTTGCTGACCAAAAACCTGGATGGGCTGGTTTGCATAATGGAGTTAGGAAGGAATAGTCCTGATGGCTGGGGGAGGCTTAGCAACACCCATTAAAGTCTCTTTGGTCCTAAAATCTAAAGATAAGAATTGGCACATGAATGGAAAATAATGGGTGTATGGGTATCTCTAAAAATACATTGCTGGATTTTTTTATGGTGCTCAGTAGCTCCACAGGCCCCAAAATATTTCTCCAGTTCATTGCTGATAAATCTCGAGCTTGAACTGAGCTGGGAAGACATTTTAAAATATATAGGTACAGAATAAGATAAAATACAATATCATTATTATATTATGTATTAATAACAATGAAATGGCTTCCTATTCTGAGGACAGATAATACTTTGAACCAAGTGTGTTTCCAGAGTATTACCTGATGTTTTCAAATTGGTCTGATATTTAAAAAAAAATGTTAACAGCAATGTGATGAGTAATATTTCTCTATCACTTCCAGCATGGCTAAATTGTTCATTTAACACCCTCTCCTTAACACACAATCAAAATATGCATCTAATGCACTGTGGAATCAATCTTAAAAAGTATTTTCATTGACTTGTTTTACCTGTTCTTAAAAAAAGAGAGTGACTTAAGAAAGTATTCAGACCCCTTCATTTTTTGCACATTTTATTGTGTTGTAGATTCAAATTAAATAGTTGTTGATTTAAATAAATAAATTCTGAAGCAGAGCTTCAGAAGTTCTCTGCAGAGATCTGAGAGCCTGCCAGAAGGACAACCATCTCAGCAGCAGTCCATTAATCAGGCTTTTATGGTAGAAGAGCTGGATGGAAGACACTCTTGAGTAAAAAACAAATGACAGCCTGCTTGGAATTTGCCAGACAGCATTAGAGGGACTATGAGCAAATGGGGAAAAAGATTCTCCAGCCTGATGAGACAAAAAAATTAACTTTTGTGCAGAACTCCAAACACTATGTCTGGTGAACATCAGGAACTTTTCACACTCCTCATCATCTGGCTAATAACATCCTGGTGCTATAGGGGAGGCTTTTCAGTGGCGGGGACAGGGAGACTGGACAGAACTGAAGAAAGAATTTATGCAGCCAAATACAGAAAGGACCTTGAAAACAATCTGCTCCAGGATGGGTGTGAACTGAGACTGGAGTAATAGTTCACCTTTTAGCATGAATGAACCAAAATATACAGCCAAGAAAACACTCGAGTAGTTTTGGGCAAGTCTGTGAACGCCCTGGATTGGCCAAACCAAGCCAAGACTGAAACCCTGTAGAACAATTGTGGGTAAACTGGCCCAATCAACATATGCAAGGCTTTGAGAGACTTACCCAAGAAGACTCAAAGCTGAAAATGTTGCCAAAGAAGCTTCTACAAAGTACAGAATTAAGGGTCTTAAAACCTTTATTAAAGAGAGAATTTCTGTTTTTGTTTTGTAGCCCTGAGTTGTATAGTAATAACGCTTAACCCAGAACACCTAATAGTTAAAAGTTATGTGGAATATTTTGCCATTAAATGTGGTGGTTAATCCTAGTTTTGTTTCAAAAGGGCACTTGGGGCCATTGGTTAGGGTAGGAGCTTGTTGTTCCTTTCTGTGAATCAGAATTGTCCCTAAGTGGGATCAGGTAAGGGGAGTGGGGGTAGGGCAGTCACATAGAGAGAGAGACAAAAAGAGAAACTGAAATCAGAGTGAGATGGGAATGTGATGTTGCAACTTTTTAATGGATATTGTTTGCTGTTATAGTAGAGTGTATGGAACAGTGAAAACCATTCTCCTAAAATAGAACCATACTCTAGGACCCAGGTTACATTAAAACCGCTGCAGCAGATACTTTTTGACCCTGAGACATTTGAAACTAGAAAAAGCAGTAATGAGCATTACTATTCACACAGTAATGTGAATAATGTTTTAAAGTACTGGAGTGTATTCCTGCTGGGTGGAAAAGCAGGGAAATAGTACATGACAGAGCTAACACACTCACACAGATATTCAAACCTATGGACAATTTAGAGTCCTTAATTCATAAATCAGAGTCTCTTTAACAAACAGAAGTTGAAAAGTCACACAACTCCCAGAAAAGACTAGGGCTGAAGATGGACCCTGGTCTGTCAGTCCTGGCCATGACTGGTTTCTTCCATGTGTTTTCTTGGCTCAAAAAGCACAGTTCCCATGTCAGTTGGGGCTAGGGTCAAATAATAAGCTGAAGTATGTTCTACCATTCCTCATCAATCTGCCAAGTTACCAACAAAGGTCAGTACTAGCACATCAACTCCCAAGCCCCCTGATTTGTCCTCTGAGTATCACAATCTGGGGGAAGTGTTAAGCAAAGACAGAGCCCTTTCTTTGTCACCTCACCGCTCTTATGACTGCACCATAGACCTCATTCTCTGTTCCCCCTTTCCCCCCACTATAAACTTGTTGTGCCCTGAACGAGAAGCCACAGAGAAGTACATAAATGGGAATCAAGGCTACATTGGCAAGACAGTGTTGCTGTGGGCAGAGGTTTAACGATAAACTAACATATTACACTTTGTATAACACTACAGCAGAGTAAAGAGGAAAATTTCATTGTTGTGTTTGCAGAGTTGACATTTTGGCATAAGAGTGGCTCTAAAGGAAAAGTTAAGGATTTGTTAAAATTCAAGTGGGTCATTCTATTGGCCACATTATTATTATTGTGATGATGGTGTCAATCCAGCCATCTGATTTCATATAAGCGTAGAATCAGTATGTCATATGAATACATATCCAGCTCTGTAGTTATTTTGTAGCCGTGGTGGCTGTAGGAGATTTCTGTTGATTGTTCTAACTTGATTGCTGTCAGGCCTCATTCTGATTCTTGTGTGGGTTATGTTACTAAAACTTTTTTTTTTTTTTATATTATTCGGGTGCTTGATATCATTTAAAGAACCACTTCTGACCACTGGGCCTACAGTTGTCTGTGCTTCTGTTCAGGCTGAGGAAATAATAATAATAATAATAACGTGACGATAACACTAGTGATAATAATTTACCACTCTTGTGTAGGCTAAATGTAGAGGACACACTACATATAGATTAGTATGCTGGAGTTCTGATGGAGAAATAGACTGGGAGACAGACAGAGAGACAGACTTGAAGAGCAGCATAGAGATGAAATGGCCAACCGTTTGCCCTCCCAGAGGGCTTTAAAAACATACCTAGTGTGGAAATATATATGTAAGCTATATATGGTACGGTGTGTGAGAGTTCTCTCTCCCTTGCTGGAAATGTTGATCATAACATGTATTTTGTTCATCTGCTCTCCCCCAGGTGGCCGTGATCTGGCCTGATTCAGGGGGACCAGTAAAGAGCGGCAGGAATATTGCTCGCTCTGTCTTCTCTACTACTCTCTACTTTGTGGGTTGGTCTGGATGTCTTCACTTCTTTTTTGTTCATTTTCGCCCATCAGCCTTATTTGTGGTTAGTTTGGTGTTGGTTTAAAGTTATTCTGGATCCGTTAATAAATCTGAATAGTATTTTGACAACTTTCAACTCTTATGATTATGTTAGACCCTCTTTGAAATGAGCCATTTAGAGGATCATAACAGGCATTATATAGACCTACTATTAATTAGATATTATTAAAACAATACATTATTACATTTTTATTAATACACTGCACATAAAACTAAACTCACAATTCTTCTCTTTCTTGTAAAACAAGTCATCTTTTCTTATAGTCTCTATGTGACCAAGGTGAAACAATAGTTATTGGCTGTCTCACCATGTTGCATTGTGCATGACTGGTTAATCTGACTATCATCTAGGACACTGGTCGATGGCAACTGGGAATGCATCTCACTGGTCAAATTAGAAAATATGTCAGTTTGAATGGGTGTGCTGCTGCTGTACATCTAAATTGAGTTGTTGGATGTCAACAGAGAAAACTGGAATGTGGATCCAGAGGGAGGGTATGATGGAATCTGTTTCATCACCTGATTAAAGTTATTTTTGGTAACATCCTAATTTAATGTTATGTTTTGTGTTTGTTTACTAATGTTATGTGTTGCTTATGTTGCTCAGTAAAAAAAAAAATGAGATGAATAAATAATATTATTATTTAATGTAAAATTATTACATTAAAATCAGGTAGTCTTTAATATAGTTCATGGCAGATTAAATTTAGGAGGATAAACAAATTTACGTCATTGTTAGTGGTAATAGTAATAGTAGTAGTAGTAGTAGTAGTAGTAGTAACTATAGTAATAGTTAATTGAAATTATAGTTAATTGAAATTCCAAAAAATTATTTTACTGTACACATTATTATTATTGTGGTTATCTTACAGCCTAATCCCAGAGGGCAGGTTGTCCATCTTGACATTTTGTTGTTATCATCTTGTCAGCCCTATCAGAAAGATATAGGAATGGGATGTACAGGTAGAGTGAAGCCACAGGCTTTAGAGAGACATAACTGATGAGACGTATGAAAGTTGTAAATGCTGCTGAAGAGTAATCATGGCCATTAAGATTTTATATTGCTAATTTCAATTAGTGCACTAGCAACATTAGCAATATCTGTTGTTAAAACATGTTAATGTCAGCAGTAGATTTAAAGCTTAATTAAGCTCAGCATGAGAAATAAAAGAGCTTTAGTATGAGTAAAGTGGCTGAGAAAACTGCCATGTCCACTTGTTTGAAAGAGGAGACCAGAAAACAGTCCTTGACCTCTATAGAAGAGTAGAAGTCTCAGCCACTCAGCCATCACCTTTTCTGGGCTGTTGCCATGAGCCAGCCTGTGATTCCTGTCATTGTTCCCTTCTTCATCCATTGCCCAGTCTTCATTTTTCGCCCATTTTTCAGATGACAACTCTGGGATTTTTGAGTAATAATGTCCCATACAAATGCTATTTTATTTGGTAGGCTACACTAATAGGTCAAGCACCATTTGTTTTAGGTTACTACATTTGACTCAATCCTGCATCATTATGTTTTTGGTCTAAATAACACTATTTTAATTATGTTGCAGTGTGAGCATGCACATGTGAGTGTGGGCCCTTCAGTTAGGAGCTTCTGATTTACTAAATAAGAGAAAAAGGTCATATTCCAGATTTGAAGGAAGAGACCAATGGAAATTGACTGAAAATTAAAAGTTTTGAGAAAGTTGCAAAATGGTTATCATGATTGCAGAAGAAATTAAAGTAGTCAACATAGCCGACATCGTACTTACAGCGCAGATTGAGGCAAATTAAGTTATACTACTCAGCAGCCTCCTGAAACAAGTAATGGTATGACTCAACAAAAGAGTGGGACTGGCAATAAAAACCTGATCAGCATGGGATGTACAAATAAAATTAAAAAGATTAGACATCCCCATCTCAGATTGCTAAAATGGAATATTATTCTTTCCAGCATGAATGATGAGTGTCTTCACAAAGGTGCTTTTTAAGGATTGATGGTACTATTTTGTCCTATATCCAGAATTCTGGCAACTGGATAACAGTTCGTTTTAAGCAACCTGAAACTGACGTGTCTGATAATGGAGATATGTGGGTCTACTGTGGATGATACTGCAGGGCTTACTCATCAATCATTATGAAAATATTCTATGTGGAGCTGTTGAGTGATATTTTGCACATCCATGTCTCTTTCAGTAAGCCAGTAGCTAATATTGTTTTTTTGCATGTTTATTTCTTTTATGTCTCCAAAAAGGCCGTGCCACATAATGAGATGTAAAATATAATAAGAAGAGTTGGCACCAAGGTAATTTCAAAAATTGTAGTCTGATGTGTTTTTTTTTCTCTCTCTCTCTCTCTTTTTATCATCATTTTTTTTGTTTTATCCATTTCCTCCCTCATTCCACGTGCCTCTCCCTCTCTGTGTGCCAAATATTTTTTTCCATGAGATGGGCACCCCTCAGATCTTCAGGGATTGAGGGATCAATGAGATGCTCACTCCACTTTTTTATCTGTTTTTTTCTACTATTGTTATCTGCTGTCACAATTACAGTGAGTAGATCTGAGATTTGAGACAAGGGTTGTTCAGTTGTTGAAGAGTTTTCTTAAAAAATGCAGAAAAGCACAAGTATACCTGAAGAACCTATTCACACACATGTACAGGCACACAAACTGTATTTTTAAAGGGAAAGCTGTGGAAGTTTACCACATTGTGTTTCTTTCACTGCCCTTCCACACTTACAGCAGTAGTCAAGATCTGCTAACATCGCTTCTGGAAATCAGAATATTGGCAAAATGCCAATATGGTTTTTGTTTTTTTTATATCGAAAGAAAAAATAAGTCCACAGGCTGTTGCAGGCAACCGAGAAAGTTGGGGAAGGTTTATTTTTTGAAATTATATTATCTTTTGTTCACACATTGTTTATTAAAAAATCAATTAATACATACAAATTGATTCACATTCTCACATATTGTACCTTTAACTGCAAATTATTCAGGGTGGGATTTTTGAAAAAAATAAAAAGCATTAAATATCATTCTTGACCTTGTGAACAGTAGTTTGAAAAAACAATCAAAACTCAAGGTCCATTTGACAGTTCATTCATGTACTGTTCAACCACTGTAAATGGAGTTGCTCAGTTGTCATGGAGATGAATTTGCTAATGTGTGAAATCAATAGCTGTCAAATACATATATACACTTTCAACTTGTCATAACCAATAATGACAACGCAGAACAAATCCATAACCAAAGAGCAAATTAAATTATTTATTGCAAAGAATATACACTAAATAATGTAGCCGCAAGGGGACACAAGCCAGTGTCTTATTGTGCCGGTCCCAAGCCCGGATAAATGCAGAGGGTTGTGTCAGGAAGGGCATCCGACGTAAAACTTTTGCCAAATCAAAAATGCGAGTCAGATCTATTAATCCCATACCGGATCGGTCGAGGCCCGGGTTAACAACGACCGCCATCGGTGCTGTTCACCTACAGGGTGCCGGTGGAAATTGGACTACTGTTGGTAGAAGAAGGAGAGGAGGAAGGTGTGTTCGTAGGAAGAGAGAGAAGAGGAATGCCAAGAGGCTAGGACTGAGAGTAGGGACTTTGAATGTTTGAACCATGACAGGAAAGGGTAGAGAGTTAGTTGACATGATGCAGAGGAGGAAGGTAGACATACTGTGTGTCCAGGAGACCAGGTGGAAAGGCAGCAAGGCTAGAAGTTTGGGAGCAGGGTTCAAGTTGTTCTACCATGGTGTAGATAGGAAGAGAAACGGAGTAGGAGTTATCTTGAAAGAGGAGCTTGTTAGGAATGTCCTGGAGGTAAAAAGAGTGTCGGATAGAGTGATGAGTCTGAAGCTAGAAATCGAAGGTGTAATGTTCAATGTGGTTAGTGGGTATGCTCCACAGGTAGGCTGTGAGCTGGAGGAGAAGGAGAAATTCTGGTCGGACCTTGATGAAGCCATACAGAGCATCCCTAGAGATGAGAGAGTTGTCATTGGTGCAGACTTCAATGGACATGTTGGTGCAGGAAACAGAGGCGATGAGGAAGCGATGGGCAGATTCGGTATCCAGGAGAGGAGCATGAAGGACAGATGGTGGTTGATTTTGCAAAAAGGATGGAAATGGCTGTAGTGAACACTTTCTTCAAAAAGAGGCAGGAGCACAGAGTGACGTATAAGAGTGGAGGTAGGAGCACACAGATAGACTACATCTTGTGTAGACGGTGTAATCTGAAGGAGATCAGTGACTGCAAAGTAGTGGTTGGTGAGAGTGTAGCCAGACAGCATAGAATGCTGGTGTGTAGGATGACCTTGGTGGTGAGGAAGACAAAGAGGACAAAGGCAGAGCAGAGGACGAAATGGTGGAAGCTAAAAAAGGAAGAGTGTTGCATGACTTTTAGGAAGGAGTCGAAGCAGGCTCTGGGAGGTCAGGAGGTGCTTCCAGATGACTGGACAACTACAGCTAATGTGGTCAGGGAGACAGGAAGGAGAGTACTTGGTGTGTCATCTGGAAGGAAAGTAGATAAGGAGACTTGGTGGTGGAATGAGGAGGTGCAGGAGTGTATACAGAAAAAGAGATTAGCTAAGAAGAAGTGGGACACTGAGAGGACTGAAGAGAGTAGACAAGAGTACAGGGAGATGCAGCGTAAGGTGAAAGTAGAGGTGGCAAAGGCCAAACAAGGGGCTTATGATGACTTGTATGTTAGGTTGGACAGTAAGGAGGGAGAGACTGATCTATACAGATTGGCAAGGCAGAGAGACAGAGATGGGAAGGACGTGCAGCAGGTTAGGGTGATTAAGGATAGAGATGGAAATGTATTGACAGGGAAGACATGGGAAGATGGAAAGAGTACTTTGTAGAGTTGATGAATGAGGAAAATGAGAGAGAACGAAGAGTAGAAGATGTGGCTATTGTGGATCAGGAAATAGCAAAGATTAGTAAAAATGAAGTGAGGAAGGCACTGAAGAGGATGAAGAGTGGAAAGGCACTTGGTCCTGATGATATACCTGTGGAGGTATGGAAGTGTCTAGGAGAGGCGGCAGTAGAGTTTCTGACTGGGTTGTTTAACAGGATCTTAGATAGTGAGAAGATGCCTGAGGAATGGAGGAGAAGTGTGCTGGTGCCCATTTTTAAGAACAAGGGAGATGTGCAGAACTGTGGCAACTACAGAGGAATAAAGCTGATGAGCCATACAATGAAGCTATGGGAAAGAGTAGTTGAAGCTAGACTAAGGGCAAAAGTGAGCATTTGTGAGCAGCAGTATGGTTTCATGCCAAAAAAGAGTACCACAGATGCAGTATTTGCTCTGAGGATGTTGATAGAGAAGTACAGGGAAGGTCAGAGGGAGCTGCATTGTGTCTTTGTAGATCTGGAGAAAGCGTATGACAGGGTGCCCAGAGAGGAACTGTGGTACTGTATGAGGAAGTGTGGAGTGACAGAGAAGTATGTTAGAGTGGTGCAGGACATGTATGTGGACTGTAAGACAGTGGTTAGGTGTGCTGTAGGTGTGACAGAGGAGTTCAAGGTGGAGGTGGGACTGCATCAGGGATCAGCTCTAAGCCCCTTCTTGTTTGCTATGGTGATGGACAGACTGACAGACGAGGTTAGACAGGAATCTCCATGGACTATGATGTTTGCAGATGACATTGTGATATGTAGTGAGAGCAGGGAACAGGTGGAGGAGAAGCTTGAGAGGTGGAGATTTGCCCTGGAAAGGAGAGGAATGAAGGTTAGCCGCAGCAAGACGGAGTACATGTGTGTGAGCGAGAGGGACCCAAGTGGAAGAGTGAGGTTACAGGGAGAAGAGATAAAGAAGGTGGAGGATTTTAAGTACTTAGGGTCAACAGTCCAGGGCAATGGAGAGTGTGGAAAAGAGGTGAAGAAGCGTGAGCAGGCAGGCTGGAACGTGTGGAGAAAAGTGTCAGGTGTGATGTGTGATAGAAGAGTTTCAGCTAAAATGAAAGGAAAGGTGTACAAAACTGTGGTGAGACCAGCGATGCTGTTTGGTCTAGAGACAGTGCCACTGAGGAAAAGACAGGAGGCAGAGCTGGAGGTAGCAGAGATGAAGATGTTGAGGTTCTCTCTGGGAGTGACCAGGATGGATAGGATCAGGAATGAGTACATCAGAGGGACAGCACATGTTAGAGGTTTTGGAGATAAAGTCAGAGAGGCCAGACTGAGATGGTTTGGACATGTCCTGAGAAGAGATAGTGATTATATTGGTAGAAGGATACTGAGTTTTGAACTGCCAGGCAGGAGGCCTAGAGGAAGACCAAAGAGGAGGTTTATGGATGTAGTGAAAGTGGACATGAAGGTAGTTGGTGTGAGTGAAGAGGACGCAGAAGACAGGGTTAGATGGAGGACACTGATTCGCTGTGGTGACCCCTAAAGGGAAAAGCCGAAAGAAAAAGAAGAAGAAGAAGAATATACACTAAATAGGCTTTGAATGTGAGGTGTGTGAGTCAGTACCATCAGTGGTTTAATTGTGGACGTGTGTGAAAAATATAGTGAGAGGTGTTGAATACATTGGAAATCTTGTGAGGGGCTGGAGGAAGGTTTAGGGGCCCAGGTGGCTCAAGCAGAAGTATTTATTGTTGCTTTATGCATTGAGAAGAAGATTGATAAGCCATACAAAGGTTAACAAGTTGACTGGTTGTAATACCACCCCAAGTCTGAAGTTGCACTCTGCTGTATTTAAATCCTCACATGACTCTGACTATAGCATGTTGTATATCCCAATTACTCACTCTTTCCCACTTAGAGTAGGACTGTGTAACTACTTGACATTAAGACAAGGGCTGTGTTATGGCTTTGACCTTGTCCACCAGGGGCTATGACTATCCTATCTCTACTTCTATATGCATAGGATCTATACTACAAGCTTCATTGCTATAGTCACTGATGATGGGAGTGGAGCATATGTGCCTAAACAGCTCTGCTAAAAGTGAACAATGAACCACTGCTTTACGATAAGGGGTCTGTGTGCACTGTGGAGAACCTTTATGTGTGGATGCTGAATAAAGACTAACTGGAAGAGAATAGACTTAAAGGAAGAGAATTCCTCCACATTGTAAGGTGTAGAAACAAAACAAAGGCCAAACTAAACAGAAGTTGCAGTTAGGGCCAAGAGAGCCACGCTGAAGGCTGGGCCTTTTATATCTGAGGGAGCACTGGGCCTATATGCTGTATATCTAACTGCACCTCACAGTCAGGCTCCTTTTACACCTTAGAAAGAAACACACACACACACACACACACACACACACACACACACACACACACACACACACACAGGTCCTCAGCAGACGATTGTACCTGGAACATGAACACCATATCGAAACATGGAATGTCTAAAACGGCACAACAGAGACTTTGCATTGTCAGGGGCTTGCTGAAAATCACATGACCAAACAATATTTCACCATGGCCTTTAGCAGCTCTGTCAAATGCAACAGAATACGACAATATCCCATCAGTAACTCAAACTTACTAAAAGATTTGGTGGGCTGCACCTGATCTATATAGTCATCCACGAACAACAAAAGAAACAAGTCTGGCTTTGTATAAGAGGGTGAACTTTTCTCAAATCTGTACAAAATTTCTGTGTATTATCTGGTTTTTGCACCAAAATGAGATTCAATGCCCAACTACATACCGACAGTCAGTGGAAAAAAGTAAATGGGTACACTAACTTACTTATGTACAATTTGGGGTATTATTTTCCGCTACTTTAAACTTCCATCTCACTGCATTTCAGTGGGAATATTTTAATTTCAACTCCACTAGATTTATTTGACAGCTTTAGTTATTAGTTATGTTTAAGAAGAGGATTATACACAATGGATAATATAAATAGCTTTTACAATAAAAAAAAAAACAAAAAAAAAAAACATTGTTAAAGATTAAATCAGTGGTTTCCAACCTTTTTGGCCTCTGCGGGGTAACATTTCAGATTTCTATGAATTTTTTAACAGTGCCAACAAATAGGGATTTTTCCCTCTAAATACCTCACATGGTTTCATTTCAGTAAATGTTCAAATATAGATTAATGTCAAAAAATTAGAGAAAAAGTCCAAAAACTGAGTGTATCAGAACCTTGTTTTTTATTCTTTCCAAGCCATTAATCATCTCCCAATCCCTCAGATTTATTTGTTGTTCCGGTGTATAAAACAGTATATAAAGTAGTTTAAACTAGCTCCACATCCGGCAGCTACAACATTAACATGCTATGTACACACTAATGGTTCAGTATTAATCATCTAATGATGTTATATGTAATAACATATCAGTCAGAGTGACCAAATCAGTACTTTTACTTTAATTTCATTCTTAATCCTTTTACTTCACTATTTACTTTTAGAAGGATTGTTCATACTGGACTTTTACTTGTAATGGAATATTCTGCCATTGCTGCACAGGTAATTCTATTTAAGTAAAGGAACTAAAAACATCTTCCATCACTGCTGACTGTACATGGATGTTTTCAAGCATTAACTTGTTTCAGGATCTAAATACTTGATAAAATGATTGCACATGTTTTCATTTTGTTTTTGGACACCTGTGACTTCTCTCTTGTCAACCCGGTTACCCCTCAGCACTTCTAAAGGCACACTAACAGTATGTGAAAAGGCAAGTTTGTTTGGACTAAAGCCTGTACTCTCTTATACAGCCTCCCTGGCAGCATCAACTATGGAAGTCCCTCTTCTCACCGTCCTCCCAGGTCGGTGCAATGCACATGCAGTGAAGGCTTCAGAGTCTGGTGGAATATTTCCAAAGCATCTTGGCCTTGCACATAACCAGTGACTGGTTGTGATTTATGTCTAAAAACACCCAGTCAAACATGCGTAACAATTATTTTGAGCCCTGATCACTCTTGACAACTTCTGAGATGCCGAATAATGAAAATGATTGAGAGAGCCTTGAGCTTTGGTTGTTATTGACTGGAGTAGATAAGCAGCAGGATCTAGTACACAAGGTAAGAGTAAGAGGAAATTTTGAGACAGATTTAGAGCTTGGCAAAGGGCCCACATAGTTTACAGTGAGATGTGATTTGCTTACAGCAGCAACAGGCTGCAGTCAAGCATGCTTGATGCTCAGATTCAACTTTTTGGTCAGCTGGAACGTGTGACAGGTGTACTGTGCAAGGAAACACATTTTTTATGCTGTCACAAAAAAATGTCTCAGGATGTTGAGATAAGTTTTCCTCATAATGAAAACTTCTCATAAGTGTTCATACTCATCAGGTGCCCGTCAATAGGAATCGCAGGTCTAACCCCCACAGCCACCTCACCCTACACCAATTCACAGTTAGGGATTATCTGGTCTAAAGAAATAGACAAAACACCATCCCACGGTGAGGATACAGTCACCTGTTTCAGCCTCAGCCGATAATGGAAACTCTGCTATGTATCCCTCAGGATTTTTTTATATTAAGAGTTCAACATTGCCTCCTGCCAATAACAAAACCATCTCTAAGGAACTGAGCATATGCAGCCATAACATAAAATCACATAAAATCTGAGAAAGCCTGTCAGACACACCAAGATCATTAGGTGAAGCACATGCAACAGGTTTCACATTAGGTTTCACTCTCCTGCTTTTGCCCTTAACACAGAACAATCAGAATTCCAAAGGCCTTTCCTGTAACAACACTTTTATTGTCATTAAATTTAAATGTATTTAGGTTCAAATTTGAATGAACCAGATTTCCCTGACCATGTCATGTCTGATTAAGCTGCAGTATTATTTTTTTCCCTCCAGTCAAAACCATCATGCAAAGCATTGTGCCTTCCAATACTCAACATATTTACCAGCATTTATTGGTCTGTTGACACAGTAGTATTCGCAGTAGTTGTGACCCTTTTGTTCAGTAATGCAGGTCAGAGTTCGTTGTGGAAGCTGATTTTTAATCTGCTCCAAAATGATCAAGTCACACATATAATCAAAAGTAGACAAACTTTGCACAGCATTTACAGTGGTCTCAGATTTCTAGCAAATTGGACATGTGTTTAGCCACTTTTCTTTCCTCTTCTTTTCCCACATCCTGAAATGCATCTCACACAAGCTCATATGCCAACCATGGCAGACTTTATTTCTAAATACAGTCCTGGTTGAAATTATTTGCACCCCTTAATTTTAACTAGAGAATTTTAGAATGTCTTTAAAAATAAATGAAAATTAACCATTTTTGTATAATCAAAACATTCTAAAAAAATGCCCAAGGCACCTGAACAGAAGGGAATAAAAAAAACCCAAAACTTACATATTGGAGAAATAATACAAACATAAAATGTACCCTAGACAAAATTGTTGGAACCATTCACTAATATCTGGTTGAAGAATCTTTGGCAACAATGACAGCCTCTAAATGTTTCTTGCAGCCATCAAAGAAGCCTCTTGCTCCTGTCTGCTGATTCAAAGTTATAATTTGGAACGTGTTATTAGAATATTTAAAAGTTGTTGAGTTACAGTATAATTGCAGTGTTTGTTTGTCTTACATGCTACATTTTATTTTATTAGTAGTATTTGATGTGTTAGAATTCTGTTGTCTTTCTCCTCACATCCTAATGTGTCATGTGTTTTCCTCATCCCTCTGTGTGTCATGTCTGTCTCTCCCTGTCTGTGAGTCAATATTTTCCTGAGGGTAAGGCTGGCCACCCTCCACTGGTTTTTGTCTCTGCCTCACCTGCACAGCTGCCACTAACCTCTTCACCATCCATGCCATTTAGACCTCACCTACTCACAGCATAAAAGACCCAGCCAGAGCATCAGTATTCATGAAACCGTCTGTCGCTTCATGTGGTAATGCTCTTGACCAACTACCCTGAAGATTTTGACTAAGATTGTATGCTTATTGATCTGTATTTGCCACAAAATCATCCGACTGCAATTAGCACCGGCCCCACCCTGAAAGTCCATGTGTAAGCACTCCAACCATTGGATTCCCTTCTCCAAATAACTACGTTCTTCTTGCTTTTGAAAGCAAAGAGAGGACCCGTCTGCTGTCCGTCAGTGAACCCTAGAGACTTAAGAATCTGCCTTCTCGGCCCTGAACCCTGTACAAGAGAACCACCAGAAAACCAAAATTATTAAATTCATTTTGTTATCCCCGATCATGCCGTCTTTGTCTCTGACAGAGAGGATCTCTGACAGATCCTCTCAGTCCCCGTAAATTACAACACAACATTGAAAACATGAATGCGAGTGCTAGCTTGTCAGCCTTTTTATATTGTTTTGTCTCCTGTTTTCTTGGATTTCAGTTGTGTGTTGGACTGTGCCACTGCCAACTACCACTTGAAGACTGAAAGTTCTTTTAGTTCTTCAGATTTTCTTTGTACTTTGTATAAAGAATTTTCTGCTTCTAGAAATCTTGGTTCTTCTTAGTTCTAAATAAAGAAACTTCCCCTCGTCTACCTGTCTGCATTTGGGTCCCCCATTCTGCACATGTGAAAAAGACCCAAAAATTATCACCTTAAGCAGACCACTTTAATACTCTATAGTCCCGATTGAAGTCCTTGGCACCCTTGAATTTTAAGTACAGAATTTTGAGGAATAAATGAAAATGAAACATTTTTTTTAATAACAAGAATATTTATTAAAATGTCTAGAGTAACTGAACACCAACAAAAAATGCTTTCATATCGTTCAATAAAAAAATACAGAAAAATATATGCATGGCACAATTATTAGCACCCATTTTGACTGACTTGAATTTAACTTAGTTTTTTGAACAAAACAAAACTAACAAAAGCAAATAAGACTCACCCTCACTTAAGTCTCAATGATCATATGATCTGAATTAACCAATGAATGATGGTTTTCATGCATGAAAGGGGGTTGATTATTTCTAATTTCCTTTTCATAATGATGAAGACAAGAGAGCTGTTTGAAAGCATCAGACAGTGTCAGTGAGAGAAGTCTGAGAAGGGTGATGCAGATTCTGCAAAAAAAACACCACACAAGAAATCTAAAGAACTGCAGACCTGTAGTAGACTCAGGCTAGATATGAGTGAGGTTGTTGGTCATAAATTAACACATCGGGCCTGGTCTAGAACTGGTGTAGTGATAGACCCCAGTTACACTCACTTGATGTGTGTTAGGCAGATTAGACAGCAATCTGATCTCAAAAAATGTGTAATCTTTACTCCTATGTAAAGATTCTGTCTGTAGGTAGTCTGTGGTACATCAAATTGCTGTTGCATTTATCTGATCTCTGATCAGCTCAACCACTGAATGATCTTTGTGGGCGATATAGCACTATGTCTGAGAGAGTGGCATGAGTTTTAACCTGTTGGAACAAGAAAACTTTTGTCTCACATGTAATTCATTATAATGATTGATTCATCTGTTAAGGATAGTTCCCAAATTGTTAGCTAAACTGTTATTATTGAAACTGAACTGCTGGTGTGAAGTTCTTCAGATATTATTGTGAGTTATTAAAGAGCTTCAAGTGCATTACCACGTCCTTCTATTATACACTAGGGGAGGACCAACATTGATTTACATGTAGCTGTGTCTATATTGGTCAGATTTGTAATCTGACCAATATACACATATATGTGACTGAATCTAAGGGGTCTGAAAGGGTCCTAAATGTCATCTGGACTTAATATGGATACCGCAGGTTAAATTAAAATTTTGTCATGATCAGCCTCTATCTTCCCCTCGGCCCATGTCTCCTACCTCTTCTTACCACTCCCATGCCATTTCTCCCCTCATCTCACCAAACCTGCCCCTCTAGTCACCTGACAGATGTCCTTGTTCTGATTCACCTGTCTCCCCCATCCATCCACACATCTGTTGCCACTTGCATCTCATTCTACAATCTGCCTTGCACTGTATATACAAGTTCACTCTCTCTGTTCTTTGACAGAACACTGATACCTGTTACCTGTGCCTGCTTGCCTGCATACCTACAACATTGTTCACATTGCTGTTATTCTTTGGTTATCATTTAAAAAAAAAATAGGGTAAAATGCCTCTGTTGACTGAATATAGCATTGGTTGGACTCTGATAGCAGTTCATTGAACTATCATTTTGGTATTAGGTATCAAATGTTCATCTAAATGGATATTTTCAATGTCTTACAATCAGATATCTGGTGGGTTTTTTTTTCTTTAATGTATTATAATAACTAAGATAAATAAAGAGCAAGAACAAAATGGTGCTATACCTTGCCATTTCCAAATGAAACCAATGTTGGATTAAGATTAAAATTGTCTTTAATTAATACCAGTCCTCTGACTTCCTAGCACAGGACGGTTCATCCAAATAATATCTTACCTGCAACATCTAATGATTGCAGTGCTCATCATGACCGCTGGTTCCCAGCTGCAATGCTATTATATTTCACAGAAGCTGATTTCCCTTCAAATAACATCTTGAAGCACACAAAGGCTTGTATGTGTGTGTGTGTGTGTATGTGTGTGTGTGTGTGTGTGTGTGTGTGTGTGTGTGTGTGAGTGAGCTGAAGCAAATGAATGTGTAAGGGAGGCTGCAGGGGTGACAGAATCATGTTACTACCCTGCTATCAACTGCCACAGGGCTTGTTCTTTCTGTGGTAGATGCAACCATAATCAAGCATCTCTGAGACTGGGATCAGGAGGGACACAGGGAAAGAAAGAAACAGATAGGAGGAAGGCTTGTCATCATATCTGTGATTCACTGAAACCAAACCTGCCAAAAAAGCAATATTACATAAACACACGCTTTCCAAAACCCTCCACCATCTCCTCTTTCCCCTTATCCAACTGATATACAGTATCACCATTGTGTCATCTAGCTCTGATATAATAAAAGCCATGCAGCTTGTTTGATAGAATTAAGTGCGCTGGAGCTATAGTGTATGAGGACACCTTAAGTTGAAGTTTCACACCTGGTATTAGGTATAAACTAACTATTTGCTTCAGTACTGGCTTTTCAGAGAATTCATCTTTTAGAAGGTTGTTTTTTTTTTTCAATTGACATTTCCCCTCAGCAAACATCTCCCTTAAGCTTCCTACCCCTTCATATCCAGCAGACAAACAGAGAAAGTGAAGGGAAGAGGAATAGTTTTGTTTGTTTGTTGTCTTGCTCCAGCTCCAGAGGCTGGCCTGGATTTGAAGGGAGACCATCTCAGGCCATTCTGGAGAAAAAAATAATGTCAAAGATAGTGTTTTTGCCTCTGAGGACTACAAGCAGATAACTGACAACTGAATCCAAGGCTGAATTTAACACAGATGTGTAGTGGTTGCTGTTTTTCTGCTTGTAAACATCTATCATTGCACTTGTCTGACACTTTCAGAGATGGAAGAGCACTATGCTACAGGCTATAGTGGTTTTATATGAGAAAAAGTGCAGTTCAGAAGGAAAGAAGATTGCACTGATGCTCTGAGAGTCCAGAGAGAGAGAGAGAGAGAATTAGGCAAACCTGTTCTTTGCATATTATTTTTCACCTTTTAACATAACATGGGGTTTGGGTTGAATTAGAGAAATGAAGAGAGAAGAGGAGAGATGATGAATGGGGACCCTTCTCGTTTATTCCATGCTCCCTTGTACCTTTGAGTGCAACAGATGTGGGTAGTCTAAATATAATTGGGACCTGGTCTAAAGTAGGTTGTGAGTTATGCCTTGGTTACTTCTAGGAACCAAGTGGGCCAATAGAAACCTCTAGGGAGAGAAGAGAGCATGGAGTTAAATAAATAACAGCTAGAAATTGCTATGGTTTCTCCAGAAATTGCTAAATTCATAACCTGTTTTGAACTCAGATCTATGGTAAACCTGAGCTGCAATCATTCAGAAAAAAAGGGACCCAACCATATTCAGAGCCAGTACACAGTTAGTATAAGAAGACCTGATCCAAATACAGTTGACCCAAACATACCCAAATAGAGAGAGGACACCAACACTGGGAGTAGAACACTAAAATAAAGTTTTTTTTCTCCAGACATGATTAGGATGTGTCATAATCAGAGCTCAGAGCAAGGCATCTTAGATCTAGACAGACCTGAGACCCATGGGAAAGAGACTTTAACCATCCTTACTAAAGTGGATCTAATTTGGACCTGCATAACTCTGGTCCCAGTGCTTAGTCTCAGTTGCAAGTAGCAAAATGAGCCTGTCAAGACCTCTAGTGGCGAAAGTTAGGAGAGCACCACCTTGATGCCAAAGTGCAAAGTGTCCACGTAGATCACAAGTGAAGGTGTGGGTCAGGCAGGGTGAGGATGGGGCACAGGTGGATCTCTGCTTGAGTAACTGAAAAGCCAGATTAACTTGGGGGAAACTTGTTGTTGGCAAGTTAGTGCATACAGGGGTTTGGCAACTCCTGAAGTTTGCAATACCTAAGAACTGTTTAAACTTTTTCTTATTTGATTAAATAGAAAATCTGACCCAGCACTAATCTTACTATGGTCTATTTAGATGCTGTTTTTGGCAAAAATTAATCTGAAGAGAGACACTGAGGAGAGCAGGAACTCACACTTTAACAAAGTGGACTCATGAACTCAGCTTTAACAAAAAGCTCTAACAAAAGACATGTTTGCTAAGCATATCCCGCAAAACATCATTAACAAAAGTCTGAAACACAGCTGGACCATTGGTGAGTTCAAATGGCATCACGAGGTACTCATAAATAGTGTGTGGAAGGCAGTTTTTCATTAATCCCCCTTCCCTTATTCCAACTAAATGATAAGAATTTCTTTGATTGAGATTAGTGAAATTCATAGCCCCCTGTAGCAGTAATAAAGTAGAAAGCAACAATGTTGTTGCCCTTCAGGAGTGAGCCTGTCATGTCCCAGCTGCATTGGCTCCCCCGAACTGGCAGAGTGAACTGATGTGGTAGAGGACAACTGATGATGAGATGGTGAAGGATGAAGAGGAAATCTGCTGCTGATGGAGTGCCCCCTCTGGCCTGTTGGAGCGGAACTGCTGTGATTTATTCTTTTCATATTCCCTCTGGTGGTTATGACTTTTCAAGTAGCGGGAATTTAAAGAATTAAGGTTGGAAGGATGATCCATGGCCACCAACTGGTCTTTAATGAGATCAGCAAGACTGTTGTTAAAAGCATCCAGCTGTGAAGGACTGTCCAAGAGTGTATGAGCTCTCTTATCCCCTGGCAGACAGATGTTGTTTTTGATGTTGGTTCAGTTGCCTTCCGAGAGAGTGGATGGCAACTCCATCAGGTCCATCTGGGACAGTTTATACTCTAACATTGTACTACTAGACAGGGACTCAAAAGCATTACAAAAGGTGGTGTAAAATTTCTCAATCTTTTACCAAGGTATGGTCAGTGTGTGTGTATATAGATAGATAGACAGATAGATCTTGCAGATCTTGTACTCGGTGCTTGTTTTTATGTTGCCATGATTAGTGCTTCTGTGCTGTCTTTCAGTCAAGCCTTTTCCAGCCACTGGAAGTTTTCCTTGATATCAGCATGCCCTGCAGGGGCTTGCCCCTCCATGATGGTTCATTCTCCACCTCTGCATTAGGGGTAAGGGTTGGGGTTTCTGCTGCCTGAGGTATTCACTTAGCAACTCATTTATGGGGTCCATCTCCCTGATGTATTCATGGATCTTGATGTTTCATCCTGGACAGAGGCTTTGATGCTCACCAGTCCTCGCCCTCCCTCATTCTGTTTAGTGTACAGTCTCAGGGTGCTGGACTTGGGATGGAACCCTCCATGCATGTTAGTTTCCTTGTCTTGATATCAATGGCCTCTATCTCCTCTGGCGAGCTTATTATACCAGCGGAGTATTGAATGACTGGCAGGACGTAAGTGTTGAGGGCTTGGACGTTGTTCTTCCTATTCTGCCATGAAGAACAACAAATGCATATCTACTGTCAGTATAAATTGTTGATGTTTTACCTTTTGCCAGTTTGCATGCTTCAATCATTGCTTGCACAGGTAGTTGGTTTGTAATGGTCCTGAAATGAGACTGTCAAACAGAGTCACAAAAGCATAACCAGCTTGATTTTTCTGTAATTTTTCTTGATTGTGAGAAGCTGATTTTAGCCAGAAACACTTCCAGGTCAGGGTTCACAAGGGGTGTTTCCTGAAAATCAGGTTATGGTGAAGACATTTCAGTTATGACAGCAACACAGTCATGTAGCTGACCATCCTCTGGAGTGGACAGGAGAATAGAGGGTTAAGAATAATAAATCTTTTCACAGTGATGTTTTTTTTCTAACAAAACAGTAATGTATCTTAACCATCTGGCTGCTGATAGATGTGATGTTTTTTTGTTCAAAATAGGATGAGTGAGAGCATGTGGAACTAGAGTCAAGTCAAAGTAACCCACAATGTAACATAAGGCTAAAACAGCCTTCTCAGAAGCTTGGCCAGCTCTGAAACATCTTTGAAAGCCTGCACCCATGGAGTCAAGCTTGGATGCAAAAAAGTTTAAAAGGTCTTAGTTAACCCCATGTTCCTGTTAGAGTACTAATGTCATATAACTATTCTTTTCTTCCATGGTCTGGTTAAATGGTCTCGGTGGGTCAGACAAGCCTGATATTGGTGTTTTTTGCAGCGCTGCTGTTCTGTCTTCAAATGTATCAGAGGCTTCAGCTGTCCATTCAACTTTGTCATTTGCCATGAGGCCTTGACCATGAGCAAGAGCCCTTACAGGTGCCTGTATTTCTGTATAATTCGGAATCCACTGTCTACAATAGGATGCCATACCCCATAAAACTACCTGTTTCTTCATTTCAGGTTTTGGGATGTTACGGATGTTTTCAACTCCTTGAGAGGGATTTGTCACATGGAAGAGTGACACTTTGAGAAACCCACTGGAGTTTTGACAAGTTTGCTTTACAGCCATTTTTAGCTGAATGTTTCAAAAAAGCCAATGTGTCTTTTGTGCATACTTTATTTTTTGGTGAACAAATCCCGCAATAATCAAGATACTTCAGTAGGGCACTACCCATAGGCAAAATTGTGTCACTTTCTGCTGCCAGCATTCATGTGACCAGAAGTTTGTTTTGCTGCTCTGCTTCTACGCAGTTCATTCAGCATTGCCAGAGCAGCCTATCATTCATTTTTAACAGTGGAAAATGGAAAAAACCCTAGGTTTATTTTCAATGCTGAGGACAGGCTGACTGAGTCATAGCTCGACTGATCCATATATTCCTATAGCTCTCAGTAGCAAAATTTTCATGAGCTTCTTTAATGATAAAATTCTAACTATTAGAGACAGAAATCACCTCCTCCTGCCCTCAATCGGCACTAATTTTGTCCTCAAACACAGGAGCTTCAGAAACAGCCATAAAACCCAATATATACATAGATAATTTCTCTCCTATCGACCTTCATCTAAACCATCTACCTGTCTATTAGACTCCATCCCAACCAGGCTGCTTAAGGAAGTTCTACTCTTAGTTAGCACTTCTCTATTAGCCATAATCAATCTGTCCTATTATCAGGCTATGTACCGCAGTCCTTTTGAATAGCTGTAATGAAACGTCTCCTTATAAAGCCTTCCCTCGCTCCAGATGTTTTAGCCAACTATAGACCCATATCCAACCTTCCCTTTCTCTCTAAGATCCTTGAGAAAGCTGTTGCCAACCAGTTGTGTGACTTTTTACATAATAATAGTTTATTTGAGGATTTTCAGTCAGGATTTAGAGTGAATCATAGCACTGAGACAGCACTGGTGAAGGTTACGAATGATCTGGTAACCACATCAGATAAAGGACTTGTCTCCATACTTGTTCTTTTAGATGTTAGTGCCATATTTGATACTATTGACCATCAAATCCTATTACAGAGACTGGAGCATTTTATTGTCATCAAAGGACTTGCTCTTAGCTGGTTTAAGTCCTACTTATCAGATCAGTTTCAATTCATGCACATTAACAATGAATCCTCCATCTATTCAAGTTATTCACAGATTTTCCACAAAGTTCTGTGCTTGGACCGGTTCCATTCACCGTATATATGCTTCCCTTACGCAGTATTATCAGGAAACACTTGATAAACTTCCATTGCATATGACACCAATTGTACCTATCAATGAAGCCCGACTGCTGCTGTGAGAGTATTGACAAGAACCAGAAAGAGAGATCATATCTCTCCTGTGTTAGCGTCTCTGCATTGGCTCCCTGTGAAATCCAGAATACAACACAATTAAAAATCCTCCTCCTCACCTACAAAGCCCTTAATGGTCAGACACCATCCTGTCTTAAAGAGCTCATAGTACCTTGTTATCCCAGTAGAACACTTCACTCCCAGAACGCAGGTCTACTAGTGGTTCCTAGAGTCTCCACAAGCAGAATGGGGGGGGGGCTTTCAGTTATCAGGCTCCTCTGCTGTGGAACCATCTTCTAGTTTGGGTCCGGGAGCCAGACGCCCTCTCCACATTTAATAGTCGGCTTAAATCCTTCCTTTTTGATATAGCTTATGGTTAGAATTGGCTCAGCCTTAGCTCGAGCCATCCCCTCACTATGCTGCTATAGGCCTTGATTACCAGGGGACTTCCCATGATGCATCTTGCTCCCCTTTCCACCATCTCCTCCTCTCTCCGTGTGCGCATTAACATCCAAAAACTCTCTTTACTAACTATCTTTCTTCTTTCTTCTCTCTCCCGCAGTTTTGTGCTTTCTCGTATCTCTCCTCTCTCCTCCAGTTGCTTTCTGCAGTTTTTTCTGCCTCTGATGCTCCTGAGTCTCCTCATAACTATAAAGAGTCTGGTCTAGACCTGCTCTATATGAAAGGTGCCCTCAGATAATGACCGTTATGATATGGTGGTATAGAAATAAATTGAATTGAATTGAATTGAATATCTCCTCTAATTTGGCTCTCAACATTTGGAGTTGTTTGATGCTTAAGCAGCATGTCACTGGGAAACCACATTCCTCAACCCAGAATTTCAGTTGTTTGCATATAATTTGTATAACATGATTACCATTACTAGAGAAACTAGAGAAAGAAAACAATCAGATATAATAAATATTTTATTTATTTGTTTGTTTATTCATACATTTATTTATTAGCAGCATCTATAACTCAGACTCTTCAGATTCTAGCTGTACAGTCTTTCACCTTCAGCACTGAGCAACCCGAGGGTCCTCTCGTGCGAGTGATTCTGCAGACAATGCCAAGTTTTTGGTGGGAATTCTTCCATTCTATATCATCTTAAGGTTAGGGTTAGCAATAACCAGTTTATGGCAATGAGCAAAGAGCACAAAACTTAGTAAGCATTTATACCCTTAAGTGAGTACAGACGGAATGCATCGCAGCTTCAAAGCTGGGGAGCATTTTGTTTTATCCCTGGATGTCAGACTGTATCTTTTCAATGGAACAGTGAGCAATTCATGCATTCCACAGATTAATATAACTATTACAAAATAGCTGAATAGTATTGTAATTTTCTTTTATAGTGTATAATGCAAGAAGACATGACATGATACTTTTGTTGGGCTGAGCAGGAGTGGTTGGGCTCACAAAAAAATCATTCTTAGAGAGATTGAGATGAAGGTGGTGCTCCATCAGTTTTGAGATATCACTAAGGCAGGATGAGTCAGTAGGTCATAAAGCAGGAGGGACAGATGGAGGTGGGTATCATCAACATAACAATAGTATTAAAAACACAAAAAAGTAACTGGATAAATTGACCAAGTGAAGTGAAGTGATGTATATTATGAAGAGAAGGGAACCAAGTGGTACTCAAGTGGACAAAAAGTCTGATCACCTGGTAGGTATGACTCAAACCAGAGTAGTACTGTACCCATGATGCCTAGTTCAGATATGTAGGGCCAGGAGGATTTGGTGCTTGACTGACGATGACTTAACACTGGCCGTTGGTTCTTGCTGACTTCAGGGATTCTGTCACAAATAGAGGTGTGCCTTTAGTGGAATAGCCATTCTTAAAACCAGACTGGTTTAAATCAAGTACATTTTTTGACAGATAAGTTCTCTCTACCTGGGGACCTTGGATAAGAAAGGTATTGGCAAAACTGGCCTGTAGTTTTTGACTTGAGATGGGTTAGCTATTTCAACAACAGAATAATTTTGGCCTGCTCATAAAACCCAGGGAATGTATGTGTAGTTGCAGGCAGGAATGTGGGTAAGTTGGCTATATATATATATATGTATTTGTATTTTCTACATATAGTGCTTTCTATAAAGACTCGTACACTGATGATACATTGGGGGTAATTTGGAGATTCAGTATTTTGCCCAAGATCACTGAAACAGTGAGATCAGTGGAGATCAGTGTCTGCTAAATAAGTTGTCACTTTGTTGCATTTAAGTCCTGTCAGTCTAATTGTGAAAGAAATGTTGACTTCGGGGGAGCTGTTGTTGTTTCGTCCAAAAACCAGGAGGACAGCAATTTGATCCTCCTGTCCAGATGTCAAAGTGTCCTTGGGCAAGATACTGAACCTCATTTTCCCCAAATGCATCATCTATGTGTATGTGTGTTTGTGTATGAAGTGCTACATTTAAAGAAAAGTGTTGTGTGAATGAAAAGTGTTGTGTGAATGTGTGTGTGAATGGGTGAATGTGGCAGTAGTGTAAAGTGCTTTGAGAGGTTAATAAGACCAAAAAAGCGCTATATAAGTACAGTCTAATACCTTTTACTTTAAAATTCCTTTAAAGGTCCAAAGTGGTAATGTTCAGTAAAACCAGAAACTCCAACTGGTATAAATGTGAGTGTGATTATGTTTATCTTTGTGATTGATGCGTAACCTGCCCAATGTGTTTATCCCAGCCAATGTATGGTGGGATACGATCCAGTCCTGTGCCACAACAGGATAAGCCATCTATAACATGGATCGATTAATGACTTTGTTTTGATTTTGACTCAGATACTTGTATATATATTTGATTTTGGCTGTCGAACATAAAATGGTGGATATCTGGCATTCCTCAAACATGATAACACATTGTTTGGTTTCTGTTAAATTGAGCTAATAATTCTTTGCACAATATCAGAAATAAAGGAAACATTTGAGATGTTTAAAAGAACTAATGATAATCCCAAGGGTACCTATTGCTGTCACTTTTAATTCTTTTTTTTTTTAATTTTTTTGCTGTGGTATTTCAATGGTTATGTGGTATAACATGTTTTATGGAAAGAGTGATTAAAAGACAGATGAATGGATGAAAGAACAGATAGATAGTGAATACATTAGTGGAGGGATGTGTTTGTCAGACTTGGTAAGTCTAACCAGAACAGCAGATAATTTATTGTGGCTAATGTTATCTGCGCTGCACGATTTCTTGGTAAATGTCAGTGACTGAGAATTCCAGATTTGGATGAGCTACTGCTCATTCAATAATTAGAGAGGAAGGACAGGTTGTGTGTAAGGAGGAAAGGAGAGAGAAGAAACAAATCAGTGCTGCAGTTAACAGCTCTTTTGTGCTTTGCTGTGTTTTAGTACACACCCTCCCCTTTCCTCTCACTACCTGGATCCCAAGCTTTTTTCAGGCAGCTTTTCTGAACAGTACACAATTGACTATGAATACACAAACAAACAAACAACATCTACCTCTTCAGAAGGTACTCATACTCTATCACTATCTTGCTCCTAAATTTAGACACACGTGTACATACAGTATATCCAAGTTATTAGACTCATTTTTTTCCTTTAAAACGTACAAAAAACCTACTAATTTTAGTTAATACAACTACAACAGAGATAATCATTAATTATACATATATATTACTTTGATCGATTGTGTGACTGATATATCATCATGTAAATAAAACATAATCCTCTTTTCTTCAAAAATTTACTAAATATCTTTGGATTTAGTTGCTACAAAAATTAGTAGTTATCAAAGACAAATACTTTAAAACTATCAACCTATCAAGTGGTTGTGGGAAGTATTTACTTCATATCCACTCTGTAATTATCAGTCAATCAAGTTTCATAATCACTGTAATCATTGATACTTGCATTTGTAGATACAATTTTCTGTGAGTGTGTAGTAGGCCCAATTTTTGTGTCAGACAATTAAAGAAATGGGAAAGTTGGAGGAAAATAAAGAAACAATGGCGCCTAGAAGATTGCATGTAAAGCTGAAGGATTTTAAGCTCCATCGGAGGAGCTGATAAATAGAATAAAGGAGACTGTACATTCAGAGAATTGCTTCAGTTATTCCTGAAGTTGCTCCTTAGACCAGCTCAATTTACTGTATTCTGTTCTGAGTATGCATAATAAACCTACCACATGAGACTTAATTAATTTTGAGTGTTCATTGACAGATTATTGCATAGTGTGGTAGGAGACCTGAGCTCATCTGGCCAGAGTGAGGTTCTTTTCTCTCTCTCAATGGCTGAAGTAAAAAAGCCATCAGTAGTGGAAATGAGCCAACATTCTAATGCCACACAATATCTAGACCTTAGGAAAGAGCTCACACAGACATTTGCAACAGATATGTGAAATGACTAGTGTGTGTGTGTATGGGGGGGCTCACAAGCAGAAACCAGGGTCACTACAGGTCAAAACTATGGACTAATAACCTGATAAAGGGCAGGTGAGTAAAAATCAGAAGATGGGGGGAGGCAAGAAAGGCTGAGAACAGTCTCTGGTTAAGTGAGGAATGATAGGGTCTGGATAAGAAAATAATTAGTATAGATTAGCAGAATGAAGAAGGTGGACTAGAATCATGAGAATTGACAATACCCTGGAGGATAGGGTCCTAGCAGAAATCTAGAGTGTGTTTACTTAAAGTAATTCCTGTTTATTACAACATGGGTCTTACATTTTTGTTTGAGCCATAATTCTTAGAACCCAGTCACAATATTACGATGATTGATAACATTGGCTTACTATCTCACTATGCAATGTACAGTGCATAATATAGACCTACATCAAAATTAATAAAGCAATTCAGATATGTTTTAAACCTCAATAGCCCAGTATTAGGAAAATATAACATGCTTGTTTCCTCTAGTATTTTAAATAAAGTCTAGCTTGCGTTTCATCTGCTAAATGCTATTTACTGAAATAAAACTAATCACTATTATATATATCCTGTGGCTCAGTGGGTCGTTCATTCCCAAAGCCATGTCTTCACTGTTTTAATGGCGTGTGATGGGGTGATTTTTACAGCTTTCATTCCAGAGGCAGACATGTTAACTCATAGCCGATATGCTAAATAGTAATCAAAATCCCTGGAATTGTCTGGCTTACTTTTTCTTTTCATTTTTGGACATCCAGCATCCTTTACAGCCTTTTGGTATTTTGTCCCTACTCTTGAATACAGTACTGTTTTCCTGAACTAACATCCCCACGAGCAGTACATATATACCACATATGTGGCATATCACTGCCACATAATCACTGGTGGAAATCACTGTTGAAATATAAATAACTAAACCTTTTAAAATGGGTTGAGGCTATAATAAAAGTTTGGTTAGATTTAGGCACAAAAAACTTAAGGGAAAAATTATAGAATGATTATCACAAAACACAAAAACATAAAAATTTTCCAAGTTAAAGTCTTATTGATTATCAAGCCGGCCATCCACCTGGACCTGCTATCTATGCAGAATTTTTTGGCTGTTAAAGAAACGAAGCAACTTCACAAGGGATTTTGTCACCTGAACGGAAATATATACCATTCTGAGGCATTTACTGAAATGAATTATACTGTCTCACATGACTCCAGGAGGTTACTTAAAAAAACGTAACTATGGTTTGTAATAATCTGCTTGGATAAATGATCTATGGGGTTATATTTTATGGAAGGAAAGTCTCTTAACATTACTGACAGATTTAGAAGAGAAATGAATTACAGAAGGTTTTCTTCTTCCTCTTTTTACAACCGACCAGCTGGTGGTGCTCTAGATCACCTATGCCTTGCCCTGATCACAGTTCACAGAATTCACAGAGTATACATACATTTTCAGGGGCACTCACTGTATATACCTCCAATAAATGATTTAGATAATCTGGATAAACTTAACATCCACTTTGTTTGTATAACTGTTCATGTTTCAGCAAATACATGTTTCAAAAACATCTTCAAGACAACTCAAATTACAGTTAAAGTTGCAAAATGTATTTGTGCTGATGCTACAGATTAGGACTGTGGCATGCAGTACAATCTACAGTCAGTAGGTCAGAATGTGGGGACAACTTTTGTTGGAGTTGACCAGAGACACTGAAGGCATCAGGTGATGGGGGAATTAGAAGGAATTTATAGAATACTGAGAAACTGTATAGTAATGCTTGCCTACGTTATGATAAAGTCAAAAACTTGTTTTTATTTCCTGCCTTGTAAAGCAAAGTTCAGCAAAATTCTTAATGGTGACAACAATCCTTGAGGGTGTAAAAAAATCTGATGCCCTGTATGGGAGGAGCACCAGCTCCAAATCTACAACACCCTGAAATAAATTAGCTCTGGAGGATAAAACAATTGCTTACTGCTTTGCTCCTAAGAGATCCTTAGCCAAGAAACAGTTCAGACACTGTGAGAAACATTTGATATTAGGCAGAAAATAGAACCAGTTATGGCCTGCAGCAACAGGGACTGGCTGGCATTCACCAGCCAGTCCCTGACCTCCAGAGAGTCAATTACACCAAAAGGAAATTTTAAGTAGTTTTCTCCTGCATGAAAGGAGCTTTTCAGCATGTGGTAAAACCATCAGAATAGCAGTGGACATGACTACACATCAGTGATTTAGCTCAACACATTAGCGACCTGGTCTGAGCAGTTATGCAAAGCAAAAAGAAATTCAAGTAGTCATTGAAAGCAAAATAGCACTGAGCCACTCGATGCTTGCCTTACCTCTGCTTCATGTTCAGTGCAGTCAACATTGAACCAGCCACACAAATAACAGTGGGCACAGATGTAGAAGAAAGCCTATGTAGTTAATGAAAATGTTGCTTTTCAAAAACATTATCAGTTTAAGCAGGTTGAAAACAATGCTTTGTGCTCTGCCTCACGTCCACATTGATGTATAAAAATGAACCATGGGGGGTAAAAATGAAGTTATACAGAATGATATGTAACCCATTGATTGGACAGTTCTGATGAATATCACTCTCCACCATCAACACATTATCAGTTAAAAGCAAATTCTAGTGACTCACAAAGCTCCGCAGAAAAAAACTGGCATTAAGCATTATCACTACTATTAGACTGCAAACTGACCATATTATGATATGATACACTTTATTGTCCCCATCAGGCAATTTGTCTTGGACTCAAGTGCTGCACACATGTAACTGCCTCCAAAAGTAATGTAAAAAAAAAGAAAAAAATAAATAAAAAACAACTTGTAAAATTCCACACATACAGTAGTAAATCACAACCACAAATTACACATATTGCACATTACACATATGTGTAATATTACACGTATTACACGTAATAAACAACCAGTGTTAAGAGGTGAGAACAACACTGTGAAGCTATCAAACAACATCTGCAGTGTAAGCAGCATTATTTAAATTTCGATTGAGATCGGCACCAATGAGTTTTTAAAATGGTTGGGTTTACATCAGTGTATTCTATACCATCTGCTTCTCTTTGCTTGTTTGAGAACAGACTGCTCATATAGTGACTGGAGGGGCTGGTGTTCATTCCTGCCCATGTCCTTAGCATGCTCTACCAGATAAGCAAGATTAAATTTTAACAATACACAACAAGAATGCTATGTTATGCTGACATCCAATACTTGACTGTGCTCTCTAATACAGTCTGAATAAAATAAAATAAAAATAATAATCTTTTGGTCCAACCCATAGTCTCTGATTCTGCAAGGTTACTAAGACATTTTCATAAGTCGTGTATATACATGTACAGTGGTTTAAGAACATATTCAGACCCTTTCACTTTTTACACACTTTTTTGTTGTAGATTTACAGTAATTGTAAAAAGATTAGTGGACAATTTTCTCCATCAGTCTACATTCAATAACCCATATTGACAAAGTACATACATGCTTACAAACAGCAGATGAATTTACTAGTAGTCTAGCTCCTGAAATCATGCTAGAATCACAGACATTAGGTCGGCAGTTATTAGGTACACCTGCACATAGCAAAACCTAAAGCAGTACAACACAGCAGCCTCCTTCAGGAAAGTTATCATTTTCAGATTTTGTTTTTGTTTTAGAGCAGTAATACTGTGGAGATCATTTTGGGGTATGTATTCTCTGGTTCTTTTGAACTGTATTATATTATACAGTGAGTTGTTTTTGTTGTGTATTCCACTGACATATACAGGCCGGTCAAATTACAGACATGTTAGTCAAAATGCTTGTTGTTTTAACAGGGCATTCTAGGAAGCTTAAGGGAATCTGTACTGCAATTTTTTTGACAGTGGGGCAAATCAGATTATGTTTTATTTCTCTTCTGAGTTGAATATAAAGTACACTAGTGATGGACCAAAATATACAATTCAAAGTCATTAACTATATATGCATACTCCTTTTCTGTATATTTTTCTATATTATTTTTCTCTAATTGTAAGAATGAGGCCCACTAAGAACTTACAACATGCTTCTAATGCAATTAGGTAGATTTATGAACAAATAAAGTGGTTCCCCAACTGTAAGCAATGTAATAAGGTGCAGCAATAATGCAACATAATGAGTTGTTGGGCCCTGGTTGTAATAGATAAAATAATATTGTTTCTTTTAAGTTACCAAGTCAGCAATGTTAATGAGTACACAAAGAGCAGCCAGACACAGCAGAAGGTAACCACATGTATAGAAATTGGTAATGTCTATATTTATATATATATATATATACGTATGTCGACATAACTGTTCAGACCCTTTACCTTTGAATTACCTTTGGAAGTGAATACAGCCTCAAATATTTCTCAGATATGATACAAGCTTTCAAGCTTTGCACACCCAGATCTGGGGATTTTTGCCATTATTCACTGCAGAGCTTCTCCAGCTCTGTCAGGTTGAACAGGGCCCGCTGGTGGTAAGCAATTTTCAGGTCTCTCCAGAAATGATAAAATGTGTTCAAGTGAGGGTTTTGGCTGGATCACTCAAAGACATTTACAGAGCTGTTCCTAAGGAACAGTGACCCACAGCCAAGGTTTTCCTGGCTGTGGGTCATTGTTATGTTGGAAGGTAAACCTTCAGTGCAGTATGAGGTCCTGAGCACTCTGGACCAGGTTTTGATTAAGGATATCTCTATAGTTAGCTTCATTCTGGTTTTCCTCAAGCCTGACCATTATCCCAGTTCCTGCCACTGTAAAACAACCCTACAGCATGATGCTGCCGCCACCGTGCTTCACCGTTGGGATGGTATTGGGCTGGTTTACGAGTTTTGCCTCGTTTCCTCCAGACATGACATTTAGAATTGAGGCCAATCTTAGTTTAATCAGACTGAATTTTGTTTCTAAGTCTGAGAATTCTTTAGGTACTTTTTGCAAAATCCAACCAGGATTTTATTTGTGCTTCACTGAGGAGAGGCTTCCATCTGGCCACTCTGCCATAAAGCTCAGCTTGGTGGAGTGCTACAGTGATGGTTGTCCCTCTGGTAGTTTCTCCCATCTCCAAACAGAATCTCTGAAGATGAGCTAGAGAATTGGATTCTTGGTCACCTGTCTTAGCAAGTCTCTTCTCCTTTGATTGCTCAGTCTGTTTTTCTCAGCAAAAATCCCCAGATCTGGGTGTGCAAAGCTTGAAAGCTTGTTGCATCATATCTGAAAAATATTTGAGGCTGTAATCGCTGCCAAAGGTGATTCAAAGGTAAGAGGTCTGAACAGTTATGTCGATATATATATATATATATATATATATATATATATATATATATATATATATATATATATATATATATGTTTATGTGTGTGTGTGTGTTGACATAACATCTGCTAGACGACAGACAGAAAAGAGGAGAGGGAGGTGTATTGTATGAATAATGCTAAGACACTATCATTGTCACTATAAGAGTCCGCTGCACACTCAAAACAGTTAGAGAGAAACACTCATACTTATTCTCTTATACACACCCACACATATATACACACACACACACACACACTCACACACACACACACACACACACACACACAAATATGGACAGATAGATAGAGAAAGAGAGAGAAAGAGAGATGAGTTTCCATAAACAAAGATGAAATAACTTTTGGACATAAAAAAACAATAGAATTATTACATAGTGATACAGATGAAAAAAAAAAACTCATCTGGGGTTTCTCGTATGGGGCCTGAATATTTGATTACATCCACTAAGCTTTGTAAAGGAAACAATGGGTAAGCTTTCAGAATAAAATGGTTGGGAAAAACATAGTTATCTATCTTGTGTCTGCACATTGTTGCTGTAATGTTTGTGTAGAAGGTGGGCTGGTGAGTGGAAGGGATATGGTGTCATCAGCAGAGGGTCCATTCTTGGAACAGTATCAATGCAGGATTTACATTTCAGATGCTAAACGCAAAAAAAAAGAAACAAAACTTCATAACAAATATGCTGTACTTTCCATCCATGGATAATTAACAGTTTTCCTGTCCCATTAGTATTCCAATATTGGTTGTTTTTTGGGGGTTCTTTTTATCCAGGCAGATGTTCACAGCTATTTATCTTCTGGATTGATTTTCAAACAGTATAGTATTAGCACTCTGCTTTCCGGGAGATGACTCAGTTCTTGGATATTGATGAATACATTATTAGCACTTATGCCTGTTGTATTAGAGGAAATCACACATTAATAATTAAATAAATGGAACCATCTCAGGCATTTTCCAGCTTACACAAATAAAAGTGTAATGAAATGGTCTGAAACAGGTGACTGGAAGGCAGGAAATCAATATAAAAATGTATGCTTTGCTTTGGAATATGATTAGCAATAAGGTATGCATTGTATTGTAGTGAGCTTTAGTGTTAAGGCCTTGAAATACACTAAACCATCATTATGACCCTACATCAATGCTTGTTGCCTGCAAAGACATGCTTCATAAAAATCTCAGTTATGAATGAAGGCTCTGTTCCTGTTGTCACTGTCACTGATGTCACTGTTGCATATGTGCTCTCAGCTGCTTGGACCTGTGTTTTAGAAGCAATATTTGCCTCCTGGCTTTACTGGGAGGGAAAAATTGTTATCCATACATATCAAAACATTCAATACCATCATCTAACAGATTAAGGAAGGATTGAGAGATGGAGTCCTATTCTTTAGCCAGGGCCAACCCTAATGCTGTGGTTTTCATATACTTGAAAAGAACTAGTCTGTACACGCTGTTCAAAAAATCTCTGACAACAAAAGGTTTTCATAAATTTCCTGTTTTGAATGGCTACACGATACCCTCTTCATGACTTCATCCCACTACTTCTCTTATTGCTCTGCAAGACCTACTTTGTACTTTGTGTGTTTTTGTAGTCTTAATTGTAGAAAAGAAGATAATGCTTTACATCATCTGACAGTTTCTTTAGAGGGGCAATCATGGTGTCAGTGGGAATAGTTGTTTGGAGTATAAGAGTTATAGAGAGAAAACAGTAATACTTTCTCACCTTTGCACAATGGATGTAAATATTTGCTTTGAAAATTTATAGAAACCAGCCCCCCAATAGTGATATTGACAGGATGTTTGAAAAATGGTGGTTAAACCCAGAACAAGAACCTACTATCTTAATGCAGTCTTTGTCCTAAACCCCAATTTTGCTTCTTAGCAAAAGGTTGAAACATGCTTGTCCATGAACACATAAGCAAATATTATTAATGTAGTCTACTTAAAGTATCAAAAATAAAAGTACCTAATACGTCCAAATATGGCCCCAAATATGGCTCAAAATATATGAGAGTATATTGTCATACTGAATATCCTATTAGATTGTTAATCTATTTTTTTTTTTTTTATTATCTGTTGGACAGTTTAATTTGTAAATTATATTTAAATCATAACATGCAAAGTAACTACTAACTGACAGATAAATATAGTGCATCAAAAACTAAAAAAAAAATTCTCTCTTTGTTAGGCAACCACTAGTAGCTATAGTAATTATAATGGTAGTAAAGGAGGAAATCAGGTGATGTATTATATAGATTAAACTCTGTGTAAAGAGGTGGTTGGGATGGACAGATGGACAAAAGACAGAACATACACAGAGGAGACCACTCATTGTTTCCTCTGTGTAAAGTTGATAACTGGGATAACCATGACCATCCCGCAACCTTAACTATGTGTTTAATTTTGTAACTATGAGAGCAAAGCTCATTAGACCCGTATTATAACCCAAATCATGATTTTTTTTCCTAAACCTAACCACTATGACTGTTCCACAATGTTAACCTAATGTTTATTATTGTTAAAATGATGACAAAGGTCCAGGTATACCTGCCACTGATACGCTCATACAGGTAGTATTATTTTTATCACGACCATGAGAGTCTGGTATGCCTGCTATTGGTATGCTCATATGGGTCATATCAGAGGGTAAGGACAAGGCTTTAAGCCAAACACCCGTAACATAACTTTATCAAGGCAAAATGCATACAACTACATTAGAATTCCAACAGAACAACCTGATTGAACCACAGCGGTTATTGCTGGGAATCAGCGACTACGATCTGTACCAATTTCTTACTCTTTATGTAATCCACTCTTTCTAGAATCCTTTATCAAGAGCAGTGGTCTCATCACCATAGACTAAGAGTGTAATCTTCCAAAGCAGGGTCTACTATCACAGTTATATTCATATAAAATCCATTACTGGTTGCCTCATTTGCCACTGATGAACATGCTTGGACAAATCACTGTAGTGGTGCAAATTATATCGACTAACTTTGGATTAACAAATAGTGGGGTGAATACAGTTTGAGACATCCCATTATATACTACATAGGTGGAAGAATTTTCTATCACTAAAGCTTCCAGCCTGTTGAGACTATTATTCATGCAGAGTAAGTTAGATGGTTATTGAAAGGGCATTTGTCCAATGAAATATGTATCATCTTGGCTAAAAGAACACAAAGATACTACTATATAAGCAGGTATGCAGTGGTATTGTTGGGATTACAATTGTCTCTTACATCACAAATGGATTATGAAATCAGATCAGATAAAGTCAGATTATGTAGGGGTAGGCTCAGGGATAGGTTTGATTGAAGTGGGGTTAGTGGTCGGTGATTGTTTAACTATTTATATTGTACTTAACTAAATATGCATAGTGTTTATAGGTAAATTTATAATTCAGTTAAAGTCACACTCCCTAATTTTACAGTTTTCACAAGTATTTCTTAATCACAAAAATTTCTCACTGCTGATGCTTTGAAATTGACTACAGGTACAAATGTTGGTCAGAGTTTTTGGGAGTGATTTTGAGCATTTATTGTGTTACATACCTATTAAGCCCAACAGCTGACTTTTTTCTTTGTTTTTTTAAACAATTTTCATTATATCTAAAACACAACAGATAGATAACAGAATGAACCTCCTACCTAAAACTCTCAATTTTTTGTGACTGGATTTTTCAAGATGTTCGATGTCGGATTTCTTTGAGATTCTGCTCCATTGTGACTTGATTACATCACATCATTTCTATTCGTCAGGAGCACATTCCTGCCGCCAATCTCACATCCCAAAAATGTTCTATTCAGCTCTGGTGACTGGGGAGGCCACTGAAGTACAGCCACTGTCATGGGAGGAACATGCTAAGCAACAATACTAGAGTACGCTGTTGCACTCAAACCATGGTTGATTGATATTAAGAGTCCAAAGTGCACCAAGAAAGCATTATCATTCCGTACAAATCTGGACCCATCAGACCAGGCTTCGTTTTTCCAGTCTTTAACTGTCCAGTTTTGCTGAGCCTGTTTACACTGCTGCCTCGGATTTCTATTTTGACTGACAGGAGTGGAACCCAACAAACTCAAGGGACTGCTGTGTGTTAAAATCCCAAGAGCTCACCAGTTTCAGAAATACTCAGCTAAGCCTTTTGGGAATCAACAGTCATGTTGCAGTCAAAGTCCCTCAGTTAACATTTTACCTAATTATGATGTTTGATGTGAACAACTAAAGCCCCTGAAAAGTACATGCAGGATTTTAAACATTTCACTGCAGCCACATGACTGGCTGGTTGGAGAATTGCATGAATAAACAGGTGCACAGATGTGCTCGGTAAGTGTGTAATGCGAGTCAAAGCTTAGTGCACTAAGCTAGACAACAGAAATGTTGTGCCTGAATTGTTGCCCCAATTAATTGATTGGTTGCAGGGGGGGAAAAAAAATAATCCGCATGCCGTCTCTAGATTAGATAAATCAGCCACAGTGTGCTGAGTGCACTCTACCTGGTAGTCTTATTAGCTTAAATGGGATATAAATAAACTTAAAAGGTAGTATTTTAGCATATTAAAGCCTTGTAATTCAGTTATTTTATACTGAAATGATGATGACAGACTCAGATGACCAGTGTCCCCTTGCCCATATTCATATGATGTCTGAAAATAGAACTATTTCAACTGGTGAACCCACCACACAAACAATTGTGGAATAAGCACTCAAAACCTCAAGTTAGCCAATAATTTTCATTGTTGCACTGTGATATACAAACTGCTGTTTGCAAAGTTTATGTTCAACTATTTGGTAAACTTTTTTGTAACAAAAAGCAGCCACATTGACATGGCATCACTTAGTTTGGAGCTGACTTTGAGTAAACATTCAATAAACATTAAATAAGTTGAGCCTAGAACTCTCCATTAGGGGTAAAGTCAAAGTTGAGAAAAACACCCACCGGTCTCACAGGGAGTCTTTCCTTCTCACTATTACAGTAAATAATTGATTCATCTTGAAGACTGTTGATGCAGCGCTTTTCTTTTCTTGAAATTCACACCTGTGATTGTTGGACCAATGTGCTCAATTCACCAGGATACCAGGAGACAACAGCACTGCTCAATTCTTAATATTTAAAAGCTATCAAACCCCAGAGATGAAACACAGAACACAAAATATTAGCAAACACAGACAATGTAAAATTGATTTCTACATAAAAATTTTGCTTTTTTGAGACAAACTTGTAGTGTACAAAGTACTGTATTTGTAATTATTGGACTATAACAAGCAAAATGTACTGCATTATTCTATCAGGACATCATGGTAGATTGTCCTTTTGCTCAACCTGGCTTTGCAATGACACCAATCAGGACCCCAAGATCATCAATCCCTTACATGCAACTGACTAGTGCTCCATGCTCACACTTGAACCTACCCTTTACTGAGAAGACCACCACTGATATTACCTCAGAAGTGAAAAAAAAGAACTTAACTTGGGGTTAATGAAATTTGATCAGAATGGGTCAAGCCATATAATAAAAATCCCTTTTGTATTAGTGAAAGTTCTGTTTTATGTCATTATGCTGTATAGTATATAGTACGTCTCTAGCAGTGAGTCTGATAGTCTCTACAAGCTTGAAAGAAAGAAACAGTGAGCCCCAACTTCTGAGATAACTATCAAAAAAACATGTAAAACATCAGACACAGTGTCTCTACACTCAAAATATTCACCCTTACAGTGGTTTGAATAAATTTGTTTAAAACCCCTTCATTAAATCTGGAATATCTAGTGATCAAGGCCAAATAGCAAAAATTTAATAAACTACAGTGTTAACCTGGCAAGTTGATTGTTTAGAAAGAAAAGGCAACTGATTTCCTTAGAAAAGTCCAGTGATTGATAACATAGAAAGTGCTTCTGTTAAGAGAATACTACTTTCCAAGACGACCCCTGCTTTTGCTTGGTTCAGGTGAGGAGAAGCATTTGGGCTAAATCTTCCTGAAGAAAGAAGACTCTAACAGGGATTTCTTTGGAGAGTTTCCTTTCATTAATATTCTATCCAAGAGACAAGAAAGAAAGTACATAAATTTGCCAGTAAAACATTTCCACTAGTCACACATGATTTGTTTGCAAAATCTGATTGGAGTGAATGTTTTATTTGATTATAATGTAAAATAAGATAAAAGTTACTCACAGACCCACTCTAGAAGAAGTTTGAAGGCCCTTCCCCAAAAATGACTCGAAGCCCCTGTGATACACAGCAGCTAATTTCTATTGGCACAGTAATCAGGTACAGCAGATAATACTGAGTACACAAGTTAGTTTTGTTTTTTGTGAAGCTAAGAACTTGCAATGACTAATGTTTTTTTAATGGGTCGGGTTTGGACAGAATGTACTGCCTCAGGCTAACAGCGGCTACAGCTTCAGTGACTTTGGTAGACTGATGTCACCTTACTAAGTGAAAAGGTACACAAGATACAGTGTATCAGTGAAAAAAAGTAGCTGGTGTTCTATTGTTGGATTGAACCCTTTTATTAAAAGTTTTTTTATGTTGTCTCTCTGCCCCCCACTCTTTCCCTAATGTCTGCTATCCCTGTGTTATCATTATCTCCCTCAATCTCTCTCTAGCACTTTAACTCTCCATCTACCTTCCTGCTGTCTAACTCTTTGTTTCTGAATTTCATGCTGTCACTCCTCAGCTCACCTCACTCTAACCTTCCCTCGCCATCTCATCCATTCATCCTCCCCCGTGCTGGGATGTGGTTGTCATGGAAACATAGGCCTACTCTGCTGGGGTGGTATTCAGACTAAATGGCTGGAATTGGAAGTAAAATGCAGGCTTGAGCCTGTGTGTGTACATGTGTTTGTGTGCGTGTATTAGAATGTTCAAACGCACACGCATACTAGGATCTAGTGCTGTATGAAAAAGTTTGTATTTTATTGTGAGGGATAAGGGAAGCAGACAGAGGAGTTCAGGAATGTTTATCAGGTTATGCAGTGGAATGGCCTTGAAGGTAGCCTGTTCCTTTACATCCACATATAAAGCCCTGCTCACTTATTTTCCTCTTCCTCTTTTTACCTTTTTGACCTCCTTCCTCTCTTCCTCCTCAGCTACCTGTTCATTTCATGTGGTAAGCTAACATTTGCATCAATTCTGCAATGTACTGATGTGTCCCTGCACTATGCTGAGAGGTAACCATAGCAATGTCTTTCTCCTGAAGTGACATGATGATGACAATAAATCCTGGGGCGTATAGACATATACCCACAGCAGCATTCCAATTGCCAATATGACCGACCGACTAATGAGGGATTATAACAGATTATTATTGATGAAAGCTACTGATAATATTAATGTCTTCAGCCACTTAATCCTACTTTCTCCCTGCTGTTCACAGTGTATTAGCTTGAACTTAATTTGAACTTGAGCCCAAATCAACAACAATGTGGAAGTAAAAGGATAAGACAGGCAATTTCTTATATTTTTCTTATTGTCAGACCAAAACTGAAAATAATTTAGTCCCATCAACAAGTGTTGTATGTGTATCCAAAGCTTGATATACAGACTGTAACATACAAGTTACAGGAAAATCCTGAAAAATGACTGGAGAATCAGGATGACAAAGCATCCATCCACAGGGCGTGAGGAGTCAATGAATGCTTTGATCAATATGTAAATGCTGTAAATCATATGCTATGGCCTCCACAGTCACCAAATCTCAACCCAATTCAACACCTGTGGAAGATTCTGGACTGGCCAGTTAGACAGCGCTCTCTACTACCATCATCAAAACAACAGATCAGGTTTATGCTCCCTCCCGTAGAGTCCAGAGACTTGCAGAATCAAAGCCAATTCACATTTAGGCTGTTCTGGTGGCATGTGGTGGCCCAATACCCTACCAAGATACTTGTGCCACCCAGATGACTTGTGTGACACTATTTTGTTTTTTTGTCATTAATTTGTCATCTGTTGATGCTGTGCCATAGAGCTAAATTGTTGTCCAAAAACTTTTAAAAACGCATCAGTGAACCACACTGATAAGTATACAAGAATTAAAATTGATTAATTTGCTATCTTTAAATGCCTTGTTTTGCCACACTAACCATAACCCTTAGGATGTTCAATTTTTATTAATGGTGGGACAGGAAAGCAGAAAAATCCTCAAAGAAGCTAGAACCAGAAAATGTTTTCTCTTTAAAAATGAAATCAATGTTAAATTGATAAAAAGATTTCTGTAGACTGACTGATTAGTTGATTAACCAAAAAATATGCAGTTTAGCAATTTATTTTAATTCCTTGTAAGGTTTGAAAACTAGTGTTTCGTTTTAGAATCTGGGCTGACCGTGGTGAAGAGTTAATTGGCACTGCTGGCTAGGATATGACATAGCGGAATTTGTGAAAAAGTTTGTCATATATATTTCATGATAGAGTCAAAAACAACACAAATACTAAAATTCAGACCACAGAGGGGCAACACTTTGGTGCTTTTAAGTTCACTTGCGGCTGTGGCTCAGGTAGAGTGGTCACCCACCAACTGGAAGGGTGGTGGTCCAACCCCAGCTCCATCAGTCCGCATGTCGAAGTGCGGAGACTTTGCAAAATATGTGTCATAGTTGTGTTAAAATGTCTAGAAAAAGTGCTGCGTGTGTGAATGGATGAATGTGACAATGGCACAGTAGTGTAAAAGCACTCTGAGTAGTCAAAATGACTAGAAAAGTGATATATAAGTATGGTCCATTTACCATTTAAATAGAGGACTAGACAGAATTGAGTATGATACTCCAAGCACCATTTCCCTATTATGGTACAATCCTCTTCTGTAGGTGGGTAAACAAAAAAAACGAAAGATGAAAAGAGAAAAGGGAGAAACATTTAATTTTTTTCATACATTTTGTTGCCTCTGTAAGCTTGGATTTACCATAACATTATAATGCAGAACTTATGCAATACACTTGACATTTAATACATCAGTATAAATATAATACATCAGTATAAAAAAAAAAAACAAAACTCACTAGTCTTTTTAGTATCTAATGATAGATTATCCATATGGAGAATTAAGTTCATGGATTAAATCTTTTCATACGATTTTGCTTTGTCTTCCTCAAATGATAAAATTATTTCTTTTCAACTACCTTGCCTTCATCATGTTCATATCTATAAACAAACCACGGATCTGTCTATCAGTATGTAACTGAAAGATCACCACAGATACCAAATATAAATCAACATCATCATTCTTTTTTTTTCAAAATAAAGATAATAAATATCTTACATATTTTCTCTATGTCTTATCTGCGATCTGTAAATGAGGCTCCCAGACACAGCCTCAGACAAAAACCTGATCTAGGCAAGACAGCCTAAAATGTTTTTTGAATAAAGCATAATGTACTGGAGAATCTTTAATTTTTAAATTGTATTTTAATTGTGTTAGAGCTTATCATGGTTTGCACCTTGCTGTGCCTAACTAATTAAAAAATAAGCATATAAATGAGTATGGAATGATGTGGTATTTTAACTAAAACTTCTACATCAGCATTGCTGAAATAAAACCAACAAAAATTATGTTGACACTAAATGTCTTTGGATCTGAATCGAAACACCTGATTTAAAGAAGGCACTTCGGGCTCTGGAAAACTGTGTTGGAGATCTTTTCACTTTTATTTGAAAATTTGTAGACTGAACAATCAATCAATGAATCCAAAAACATTGTACAGATTAATTGCTAAAAGGATCATGGAAACTATAATGTGACAATAAAATAGTTGCATCCCTTGCCACACCAATGATTATTTCTCATTGCCTCTTGCCATTTCTCTTTTTACACAGTCTCTGTAGAAGGGCAGTAAATTGTGATTTCATACTGAGTGTGCCCTGTTTCACTGGTCCTATGTCAAGCACACTTTCTACAGATGTAGTCTGCATCTTCTATAGTGTTTTCCAAGTTAAACATATGTGGCACAAGATGTGGAAGAGAAGGGTATAGAACCAGTGACTGGGGGCAAGAATTGATGTTGTGTGCAAATAGAGAAAACCAAAGAGGTTGGGAGGAATGGGGGTGGCACAAAAAGTTGGGCTAGGCCTGGACTGGAAGGCTTTAGAGGAAGATATTTCTTCCAAGGAGCAGCTGTTAAAGCATCAGAAGGAACAGCTATAGCTTTCCTACTAGTAAGTGCTTGTCCTGCAATACTTTGAGGTAAAGCGTACATGTGTGCATCTTTTGGTAACTGTGAGGAAACAGCAGGACAGACCATCACAGGGGGTAAGGTCTCTACAGCTACAGGAATGCAACAGGGCAAGTAGACTTCCTGCAACACCAGCCTCTCACCTTGTGTCTTTTTGGGAATGGGTGTCTCCCCTACTATCTATGGGTAACCCTGACTGCCCATTATTCAGTTTAACCTGGTGCATAGCAGTAAATACCACTTGCTCTTGGTCAAAATTTAGTTTTGCTAGTCAAAGTTTTGCTACTGGAAGACGTGTAATTACTTTAAAAAACAAAACATGACAAAGAACACTAAAAGACACTAAAGACTGAATATTCATTCACCCAAAAGGCTTAAGTTAACTGTGTAACTACTGAAATTGATGGAGGGAAATTTTTTTTTGAATGAAGTATGATATTTTATATTGTAAATATAGTTGGTCAGGTCTACCAGATACTCTGTGAGATTGTCTACTTGATCAATATCTTGCATAATAAGCACGTCCACTTCCTGATAAGCATACAAATTTTCATCATTAAGCAAACAGATAAAGGAGATTGCTGTGAAATTATATTGCATTTAAAATATAATTTCTTACTAGCTTATAAGCTGCATTAGTCTGCTGTATGTTTGTTTTTTATGTTCAGTGAGTTGGACAAAAGTGTTACTATTGCTTAATTTCAAGCTTTATGTGAAACATTACTTACCAACTTCCTATTTGTGGCATCCGTACGGGGGCACCTGAGACAACAGGTTGTCTAGGCTGTACAGCAGGCTAGATGCAGGAGTGGGAAGGCTTGACATTAGGCTGGCTGGAGGGCTATGTAAAACTAGCTGACTAGATGGAGGATACTAGCTGATTTCAAGACACTGCGGTGAAAGTACCTTTTTGGAGCTCCTCTGTCTTGATTCCACTTGTTGCGACCCTCTGGGGTGTGGAATTTAAGCTGTTGACCAGTTCCTAGTAGAATTACATTAATGGTTCAGTGAAAATAATGATGATAAATTTAAAGATCTGATTGTCATAATCATTTGAAATCATAACACCGTAACCATGTAACCAACTTGGAATGAATGAATGAATGCAGGTAGAAATGAAAAGACTCCAGGGATGCGGATCACCTGGAATGCCTATATCTGGTGAGTTGAATGCATCCCTAGGTGGAGACACCAGTTTCAAGTTACAGATGTATCCCTGGTACATTCTGATATGGATATCTGACCACTCTCCAAACCTTGCCTGCAATTTGCTCTGTCCCTCCATGCAGCAGTGGCAGTGTACATAGCAGTCACATAGTAGTCCTTCATTGCCATACAGAGGCTATAACTGTATGGCAATGAGGACAACTAGCACAACCCGGGCTTGAACTGCATGTGGTGGTGGTCTTCACAGAGGACGTAGCAGGCCAGTGTGCCTATGGTGGGACTCCTCAGAGAGGTGGTGGCAGTGGTGATACTGGTGGCTCTACTAGTGATGGTAGAGCCGGAGAATTGTTACTAATTTTTCTGTCAATTTTGTAGTGACGTGATTGGCTTTCAACTGTGAAAATGGGTGATGTCAGAGAGGCACCACAAGTTGCTACTCCAAAATAAAGAAGGTCATAGAAAAAAAAACAATGAAAAAATAATTAAAAGTTACCTGAGCCCTACTATTGCCCCACCAAATAGCACCAGTGTCTCCTGTATAGTCTCCTCTTATGGGTGAGGATGTGAAGTCTCACATTATTTCCCTGTATTATGGAAAGAACACACTGAGACTCATCCAAGAAAAAAGACTGAATAAAAAATTTTTGAACATGAATAGAACAGGAATGGAATGTTTACTTCAAAGACTTAAAAAAGTTTTTCTGTTTAGTCTTCCCCCTAAAAAATTCACCTGTCAGTGTAATGCAATATAATTAAACATCAGCACAAATGTCATCCTTCAAATGGTCACTTGAAAAATGTCCCTCTAAACAGTTTAAAAAAAACCCTGAACATTATAACCTCTTTGCAAGAATATTGTATTAGAATGCATTAGTTTTAGCTAGGTGTACCTAATAAACTTGTAACTGAGAACATGTATATAAATATTATTTGCATATTTATGGTCAAATAATTGGGCCATAACAGACGACAATTAAACTATTCTGGATGGATCAGCAGATAATGATAAGTGAGTTCTCATTTTTTTTGTCTTTTTGTCATCTTTTGTGTTCTTTAATTTCTCCATCTTTGTTGCTGAACAGCCATGACTTCCTTTGTGCTTGGTACTTCTCTTAAATCACCTTTCAATCAAATGTCATTAAAAGTCTTACTTCTTCTGGCTTCCTTTTGATGAGTTTTGAGTTTGTGATGTGAACTGTGTGTGTTACCATTACTACACAAGATATCAATAAGACTGAGTGAATGACAAAACACTAAATACATGGAGTTTTGGATTTCACTCAGAGTAAACACTAAATAGATTTGGAATAAAATGGTAAAAAAATATTTATGATACAACCTTGTCTTTTAAAAAATTACATCACTATACAGCTAAACTGCAACAACAAATATGTTGTGTGTGAAACGTAATTGCGACTGGATGACATTTTATATTAATGCAGTGAAGATATGTTGTTATATTATATATTTGGCAAGACAATGATATGTTGAAACTAAATGTATAATCTAAATGTTCACAGGCAACGTATTTGTTTTCCATCAAAATATTTAATGTTGCAGTACAATGTCCATTTGTAGTGAGTACGGCATTCTTAAACTTAAAAAAAATAAACCATTGACATCATTTACCCTTGCAGTATTTATATAGAAATGTAATTTCAAGGAGATATAATACTGTCAGATAGTGTGGGTTATGATGATTTTAAAAACCTTAAAGCTATTTAAGGGGGAAAATAATAGTAAAACTTAATGGTAAAGGCCTCATTATGCTTCAAATGAAGAAGTTGTTGGATTGTCAAACACCATCCTAAATTTTCTTTTCCAATAGTGGAGTCAGAGGGCTGCATTTAACAACTATTGCATTATATTACATAACTAACAATTAGACAACCAAGTCCTCCTTATACAGTGATTGGCCAGGGTTTTGGCTTTTCTCTTATGCTCTTTTTTTTTCATTCTTCAGACAACATATGTCACATATCATGTGTACAACCAAGTGCAAAACTAAGTGTCTTTGAGGAGAGACTGTTTGAGTGTATGCTGTTATCCCCCTTCTTGCCTTTCTTTGCTAGAATACAAATGCACACAGTTCTTGGAGAGCAATGAGAGAGGCAATAGGATGTGCCCTTGAGGAGGCTATGATGGTAACCACGTCCTTCAAATATAGCCAATCAGGACAGGTAGAAACATTTTAGATGACGTGTTGAATCAGCTTGTTTTAAGCATATTGACCCCTTCAGGGATAATGGCCATAATAAAACAATAACCACACAAATCAAATCAAGCAGACTGATCCAAACCTTTCAATATCAATAGGTACAATTAAGTATGTTCCTCTCATTTTTTGAGAGAGTTTATTATACTATTTCTTCACTGAAGGGTAGGTTCCCATTTTTCCAAGTCAGTCTTTAAATGTTGTGACACTTCCCCGACCACTTCCTTTGGAATCATGTCAGGAAAGGGTCTCTTCACAGTTCACAGCAAGCAAAATCTATTATAGTTGTGCATGTTGTATATATGGCATCTGACTATTGTTTAGAAATGTGAACCTGTCCTTTAAGAACAGGATATACAAATAAAAGTAAAAGAGTTCTGAGGTCTTCTGAAAATAAATTAGCTCTGTTTTGAGAAGGTCCTGAAAAAAATAAATAAATGAGGCCATCGGTGTCTTATGGCATTCTAATGATGTCATACATTACAGAAAGAATCAGAATAAAATTAAACTCCAATTTCATATGATGTGTACTTTGTGTGCACCTCTGTACTAGTCAGTGTTGCTGGCACTGTCTTTTGTCAATACCACATATTGTATGACATGATTGGTCTGGATATGCAAGTTCTTGTCTATCTTCATGACTGTCGGCTGCTTTTATGTGTTATTGTTCTGTGTGCCTATTTGTAAACTGTTTGTGGATTTGATGTCGGAATTATCTCTGATGCTGTCAGAGAAGAATAGATATCTCTTACCCACTTTACTTGCATTACTTGTGAAGAAACTGGCTAAAATTTATTGTTAAGTAATGAATGATATTTATATGAATAAAATTTGGTATAAGGCAGCTATAGCCTCTGTGATAAACACTCACTCACACACACATATACACACTCACACACACACACACACACTAACACACACATACACAGCTACTGTGTGTGGGTGTATTTCTGTTCTGTGTTTTTCCAGTAGGTGGGAGTAGCACTCTGTGTATGTGCCTGGCTCCAGCTTCACCCAAGCAAACACACAGTTCAGTATTCAGGCTGAATGAGTCTCTAACTGTCCAGCAGCTGAGGTGTGCACAGACACTGTCTCTCAGCTTATTATCATCTCATACAACAACACTTCTTTCTTGAAATCTGACTCACCAAACTGCAACATGCAGAATTTTAGGGAATATTCCACCCATGTTTCTTGTTCATCATCTTTTTAAGAGGCAATATTAACTGTGTACTTTTGTTGGTGTTGGTAAACATCACTCTCTGACTGTCTCAGTCTAATGAGCAGGACGTACTGGCTTTCAGGCTCGATCCAGTCCTCACACACTAACAGTAACATTCAGGGAAAGTATAGCTGTCTATTGAGAGTATTAAAATAATGTACATTATACATATAATATGCACTTTTCCTAAAAAAACCTAGTGTACATGAACAGCTTTACCTCATTGAAATACTGTAATCTACTGAAAGCAGACCTCCAGTGTGTGCTGTATTAGTGTGCAAGTGTGTGCACAAATGGCTGTGTGAAAGGCTGTGTCCTGGAGTCAAGCCAGCATGGCTAATAAATGCAAAAAACAGTTAATTTCTTTGTTTGAGTAAAGCCAGGATTTTTTTTCTTCCTCTTTCTGTCTCTCAGTCTCAGTACTACTCTACCATTTCCACAAATTTTTTGCCAAATAATCCCAGATCCTTTGAGCGACAGCTGCAATTTCCTATTAAATCTCTGAAATCCTCTCAACTGTCCTTAAAAAATCCTACCATCCTTTGAAGGGGGCGGGCAAAAGGGACAAACATGAAAGAGAAAGCAGTCGTACAGATTTGCCTTTGATTCTCACCAATAAGCAGCTGATGTAATAAGATATAAAACCATGCTGCTAATGAGGCTGGGTAACAAAGGCTGAGTGATAGAAGGGGATGTGGAAAACTGTGCTACATCATAGGGTTCATGCGTGACTAATAATATTTAAAATTCTTAATCTAATCTGTAAAATGATTAGTCTGTACCTGTGTTTCAAGCGAATTCTTATCTTCCTTTGAGCTCTCTCAAGTCTCACCATATTTTATACCTTTTTCGTTTTCTCTTCCCTGCACCAGTCTGAATTTATACATCTTATTAGATGATGAAGGTTGCAAAGATATTAAACAGGTAAAGAATTTATGCTAAACTGGTGCCTAAAGCCCTGACAGTCAGGGTATATCTGCTGCAGACATCAGTGTAATGATGCACAACACAAACTGGAGCTGCACAGAAAACAAAAAACTAAATTACATGATATTAAAATTTGTTTTTTATAGCTTTTGCCAAAACTAGAGGAAACTACAAGAAAAAAATAAGACAAACCACTTGAGAGAGCAAGGTTATGCTTAACTTGCAGAGGGGAAGGATAAGATAATAGATAAAAGATGATAAATAAAGAACAACTGACTGTAAAATGCAATATAGCTCAGCAGGACCTCTCTCTCTCTCTTTCTGTCCCAGCACCACAAACTGCAGCCTCAAAAATAAACATAAAGTGTCTAGAAATACTGAATATTATAACTTTCATGAAGAAGGATTTATTGAAGGATTGTAGTATTAGACTTAGATTAGTTTTAGCTATGTATACCAAATAAACTGCCAAATGAGTGTATATTTGTATTTATTTTCAAAAGCAAATTACAGTGTTAGCTCTCTCTGAAGGGGTTGAGTTGGCCTCTGCAAAAGCTTAATCCCTTTTAGCTGCTTTTGTGACCCAAGTACTTCATACATTATTTTGTGATTTGGTCACAGGTCATTCCCTAAAACCACAGGGGAAAATGTGCATTGTATTGTGGATGATGGCAGCTGTTAGAGGGCTTAATCTATACTCTGATGTTATTATTCAAAACCAAGGGTATTTTTAAATTTTTATTCAGCAGCAGGTTTTGTCCAAGAATAAAAAAGTATCCTTTCTAGTACATCCAGTAAAGAGCTGAATACAGAAGCATAATAATTTGGATTTAACAATAGAAATTGTAATAGGAATGCTATGTGACCAAATTTTAGGGTAAAAATTTCAGAGTAATGTTTGGAGTGCTGAAGTTGCAAATGGGGCTAAGTCCCCTTTGACCTGAAACCTTCACATAATAACAGCCACCACGACATAAGACTGAGTGCAGTTTCAAAATGAGATTTGGGTCTGTGACTTGTTTTCTTATTCATGCCTATTAATAGTATAAGCACAAGGAAATGAAAGCATGGATGATGGATTAAGCGTCTCTAAAATTCCACATTGAATGGATTTGGGGTATTATTCCAGAGATGGTTGAAGCAAAATTGCAGTCTTGCTGAAGCACAAGACTGTCAAAGCTGTGATCAAATATCACACCTAGATTTTTAACAAGATGCTTAAAATGTTTGGACAGAGGATGAACTACGGACTGAATTTGTACATGCAGATGGTCAGGGGAAAAAAAATGAAATAAAAGAAAAATTCTGGTTTTATAAGAATTTAGTGACAATTTGCAGACAACTAACTAAACATCCACCTAAACAATGGAGCAGTTTTGGAGAACTGGAGAACAATTAAACTCAGATAAATCAATTGACAACCATGCAAACACACACCCACAAAGCTATCATTTCTCTTTACAAACTCAGCCATATTTGTAATCAGGATGAACTCTATTCATTTAGCATATCTACAAGCCTCCTCTTATGAATCAAATGACACAGATCCATATTCAGTTCTTTGTAATGATTCAATGACAAAGGCTGTGCACACCCAATCTCCACATCATAAGATGAAGGCACACACACACACAAACACACATACACACACACACACACACACACACACACACACACACACACACACACACACACACACACACACACACACACACACACAAACACACACACACACACACACAAACACACACACACACACAAAGTCATGCACAAAATCTGATAAGGCTGTCTCATCTTAACTGCATCTTAATAAAAAGTGATGTCTAAAAAAATTTGCAGCAAAGAAAGTTGTTGAGTTAGGAAGGGCACAGTGTAAAAGCCAAATAATTAAATGGACTAGGGGTGGCCTTGGCAACTTGCTGCTCCTTTTGGCACCAAGAACCTCTCCAGAATACCCTTCCCTTTATCGATGCTTTTCCATACTTCCCCCCTAGTAGTAAAAACTGTAGTTTTTGCCCTCATTTAGCTCCCTCTCTCAGCTCATTGTGATGGTTTTTCTTACCCTCACCTGTTCCTGCCATTTACTGGCATCAGGACGTAAAACGCTGGTTGCTTGATGTCATGGAGGAGAATCTGTAACTTACAAAAACACTCATTAATAATTAAGGGAATTGGAGCATTCTAAGAACTCCGGTATAATTACCCCTGAAGCCAATGCTGCAGCTGCAAGGGCTCACACTGCGGTTTAGCAATTCTACTAAAAGCAGCAGCATCAAGCATCAAAAAGAAGAGAAGGAAGCCAGTGGGAAGCAACCTGAGATTGACCTCCAGGGTGTACAGCAGATGGAATGCTGGGGCAAGGTGAGAATTGGGATTACTGCCTGGTAAAGCATTGCATCTGTCTAGTTTATCCATGCACAACTCCTGCCATCTATTTTGTGGCAGAAAGAGCAGAAAGAGGAACCACATGCTTGTTGTGGCTTCATGTGACAAGCACATTGTTGGATTCCTGGCCCTGTTATAGCATTTAACCCACAGTGCTGGAGTGACATTCAATATAGAATTTGACAGGCTAGGTTGAGGGTAGTCCTTGAAAAAAATTTAACAGTCAGACAGAGAATGGAGGTCCTTTAGCACACGTTTGACAGGCAAACAGAGAGAATACCTTATCTATCAGGGGCATTGTGCTGGCTTCAATAAGTACGGTGAAACTGGAACTGGAACTGTCTACCTTGTATGGAGCAATCGGTATAGCCATATTGTATGGCTTAGGTCTCTTAACAGAATTTGCTATTGAGGATCCAGTGACAGAACTTTCTGCTGCAAAGGAGCTACATGAAACCAGGCTCTCTATATGAGGCATAGCTCTCCACTCTCCTCGTCTTTCCTTGTGAGAGTGAGACTTGAATCTTGTAAGCAACCAAAGGCTGTTCAGTGAACTCTTTGTCTGACACTGGGATGAGGGTCAAGTCCATCATCTTATTCTTCATTGTCACCCCTCGTGACATCCTCAGCCTGCATGCTTGACTGACTAGAGAGTGAATTATGGCTAAATCGGCAGCTCTCCAAGTCAAAAGGCTTGGCTCAAATTTCTGGGGAAAATTACTGCACTTAATTGGCTTGTTTTTTTCTGGAATAAGACAAACACCAGCCAATTTGACCCTGCTCCCAGCTCTACAGCATACCTGGTTCCTTCATATTCATCAGCATTTTTCTCTTTTCTCTGCTTTGCTGAGAATTCCACTAAGGAAAAAAAAACATAAAAAAAAGAGTTATTAACCTCTGCACAATTAGGATGGGATGCACCATATATAGGGAGCCAGTGACATTTAATACATATAAATAAGGAGGCCCAAGTTTCAAAAGCCTTGCAATTTCTGTGTACAAACTGCATTACATCACTCAGCTGTATCAGCACTGTAGAATTAATTGCTTACATATGGCTGAGGTGTCTTGCTTGTACTTAAAAAGGAAGAGTTGAACATGAACATTGTTTCCGTGCCTCAATCCCATCCGGGTGGCTCAGGATGCAACTTCATTTGAATGTGAACCCTGGAGATGGAAAGAAGGGTAAAAGGGTGGGGTAGTGTGAGAGGGAGAAAGGAACATTAGAGGAAGGAAAAAAGAGGGGGTCAGGAAAGGAAGAGGAACAAATTTGAGAGCTTCTGTGCATGAAATTAAGAGATATCCCAAAAATAGTCCTGCCTATGATGCTTTATGGCTGGTGCTCCTGGAGGCCTCTGTCTCTCTTTCTGTTTGTCTACAGGTAAGGTGGTTGTGAGACAGTGTAACCTTTAAGGAATGTCCAAATTGATACAGCTCTCTCATTCCACAGATCTCAGCACTGCTGTTGCTCTGCCACTCATTTTGCTTTGAACTCCCTGGTATTGTTGAGGAAAACCTTTGAAGGGACTTCCCTTTCTCAATCCTTATGTCTTTGTTTTACATTTGTACTCCCAAGGACAGCTGCCTGCAGTCAGATTAGATATATGATCTGGCCCCACAATCTAACTTAACCACTGCATAAAAATGCCTGGGGATCTGTCTTTGCCTCCTAGAATTCCCTTTCACTCTATATTTTTGAAGCTTGTTTTTTGCTTGTTCTCTCACTTTCCAGACAGAGCTTTAAATTTCCCATTTTCAGTCGTCAGACTATTTTTTTTCTTTCCCTTATTTGAATAATATATTTGAAGATTTTAGAAATCTTATAATTATTAACTATTACTAAATAAAATTTACTAAAATTCCACTCACTATCTTTTTTCCAGAGCTTTCAAGTAGATCTCACAGCCTTCTTCAGTGAATGAAGCTTTTTTTCAGGAACTTGGATCATGTGATGACAGGTGGTAGTAAAGAGGACTTTTACAAGGTCTTCATCATCCTTGAAAGCTCTGGATAGTTGATGCTGAGTAAAGAATTTTTCATCAAATGACACTATCATACAGACCTATATACATCCACTTGTCAGTTTTCTTGGCGTTGTTACGAGTGGTTGAAAGCCTAGAAAAAGCTAATATGTAGATGTTGACTAGAGATAATATGTCAATTAACTTCTCCTAAGGTGACGGTTCACCATTCATGCTCAAGGATGGTTAATGTTGGCATGAAAACACTGAGTTAGCTGTGTGCTCAGCCTTTCTTTCTCTCTTTTTGATTGCACTTGGTGAATCAGTAACAGGAAAAGTCATGATGTATTAGCTACCAACAATTCCTATTTGCACTGCAACTCTGGATGAAAAGAAAATGATCATTATGAGACATTGTTCATAATGATCAAAGAAAGTTGATTATGAATATAAATTTTCACCAAGACATGTATTGAGCAGAACTTTACAAATTACTGTTACAAAAAAGTGTCAGTGCTCTCAGGTAGGAAAAATACAGTATTTACTTGTGACAATGATTCTAAAATATCTCAAGGGTGTGTTTAGCATTTCCATTTTGCGACTTCCATAGATCAACCAACATATATGCTATACTGGTATGTCTGATCATTTTTAATCATCCAGTAATATTGACAAGATCAGTTTATCAGTCAGGCTCTACCACATACTATGGAACACAGCTACTCTCCAATCCACACTTCAGTGGGTGTGCTTTCTTTCCACCTGCAGTGGATTAAAACACAAATAAAACAAGAATGTTGTCTTAGGCTGTGAGGGACAGATGCACTAAAGGGACAAATAGGGAGGGCTTAGAAAACATGGAAATAACAAACACCTTTCAAAATCTCCTTGTAGCTCCATGACACCAAGTCATTCAAGCTAAAATAACAAATAAACTCAAAGATGAACAAAGAGGAAAGAGAAAATCAATGTTTCCTGTGAAATTCACATCTGAAAATGGGTTTTCCACATCACAGTGCTCAGGGCTTAACCAGTTCAAACAGCTTACACTGAACCCCTCTTTCTGAAAAGGCACATTCAGATTGTCAGTATATTATGTATCCTTCAGGTGAAATGTTGAAACAAAAAAATAAATAATTTGTCATTGTCAAAACCATTCTGTGACACTATGGCCCAAACTTCAGTGACATAACAAATGTTACTTTTGTCTTGTACTGTCCATATTTTTTTGGGATTGGGTCAGATTTCAAGTTACATGGATCTTACATGAACTGACATCTGCACATTTGGGGTTTTATTATTTCTGCTTTTAGCTTTTATACTTCTGCATCACCTCTGACTCATTGATGCAATAATCACAAAGACATGGCCTTCTGATCTTACCAAATAATTTTCATGCAAAAAATACTATATTTGTTTGTGCATAAAGGCAAAAAACATGTAATTCCCAATCTCTAAATTTTGAATGCCTCCAAGACCGTTTTTTGCTGCACATTAACATCAGAAACATGGCATTGTAACTGTAACTGATTTAAATTGATACCACCCAAAAAAAATGGACATACTGATCAAATTGCAAGTACAGCAGTTTTAAAATGTATTAGAATAGTAACAGACTTTAAGAAAACTTTACAATTACTTGCCTATTGAATGCAAATATTAACCATTCATGGTTTGATAAGAATAAAAACTTACAGTCCCAAAGGTTCTGTAAGGCTGTACCATGAGCCACAATGTCGGCATATTAGCATGTTCACAGGGACAATGTTGAGATGTCAGTGTTTATTAGGTATAATAGGAGTAATGTTTACTGTTTTACCAGAGGAAGCCCTGAACATGCATGCTCTCAAATATTGAAGGACTGTAGTGAAAATATTCTATGGGCCTTAAAACACAGCGGTCAATGGAGTCCTTTTTGGCATGTAGACACAGGGAAACACTTTTAAAGGAATTAATTAATTGTCATATTTGAATGTAGTATCTACTTTTTTCTTAATATATTCATGGGTGAGGTATGTTATGTTTATTTCCTGTTTCACTTAATGATGAATCATTTAAATGCTTTAGCAATCTGTGAAATGCTAAGATATAGTGTAATGATAGTAAAAGTAGTGATAAAGTTAGTGAAGTGACCTAGCAATGTCAGTTAAAAAGTAATATCTCTCCAAAGTTTGTATAATTAGCTAAACTCAGTCATCATAACCTACTTGTCATACCAGAACGAGGATGAATGTATTAAAATGAGGAAGAATGTTTTATTGCTGAGACGAAATGTGTTATTTCATCTTTCAAAAGTTACATATTTGCCCTTTAGTGCATACAGCAAATAACGTACTCTTATTCTACATTATACTAAACAAACTAGATAGACGGAAGATAGTGTTGTGCTTCAGAGCCTCACACGGGACTTGGTTATCGGCAATAGTTAATGATTATCAAATTAATCATTAATAATTATTGAGATTTAGATGGATCGGATTAATCAGGATTACTAATAACGGGGCACCACCGGGAAAACCCGGACTAATAACAGTAATTTCGATGCAACCTCACATAAGGCACCATTTGTTGTGCAGTGCAGGGGCAAGATCTGGCTATTAGCGATAATTACTGATTATCAGAGATAATCACTGGTAATTATTAAAATTTAACAGAATCCGATTAATTTAGACAATCAATAATGGGGTACCACCGGGAAAACCCGGACCAATAACCAAATATTGGATCTCAAAGGGGTGTTCGCTCAGAATTGTCAATATTTAGGAAATATTTGTAATTCTAGACTGAATAAAGAAGGAGTGGAGGTCAGCACTGACTCCGTCAACCAGCTTGTTTTCACAATATATGAACAGAAAACACAAAAGCAACTTCACATTTAAAGATAACAAGATTTATTATCATTATTAAAATCAACTTCCGATTAACATCACTTCCGAACAATAAATCCTATCATGCACTATTACTACTGATCTACTAACTACAGATCGTAAAAAAAGTATTGAAGCATATGTGTATGTGTGTGTGGGCGTGTGTACGAGGGTCTATTTATGCGCGCGCCTGAAGGGAGGCGGAGCAAGATGGCAGACGTGACTCATTACAGTCGGCAGGAAGGAAGTCTGTTGAGGGTAATGGCGGCTCGTCGGTAACACCTGACTTAACAAAGGAAAACCTAGGGGGGAGGTTGGAACTTCCCTGCGCTCAGGTGTTCGAATAGGAATGTGTGTGTTAGTAAGAGAAGAAAGAGGTAGACGAGTTCGACAGTGACGTTCTGGGGATCGCAATCGAGGGACAGTATTTATCTGTATCACACAGACTTTACTCGCCTCAGCTGATGAGCGTTGCAAGTCTTGACCTTTAACCAACACAGAAAGTACTGGTCTCGATCGTGATGCAGAGGAGGACAGAATTTATCTGCTGCAGATGGATAAATAATAATTCATTCAAGTGTGTTCACTAATGCATTAATAACAGCAACAACCAATATTTTCCCAAACATTCAAACATCTTAACACACTCTAACTGCCCAGAGCTATAAGCCTCTTACTCTCTTATGAGTTAACTACCAGGTTTCGCATCTGGGGCATCTGGGGAGAGGGTTGATCCATGGTCTCGAACCAGGATAAACTGTGTTTCTTTGACGCGCAGGGGGAGAGCGGAGATCAGCTCGGTCAGTGAGGGTAATCCTTGGGCCTGGTCGTTGGTCGATATACACAGGAAACTCCTAACTAGGAATAGATTGCTCGCCACGTAGGATGGGTCTAATCTTAGGAGTGTAATTGTTTTCACTTCTATGGGCGAGGCATTCGCTGGTCGTGGTGACGATCCAAGCCAGAAGCCATAATTGTTGGCAGTTTCGGAGTTAATATAACTTTGGGTGACGTCACGATTTGGGGTTGACTGTGATGGATTTCACCAATGAGAGCTGTGAATTTTGGGGGAACCCCGCTGTTTGGCTGACGCTACCTGTGTTGGGGGGTTGCCCATTTGGTCGGTTATCCAACTGAGACCACGTGTTGGGGGTTGCTCAGCTGAGTTCTTTGTCTTTCTCAGCTAGCAACATGTGGCCTTAGCTGGAATCCAGGTTTGCGTGTGCCTGTAGGCCTTCTTTGTCTACAGTCTGTTAGTGAGGCAACAGCAATAGACACCTTAAGGAAAACACTGTGTGAGAAACAGTCAAATCCAGCTGATACATCAAGGCAGATACAGAGAGGAGCAAGTCTGACAGTGGTTGTAGAAAATGACTTCTTTGGTGCTGGCTGATCTCTCTTATAGCCAGAGTGTCAGTGTGACAAGGTCCTGACTTCCATCTTCAGATGAAGTGGCTCTCAGTGGAACTTCAGGGCAACATGCATCTTGCCGATCGATAACTTGGGGGAGGGGCATATGAAGCATGGGCTCATCTCCGATATCAAATCAATTATGGTGGCATAACTGAAGCATGCACACGCAACACCTCATGTATATGAGTATGTAGGCTTGATGACCAGGCCACGAGATTGACTATATGGCTGTGTGTGCCTGTGTGTGTGTATGCGTGTGTGTGTAAGTCTGTGATGCACACTAATTCACACAGAAACAAAGCTTCTTGTCATTTTGACTGAAAGCTTCAAGCTGTTGGGCTGAAATCATGTCTCTCAAAAACTCAAAACATCTTTAACTCAGGGGACCTCTCCTTCCTCCTCCCCCTCCTCCTCCTTCTCCTCCTACACCGTCACCTTCTCTTACTTTATTGCAGGAGAGCAGCAGTATCTCCAGACACCATTTTGCTCCATAGGAGCTGTTATCTGGACAGGGATTTAATTTTCTTCTGCAGACATACTATTAGACTGGTGACTCTCCACAGAAACATACACATTTAACATTCACTTATAATGGCTTTATATTTAAATGCTGCTCACATTGCAAGGCCTCTAATGTAAATGTACATAATCTTATCATTTCTTTTTTGCAAGACATCATCATGTTGTCACCTATTGATAGCAACAGTTTGGCCCTATACACTTGATCAATGATAGAATCACTTTGTGCCGGAATGAACCATTGGAACCAATTCACAAATTTCATTTTTTCTCTTAAATTTGTAAAAATGTAAATATTGCAAAACACAAGGTTGAATGAAAATGATATTTTCCCAACTTGTCTTGTATTTGTTATTTTATTAATTAAGGATTAGTGTGTACCATTGGCATATCAGTCTTGTTTGTTTTTTACCTAAAACATTGTGGAACAACCTATCAATAGACAATAATGTCTATATTAGAAGATTCTATAAAACCTCAGAAGTCATCTTTTATGATGTGTTCTCATGAGTGTTGCAGATATAAATTCATTTGAGAATTTTTCAGTTTCATACGTGTTTAGCACTCTCACAGGTTCGCTACAAGTTAACCCTTCAAGGCTCTGCCTGGGAACCCTGAGAGAGATTCTTGTAATCACCTCATGGTCAGGGCTTAGGGACTACATGCTGCAGCCCCTCTAGGACCCTAGGACGTACTCTGCTCATCTTCCTTTTTCTCCCAGAAACTCGGAAGATGTCTTTTCTCCTATGAACATCAGCCATCCCCTGGTGTTGCAGTATGTCTACACTAAAAACATACCTGAACTGCACTAACTGCTTTTGCTGCCTTGGCTGGCACCGCTAGGCTGAAGCTGACTCATGCCCTGTTTGTATCACGTTCCCTTGTGAGAAGCTCAAGTGGCAGTGTATTAATATTGAAGTAAACCCAATGGATCCTTTGCTAACATGACCACCAGCTGTGGTGGCTAGATGTGAAGTTTTCCTCCTTCCCTCTCACTAATTTGTTGTGCAATATCAACCTGCTGGAGGACCTATTAGTGGAGACTGATGCGAATCTTATAGCCAGGTGATTGTCTGGTCTACTGTAACAATCTAAGCAGAACAGATAGCCCAACTTCTAGTCTCCTCTGCAAAGCCCACCTTAAACAAACTGTACACATGTGTCCAAAAGAAAGCCTTTAACATCTTAATCATCCTTAAATTTCTCCACAAACTTGATGGTTATACTCAGCCCTCCTGCTCTGCATGAGACACAGGATATTGGAAAAGCTCTATGATTAACAGTCTTTTCAAAAGCCTGGCGTATCTTTATGATAAATCCACTGAAAGTATGAGTGAGAGGGTGCTTTGCTTCTACTCCAGGCTACAATGAAAACAGACCTTGCAATATATCAACTGCACTGAGGGAGCTGAATATTTCAGGGAAATTACAGAGATGTCTTAATATTCCAGGAAAAATGTCAGAAAGAGAGGGGGAGTTGGTGAAAGTGAGTTAGCTTGTGCTGCTTTTGTTCCCTTCAGCTCCTCCCTTTCATTCGTTTTACACTTTTCAGTCTTTTCTCTAGGATGAACTTCTTTGATCCTGACCAAGATCAGTCAAAATTGCCCGCTTTAAAAGTTTGGAGAAATAGGTGTGACAGTTGTTTCTCTGCATCAGGTCCCTATCAGTAGGCTGTGGTCTAGTAGTGGTCTAGTAGGTGTTTAGCTGCATTGAGACTGAAGCAGAAGGTCATTCCCTTCTGTCTGACACTCCTTTAACATAGAACCCCGAACAATGTGGTCAGGCTGAGGCCTCTGAGTATTGTGGGAAAGAGGAGGATAATGGGGATACAGAAAGTGCTTCTGCCCTGTTGGGAATACAACTCACTGACATTTGGAAATGGTCTATGTTGCCTCTATCAAGAATACAAGTGTCTTAATACAGTATGTTTATAGTATGGATTCCTCTGGCTATTCAGTATGTGGTAACTGTTTTGTGACCCAGTGTGTGTGTGTGTGTGTTTGTGTGTGTGTGTGTGTGTGTGTGTGTGTGTGTGTGTGTGTGTATGTGTGTGTGTGTGTAGATAAATACTGCTACATAGAAAACTTAATTGAAAAAAAAAATATCTGTTTCAGATAGGGGTTTCTCTTGCCAAACCAGGGTAATGTTGACCATTTCATTAACAAGCATTTACTCATACTATTTTTATTTATCCAATTGTAGCTGAACAAGAGGTTTGGATTTTATTAATTATTTACTGCTCTATACCCCACAGCAACCTAGAGTACCCATAAAATCTTTGAATTGTATCCAATCTAGAAAAAAAACCCAAAACAATTCACTCTTTAATTCTATATTAAATCAAAATTGTCTCTAAGGAATGTACCTGTATGTATTTTGTGGTATTGTAAGTCTATCATTATCTACATAAGGATATGTGAGAGAGTCATGTTCATCATGACCACATACAAAAAAAAAGTTGGCAGGGTGCAAACTGTCATACATCTGTAAAGAATGTTTGAAGCCAGTCTAACCAATATTTAGATTAGCTTTACTAATGAGTTAAATAACCTGGCAACTCAGGGTCAGACATACCTGTCTGTGTAATTGCAAATTGTAGTTTAATGTATAGCCAAACTGAAACTGGATTTTTTTTTTAATCAATATTGTTAATTTAGAATTTAAAAAAATCAACCAATAATTGACCTTCATTTAACCGACACATAGATACATAAGATAAACAATTTGAGAAGGTGCCCTTAATTTAAAAGATGTGAACTTATAACAGAATTAAAAAAAAAAACAAAACACTTCATCGCTTTCATATTGAAAGAACTATCTAATGGAGACACTGTTTCTAAATTATACATATAGTATATGCTGATGGTGATAAACCCTGGCTTTAAAAGCTACTCAGTAATGTTAGTTACACAGCAGTATCTAACATTAACCACTGACTGTACCAAATGGACCTGTTTTATTGCTTATAAACACATCTTTGGGGTCATTGTAATTAAAACACTATTTCCAAATTATCTTACCTTTAGAATTCATACAGTGACACTTTTATTACTTTTAAAACAAACACAAACTCCTGTAAACTTGAATGATGAATGTAAAAGCATAACACATCATTAGCAAAAGTTAGCATAAGTACTAGCTAAACAGTAGCTAACATTGATTGGTGGCCCTATCTGATTTACTGTAAGACTATTAATGTAGTATGGTTTCATATATTGCTTACAAGTTCAACTTGTCATTTTTAGAGAGAGTATGACGACACCGATTAGCCACAACATTAAAACTACTTACTGGTTGTAATGTTGTGGCTTTACGGTGTGTATATATAAAGTATCTATGTATGGAGGAATGTATGTTCTATTTTTAACCTAGGTTTAGTTAAAAACTTGATTATTGAGTGTTAAGACATTTTTCTACGGATGGAATGGTAGAAATAAACTCAGGTGAAAAGGTTTTTTTTTTTCTCATTTAAAATGTGTTTAGTCATTTGCAGTGTAAAAAAACCCAAAAGATTCACACTTTCAAATACTGTAGTTAGTGCCAAACAAAGATGCAGTTTTGTTTTCTAAGTGAATACAACAATGAATTGTGGTTTCTCAGTGACCTGCAGAATCAGTCAAGAAATTTGCAGGTGTATTGATGGTGAATAAAATGTTAAATATCCACCTGATGTATCAGTATATGTTCAGTGAGGACACACGAGCATCCTAACAACAGTGCATGGGTTTTTGTACTGTGAGTGTGTGTGAGCAGAAACAATGTAAATAGGAGTGATGGCAATGATAAATTCCTGTCATACTCTGAGTTTACCTCAGGGTCGTCTTTCTTCTTTCTCCAGATAGGGAAACTCTGTGGAGTTCTTTATCACACAGCCAGAGATAACAGGGCTCCGGTACAAAGCAATGATCCTGTCTGTTTGCAGACAAGTGAAGCAGCTTCAATCCCTGCAGAAGAATCCTGCCTTGTTCTGGGACAGAGAGCAGACAAGAGAGACAATATAGAGTATAGTGAGCTCATTTAAATGAACAGCTTGACAGACACAGAAACTGAGAGAGAATGCCAAATACAACCAAGTTTGAGCCAAAAAAGTGTAGGTATTCCTGCATCTATGATACCATCACCTTTTGCTCATGTTTGCCTTCCTTCACTTCATCCCAGTTTCCCATCAGTTCACAGATAATAGTCTTTGTCTGATAATAAATTACTAGCATAACAGCTGGTTTTAGTTGTAGCAGGTTAGCTGAAGGAGCTGTCACATTAACCTTTTCATATCTTTGCTTTTTAAGTTGCTTTTGGCTTTGATATCCTTACAACTTATCTCTCATTAATCACTAGTTTCACACCAGCCCATGGATAATTTTGAATGATATAATCAAACTTTATATATATATATATATATATATATATATATATATATATATATATATATATATATATATATATATATATATATATATATATATATATAGGTTAACCTGGATAAAAATAACTCAAACAAAATATATATTCACTTAGCTTTTCTAGGGCCAGGATGTTGTTTTTAGGTTAAAAAAAATCCATAACCTCCAATTATTGTCAGGTCAATTAAGAGTGATGGCTTCAGCAAATAATCGTTTTGGTTACTTTTCTGATTAGTTTATGAAATGTTCAAATAATAAAAACTGTCACTCAGGTCCTAGTGTAGAAAAGGTCCAATCTAGCTTCAACTGTATTTATAGGCAGATGGAATTCCTCTTTTTTCATGTTACCGTAAAAGTTTAAACTTTCCATCATTCTTAGCACTTTCAGGACTTCTTGTTGCTTTTGACTCAAAAGCTTGACAGATATTTCTTTCAATTTTAAGACGGGATTAAAAAGATGTCACTGATTCTGCAAGTTTCGGATCCTCAGGCAGGGAGTTGCAAAGTTGAGATACCATAACAGAAAAGCTCTAGTCACCTTTAGTCTTGAGCCAGGGCTTAAGAAGAGCCAGAATATCCCTGCCTGAAGATCTGAGGCTGCTCTCTGGTTCATACGGCTTCAGCAATATAACTAGGAGCCAACCGATGAAGTGCTTTAAAACTGACTAGTAAAAACTTAAATCACCTTTGTCAGTGACCTGTTGAGGGAGAATAAAACCAGAGTAAGTGTGATCCGAGCAGTGGCATTTTGTACTAACTGAAGGCATTAGTTTAATGTTAGACTGAATCCTGAATAAAGTGAATTGCTATAGTCAAAATGCGATATAAAAGTATATATGACGACCTTAAGATCAGAATGAGAAAGGATGAACCTGATTTTATAAATGTTCCTCTGTTGGAAGAAGCATGACTACACAACACTTGGTTGAAAGATCAATGTCCAAATATACACCAAGATATCTAGCTGTCAGTTTGACATTACCTGATGGGGCTAAGACTCTGCTGCAGGATGTGGATATACAGTTAGGTACATGAATATTTGGACAGTGATAATTTTGCCTTTGCAAACCACTAAAATGGATTTGAAATGATCAAATCAATATTTGAATAAACTATAGACTTAGCTTTAATTCAAGGGATCTCATAAAAATTTCCCAATAACCTTTTAGAAATTACAGACATTTTTATACATAGTCCCTCATTTTCAGTTGTTCTGGAATTAATGAAAAAAACATAAAAAAATATAAGAGTTATTTTTAATACTTGAATCAAAATCCTTTGCAGTCAATGCACGCTTGAAGACTGGAATCCATGGACATCACCAAATGCTGAGTTTCCTTGCTTGAGATGCTTTACCAGACTTTTACTGCAGCCGCCTCCCAGTGCTGCTTGTTTGTGGATCTTTTTGACCTCAGTTTTTACTTCAGTAAGTGAGAGCTCAGTTGGGTTGAGGTCAGGTGACTGACTCAGCCATTGAAGAATATTATTGGGTTACTTTGTAGGATGTTTTGGGTCATTGTCCATCTGGCCTGTGAAGCACCGTCTTATCAGTTCTGCAGCATTTGGCTGAATCTGAACAGATAGTAAAGCCCTATATACTTCAGAATTCATCCTGCTGCTACTATCAGCATACACATCATAAATTAACACCAGTGACCCAGTTCCGCAGGCAGCCACACATGCCTATGTCATAGCAATGCATCCAACATGTCTGGTAAGGTCTAATCCAGCCTTTTTGTTCTTAAGTGTGGTAAACCCTCTCTATTTACATTCATGAAGGTGTCTCTTGGTTGTAGATTTTGGCAATGATACACATAGCTCCTGGACAGTATCCAAGAAGTATTCCAAGAGCAGCTAACAAATGCGAAGGTTGACACTTGTAATCAACTCCAGAGCTTTGATCAGATTAATTTGTCATGAAATAACAAGGGAACAGATCACATCCGGCCATGAAACTGATAATCTGTCAAATGTCCAATTACTTTTGAGCCCTTGAAAATGAGGGACTATGTATAAAAATGACTGTAATTCCTAAACAGTTAATGTGATATTTTCGTTAAACAACCCTTGAATTAAAAGGGAAAGTCTACACTTTAGTCACATCTTGATTTCCTTCATTTCAAATCCATTGTGGTGGTATAACAAGGCAAAATTACAAGAATTGCATCACTGTCCAAATACTTAAGAACTTAATTGAACATAGTAAGATGAAATATATGTTTATTTATTTATATATTTAGCCGTAGGAGATAATGGGACATTCAGCACTTCAGTGGAAACACTGTAGAATGCAATAACACCAGTAATAGCACAGTAACACAGATAAAATGATAACTACAATAAAAATATCATTTCTCCAGTGGGAAGTCTTCCTAGTGTGCTACATAATGTTTAGCTTTTCTGACACACCCATGTTAGATAGCTGAAATACCTTGGACCTGCATAATCCCCAATGTTCTGTTGCTATCCTACTCAGGAGGAGGTAAACTTCAGAGGATCAGGTTAAAACCTGCCAGCAGCACAACCAATGACCTGATCACTGGAAAAACTGAGTCATCATTCTAAAGGACAAAAGTGTTTGCAATGAGGCAAATAATAAATAACGATAAATACTCCAGAATCTTGTGTGTCCCTCTGGTTTTAAAGCAGGGCTTGTAACAAACAAAGGGCCATGTTATCACTCTAAATAACTGCTTGATGATAATTATAGCTGCATTTCAGATGTACCAAAGTGTCTTTGATTTTTGACAGTATTCCTGACAGTGTTGATTCTTTAACATCTCAATTCCATCAGTGCAGTTCAGAATACTATGAGAAGAGTCTGTAGTGATAACTGAAAATACAATCTAGGCTGTCTGTTGCATTTTCCTCGAAAAATAATCCACACACTGGTAATTAGCTCCCATGGTTATAAATGCAACATTTCAGTCAGATAGACCTCATCAGTAACCAGTTTTCTTCTCTTCTCTTTCCTCTCTGCTTGGCAGCAGAAAAAAAATCTGACATTACTTTAACTTTTTATATGCATGTATATCAATATCAATAACAATATCAATATCTCTCACTCTCTCTCTCTGTATATATATATATATATATATATATATATATATATATATATATATATATATATATATGTTTATAGTTCCTCTAATAAGTTAATTTTGTAACTTGTGTTTCTCTCTTGCTCTCTTGCTCTCTTGCCTTTGCTATTGTTAGGTTTTTTTTATATACACCAGTGTCAATCAATTTAGCACTCATTTCAGTGGAGGTAATAGCACTTTAAGAAAATGGCTTGGTGTGAAATGTTTACCCGTGTTGCAGCCAGGCTAGCAGCCCTGCTATGAGAGGGATGCAGGGCTTGGAGGAAGTGCTAGGATATACAGATGGATGACAAATTGAAGGAAAAACCATTATAAAGTGTCTTAGTAAGATTTTTTGTCAAGTCAATCCACCAGAACAGCTTCAAGGTACCTTGGCACTGTTTATACAAGTCTCTGGACTTACTGGAGGGATGAACACCACTCTACGAAAAGTTATTCCCTCATTTGGTGTTTTGATGATGGTGGTGAGGAGAGCTAACACCTCTGTCCAAAGTCTCCCATAGGTGTTCAACTGGGTTGAAATCCAGAGATTTCCAAGACCAGAGCAGATGGTTCATCAAACCATTCAGGGACCCATTGTGTCCTATGGATGGGGGCATTGTCATTCTGTTTATCCACTCAGTTATTCAAGTTTTCACTTCACTTTGTCACCCATCTAGCTGTGTAGTCATACCCATGGTAAATCGTTTTGTTAACAGTGATTAAAAATAGGGATTAACTGAAAAGTTAATGATAGATCATTAACTTTTCAGCTATGAGTGAAGTGGAACAGCTCCTGACCAGGGTTAAGAGATGCATTTCCAGGAGGGTAGCAAAAGGCTGTGTAAATCCTGTCTAAACCTCTCTGCACCACAGACTTAGCTCTCTCCACAGATATACAAAATACCACAGACCAATAAACAAAATATTATTAGAAGATATGATGCTATGAAAGCTAAGATGCATTATGTCTTATCTTAATGCAGACATAAGCCCCTGTCAAGCAAACTGAATTTGCTTTGCTAATTTACTGTAGGCTGATGTACACTGAATTTTGCAAGGGAAATAATAATAATAAAGAAGCAAGATAAAATCATTGCATAAGGCAATGCATAAGTCATTTTCCCTGCCTCTTTAACATCAAATTAGTACATTAGTAGGAACTTTTTCCAAGGTATTTGGCTTTCATTGGTCAGTCATGGAAATCATACTTGGCCCTTTTATAATTTTGGAAAACAGAATCTTTTCAATTATATGGACAATTTTATATTGCTTTTCTGATCTCTGGTTGTCAATAATAGGTTGAGCAACAATCTTCATATTTCAGTGTGTGTAATTATTGATATTGTAATATGTAGTAACAATAGAGCTATTACTTGCCGTGTAACTTTTTAAAACAATTTCACTTTTTGCCAGAAATACATCACAAAATAACTCAGAGTCCCCATACTTTCAGATTTCTGTGCACCCTCTCAACAATACATGGTAAATTTATATTCATTGTCACATTGTTTATTTTTCATCACATCTACATATACACATTTACAACTTCAAGGTTTAATGATTTAGCTGAACTATGAACTATGAACTTTTTAACTATATCTGGCTGATAGCTTATATCACTGGCCAGTGATATGTATGTAGTAGTGCAGAAATATGTTGCTAAAGAGAGTAGTAGCTCCAAATTGTTTGAACCTCTATAAACTGCATCATCATTATGGAAGAGGCCAACAATATCTGTGCATATAAATAAATCATCCATGCACTTTCAAGACATGGAATGGATTCTGCATCAATGCCCATAAAAGACAGCTACCAGATCTCTAACTTTTAAATGTGAGTTATGTGAATGCAGTGAGAAAGAGAGACATTTTTTTCGTTTATATTGGAGCACACCTTTGATATAACAAGCTAGCAAGTTGTACATTTCTTTGTTATGCTTTCAATAAAAATATGTACTATACATTTTGTAGACACAAAAAGAGGAAACATCATCCACACACACTAGAAGCTCTTAAAGCCAGTACAGTTGGATTTGCGGACCCAGTGCAAATGTCAGATACCTTTGATAATATGAAGGCTGGCTGTTTGTAAGACATTATATGTTGATATTGAAACAGAGTTGGTGAGAGAGTGGAACATATATTTCAGGCTATTAAGTTTTTTGTTTTGTTATTTTCAGTACACCCCATTATTACAGTTACTGAAGAAAATAATGAGCTACGAATGAATTCCTGGATAAAGTGTCTTTGTGGTGTATATTAGGTCATGGCCAATTGGCCCTCTGGCTCTCTTTCATTTATTTGGCTGTTCTTTGTAAAAGTGTAGATTTGAGGACATTTTGGTTTGAAAATATGTTGGATCCACTTCTGAAAGATCTGGGGTTGATGGAGCAACGTGATGTGTTTATCAGTCAATATATTACATCTGTCAGAAATTAGTAACTCTATCATTTCTGGCATTTTTGAGTGTAAATTGTGGGAAATTCATGAAGCCAAAAAGAAAATAATTTACATTATATTAAAAGACAGGAAATTATCATTTGATAATTGATAATTGATTATTTAATTAAATGGATAAACACAAAAATACAACTTCTGTTTTAAAAATATAAGCACTAAATAGAGTCTACTGTAATTTACAGTATGTAAAATAATATGAAATAAATTATATACAATAAAATTTTTATTTAAAGTATAACAGTTTTAAAAGGTTTACATTAGATCATTAAAACAGATACAACCGTTGTAGTTTGGTCAAATTAGAAATTAGTATGCCGCTATAGTACATAAAACTAGTGCTTTATTAAGAAAAATTAAAATTAAGAAAAATTAAGAAAGGAATATATATATTCCTTTCTTTCTTTCTTTCTTTCTTTCTTTTTTACTGTAATCCATAAACAAGTCTTCATCCTTGGTGAAAACGATGCTTGCCAGGTTGTTAATTTTGCCAATGAGTCCAGACGCCATGAAGGAATCGTTCCAGACAATAAAGACAAGTTTTGGATTCCAACAAGGTTTTTAGGTTTTATTTATTTCCGAACAACTGACAAAGCAACCAGTAAGGTTATATAGAAGAAGACAATGCAATGACAAGTCATTGTCAAGCAGTCCTGGGCCTGACAGATTCCTCATCCATCTCTTCAATTGACAAAGATACATTTGGCCAGCTTTATCTTCAGGTTCGTCACCATCTGCAATGCTATGGGTTTTACCAAGTGTCTTCCTTTCAGCTATTATGCTGAACTGCAACTTGAAAAGACCAATGCTGAATTCAATGAAAATAGAGCTCATCTGAGCCCCTCACTGAAACTGAAATCCCAAATCTTGGAATAACTGTCAGGAGAAAAAATATTAATTCAAAGCTTACTAATATGACAATGATCTGAAAGTTTTTGTAGAAGTCTTTGTGAAAAAGAACCCTTGCCTGAAGGAGAAAGGATTGTTTTAATGGCTTTACAGGTGGAAGTTAAGCCTTAAGTGTAAAATGGCCAACTTCTGGACTAACCTAAGACACCTTGGATGTGTTGAGGTGAAGATAAATTCGATGAAGAACAAGCCCCAGAACAATGCAGGGCAGAGCTGAATGTGAAAAGACTGAGAAGGGCAGAAGTCAATTACTGTCCACAACATCCAAAAGGATAAACCACCGACAGTCTTACTGCTTACCAATATGCTTACCAAATCAATGAAAACACAACTAATTTAAACACAAAGATTTATATTAGTAGTACCAATCTTTTTAATAAGTAAAAAAGACATTACTTGTTCATACAGCACGGCTGTATTTGTTATAGCAATCTCTAGCCAATATAAACTAAACTTCAATTAATTTCACTTGAAGAGGGACAAGCATTTTAATTCAATAAAAAGCAAATAAATTAAATTGAGGGTTTAACATGAGATTTCACTCACAAGGTTATGTGTAATTCGAATAATGAAATCAAGACAGACTGATTTCACTTGATTTCTTTAGGTGGAATAAATATGGTGAAATGAAATTAGGTCCATCCAATGGTTTTATTTTTTTTAATGTATGATATGAAATGAAATGGTGATCCATTTAAGTAAATTCAGTTCCAGTGATAGCAGAAAGTGATATTCAAAAATGTGAATTGTGAAGAATATAATCAGAAAGTGATTACTAGAGCAGAATATGAAGCTGTATATACCGTAGGAATCACTTCCAAAATTAAACTAGTAATATTGAAGATTTCAGTCCTGGATAATTTAGAGATGCCTGTGAGACACTTGTAGTAACAGCAAAAGCTGAGTTCTGGGGGCAGGCAAACAAGTTTTTGTTGTTTCAAAAAAAAAGCCAGTCAATAATTAAACCCATCATTGGCTGATGGGTTTAATGATGAGCAGCCTGTCGCCTGCAGCTCTTCATCTAATAGCTCATTGTGGTTGCTCCCTCTTGTTTTATTACTCCCTGCTATATTCAAAATAACCCGCTGTCCAAAAGTGCCCAAAATGAGTCACCGGCATTAAAAGAGCGAATCCTTTAATGCCAATGAAATGCTTCAGTATCTGTAATACAATTTGATGGTCAATAGCATCAGGCAGCACTAAGATCTAACAAGTACTTTATCCAATACGGTTAGTGGATCATTCATAACCTTCACCAGTGCTGTCTCAGTGCTATGATTCACTCTATATCCTGACTGAAGATCCACAAATAATTATTATTATGTAAAAAGTCACACAACTGGTTGGTGACAGCTTTCTCAAGGGTCTTAGAGAGAAAGTGAAGGTTAGATATGGGTCTATAGTTGGCTAAAACATCTGGATTGAGGGAAGGCTTTATAAGAAGATGCTTAACTACAGCTATTTTAAAAGACTGCTGTAAATAGCCTGATAATAAGGATAGATTGATTATGTCTAATAGAGAAGTGCTAACTAAGAGTAGAACTTCTTTAAGCAGCCTGTTGGGATGGAGTCTAAGAGACAGGTTGAGGGTTTAGATGAAGACATCATTGAAGTTAGTTGATGAAGGTCGATAGGAGAGAAATTGTCTAAGTATATATTGTGTTTTATGGCTGTTTTTAATGTTCCTGTGTTTGAGGACAAAAAAGTGCCGGTTGAGGGCAGGAGGAGGTGAATTCTGTTTCTAATAGTTAGAATTTTATCATTAAAGAAGCTCATGACATCGTTGCTACTGAAAGCTACAGGAATATATGGTTCAATCGAGCTATGACTCTCAGTCAGCCTGGCTACAGTATTAAAAGGAACCTGGGGTTGTTTTTATTTTCCTCTATTAAAGATGAGTAATAGGCTGCTCTGGCATCGCTGAGGGCCTTGCATATTTTTAGACTGTCATGCCAGGCTAAGTGGGATTGTTCCAGTTTAGATAAGTGCCATATCCTTTCAAGTTTTCGTGGTGTTTGCTTTAATATACGGGTTTAGGAGTTAAACCATGGAGCTAACCTCCTTTGTTTATTATGCTCTTTTTTAGAGGAGCAATAGAGTCGAGTGTTGTTCTCATTGAGTCTGAAGCACTATCAACAAGCCGATCAGTTTGGGACGGGCTAAAGTTAGCATACGAGTTCTCTGATAAATTGTTATATGGCAGCAAATTTAAGGATGATGGAATCACTTCTTTAAATTTAGCTTCAGCACTATCAGATAGACATCTAGTAAAGACATTTACTAATTTGCCTCCTAGTAATAGGAATTCGGAATTTTTTAAACAATGGTCTGAGAAAAGCTGCTTCATAGTAAAAGTCTACTCGTGTTTCACCAGTTAAATATTTTTAATGTGAAGCTGCAGCAGTAGGAAATATTCAGTTTGCATTAGCAGTAACTTAATGCAGCATTTTTTCTGGGAATGTTGCCGCAGACAACCTGTTGACAATACTGCAGATATATACTGTAAATACTCCAATGATCATTGGCTTGCAGACTCAATCTGCATTGTATTACCTCATTTGGTGATAGATAGTGTCTTAACAGACACTTATTAAAGATGTACTGCACATTTAAACATTTATTTTGATCGGTTAACTATAAATAAATAAATTATATATCTATATATATATATATATATATATATATATATATATATATATATATATATATATATATATATATATATATATAATTTATTTATATATATATACTGTACTATGATGAAACACATGGCAGGCATTTAGGCTAGTTTGCTAAAACCCTACTTAGTATTTTTCCATTTTGGCGCAATTGCTCAGGCCTATGCTTTTGACGACTGTAGAAGCACCACTGTACTTCATTCTTTCACCTCAGCAGTTAATATAATAATAATGACAATAATGATTATAAAGTTTATTTATATAGCATCTTTCATACAGGAAATGCAGTTCAAAGTGTTTTACAATAAAGAGGTTACATTAATAAGACCAGTCAAAGTCAACATAAGAAACAGGGTAAGAACAACTATCATATAGAACAATGACAAAATTTCAATACCAAAGGTATTGCTTTTACCTTAACATATGGCTCAGCAGTGGTTGCAGATTGCAGCAGGTCCCTCGATAGCAACACACTGATTTGTACATTTGCAACCGCCATTTTTTTTATGAGAGCACTGTTCTAACTACATGCTCTGCTCCAAGAGCTCTGGCTCTGGCTTTGGCCATTACTGGGAATGAAGCCAAAAGCTCAAAATGTTATAGCTCAGGACTAATATGGTCCTCCGCCACGCTAATGTCTGCTTCAGGGGATTCCGGTGGGGCAAGGACCTTCACCTCACCCTTAAATTTAAAATCTTTGAGATCTTGACCTTAAAGTAAGTCTAAGGTTTTAAATATGTGCTGAAATTATTATGTATGTCTATAGAGTGATGCACACAAAAAAAGTTAGTTCATCCCTACAGCATGATGCTACCACCATCATGCCTGATGATCCGTACCTGGTTTTCTCATAACACATAGAAATGAAGCCTAACAGTTCAATCATGGTTTCACCAGACCAGAAAATTTTGATTCTCACAGTCGTAGAATCCTTGAGGGGATTTTTCTAAAAACTTTCACTGGGCCACTCTGCTGTAAGGCCCCCTCATTGGAGAGCTGCAGTGATATTTGTCTATCTTCAGCCTTCCTCAGATCTGTGCCTCAACACAATCCTCTCTCTGAGCTCCTCAGACAGTTGCTTTGACTTTGTGGTTTGCTTTTATATGCATTGTCAGCTGTGACACTTTAAATAGACAGGTCTGTGCCTTTCAAAATCATATCAATTGATGGTCAATTGATGGACTCCTGTCAAGGTGCAGAAACATCTTACAGATGATCAAGAGACATAGGACGCAGATGAGCTAAATTTCAAGTATCACATCAAAGGGTCTAAATATTTAAATCATTATTAAAGTTTCATTTTTTTCCTTTTAATGAATTTACAAAAAAACTCTGTTTTTACTTTGTCATTTTAGGGTATTGATTGTCGATTGGTGAGGGAAAAATTAATATATAAGTTTTTTAGCAAAATTTGAAAAAGTGAAAGGACTTGAATGCACTTTACATCACTGGATCTCACCCACTTTATCAATGCTCATTACGACTGTGCTTCAAAAAATGTTCACCAATGATGGGTATGTAGAGAGTATGTTAAAATATATAGAAATACTGTCAAAAGTAATTTTTCAGTGACTATATGTTTCCTCATAGACTAAAATATACAAATGATACCAAACAAAATCCTTAAAAAAAAGTTTGTGTTTACTCCCTCTTCTCCACAAATCTCTTCTTTAGTAATATTCTCTGCACCCCCCCCCCCCCCATTTCTAACTTTCCACTCTGACCTGCCTGCCCCTCAAAATTCCATTACTTTTGTCTTTAATGACTGCCTCTTCCAACCTCGTATTTCTCCTCTTCCACCACCTTTACAACATCCCTATTACCACCCTATCTATTCCCCTGCCTCTCTCCTGCCTCCATAGTGTACAACAAAACCATCATTCACTACTTCTACTCTTCCTGTCTCTTCTGTATTACTCTATTGCATGATCTTTTTCATGGTTAGCTCAGATGATATTTTCATGCTGGTAATGGCCCACAAAATTACTAATTTTAATTCAATTCAATGTGCATGTATAACTTCATTAAAGATAAAGAATGGAGGATTTTTTTTGACTACTGATAATTCTGTGTTACAAAGATATCTTAACTAATTTCAGGTTCTTCGGGAAAATCTTGTCAGGTATCATATAGCCTTCTGTTACCTCATTATAATCCTTGTAATATTCTTTGCAATTCAGAATTTTACTCTTTACACAATTTGACTTTCTCGTGTAAGCGTGTAAGGGATGTACACATGAAATATAATGTTGCCAAGGCATCAATTAGCTGTTGGCTAGAATGCTATGATCCTGCAGTATCCTCTGGACAGAACATATATAGATCAAAGTTATCAAACAAACAAGAGATTTCTGAGTGGGACATTGATCAAATGGAAAACTTATCTTAGTCTCTTCCCTGAATAGTGGGACTGCATCAAGTGACAGGTAGCTAAACAGACCTACTATGCACTAAAAGGATTAAATGATAACTCAGACATGGAAGTAAAATTGAGGGGCTGTTTACTTGTTATCTTTGTCAACTTGCTTTCTTACAATGCTTTTCCAGAAAACCTACGACACTGTAAATACGCAAGAAAATATCCTTAATGTAAGTAAAAAGAGTACAGAAATGTAAATATTTCCTTGAAACTGTATTATTAGACAGATAAAGTAATAACATTTCCTAATCCCCCTTTTATATTTGTCAATTCCGAGTTTTTGAATGTTTAAGCAAACAAACTCTACTCATTATTCTCTTTTTTAATGTCAGTTTAATATTCTACAATAAATGCAATTATACAGCCACCTGAACGTGATGCGGAATTCATTTTAAAACAAACTATTCAGTGATATGGTAAACAAAAGGAGTGTGGACTCATCTTGTCTAAATGCTACAGGGGAAGCTCCACTCTCTTACTATTATGGCATGCAAACAATTTATTAGAAATTTAAGGCTGAGAATATTTATTGAAGCTAAAGACAATAAAGAATGCATATGACTAACATAGGAAGCAATTGAACAATCTGGTGGCAAGAATCTAATAATACTAGGAACACAAAAATGTGCTAAACTCAGCTGAATTCTAGAGGAAATGCTCAAATGGGAAAACAGGTCACGTTTTCCAACCCTTAGCATAATCAAGGATTGAGCATTTCTTCTGTTTTTGCATCATCAAGCTTAAGCAAATGATTAGGATCATTTACAAACTGGATTATAGTGCTCTAAAAGTCATCATCTTCAGATTCTATAATGTAACATACTACAGAGTGCAACTGAATATATGGGTGGAGTATAGTTACAAGGGAGTTTCAATTTGGCTGCAAGAAAAGTAGGAGTAGCCTAGTGACTCATTATACAGAGCTATGGGATTGTTCACCCTCACACACTGTCCCTCACTGTGTTGTTTGATCAGGAGTAAGAGGATAAGGGTGGAATGAATGGAATGGAATGAATTAGACCTTAAACACATTCTTTGGAAATTTGAACATAGTTTTTTCAGAGCTGAAATCTGAACATATAAACCTCTTACTGAGATTGTTCTGCAAGCTACCCACTAGCAGAAACCTGTCGGCTCTCTGGAGCTCAGACAGACAGACCATCAGGCTCTTGGTCACCTGTTTTACCAAGGCCCCCCCTACTCAGTTTAGCTGGGTGACCAGCTCTAGAAAGAGTCTTGGATGTGCTCAATGTCCTTCATTTAAGAATTACTGAGGCCACTGTGCTCTTTGGAACCTCAAAGCACCAGATTCCCTTTATGTCAATTCAATTCACTCAACTGAATGTACCACAGATGGACTTTTGTAAAGGTGTAGAAACATCTTAAAGATAATCAAGAGAAATGAGAATGTGAGAATGTGCAAAATTTCAAGTGTCATAGTAAAAGGTCTGAATATTTATGTCAGTGCGATATTTTAATAAATTTGCAAAATTCTGTTTTCGCTTTGTCATTTTGGGGTATTGATTGTAGATTGATGAGTGAAAATTAATTTAAATGATTTTGGCATAAGGCTGCAGCATAACAAATTGTGAAAAAAGTGAAACGGTCTGAATACCTTCTGAATGCATTGTTTCTACTATACTGTATGCATTAGAGTAAGAATATATTGTACTGTACTATGTACCTTTAATTTTCAAAAAATCAGGCAGATATAATATCCTGTTCTTTTATTTGTATGTGTTATGTGTCTGTCAGACATTAATGTGCCTCTGTGTCTGCAAGTGTGTGTGTGTGTGATAGTGTTTGTGCTTCGCTAGTTGGGCCATCTGTGCCTCCACCACTTCAAAAGAGCCCTTGCCTCAGAAGTACCTCACAGACAAATTAATTATTGAGTTGATTTGAAGATGTTTGCAGTTGAGCGTTTTGTTCTGCCTTGGAACTCCTTGACTTTCAGGAAGTGGAGGATATGTTCAGTTTAGATCAAGGTTGTTGACTCCTCCGCTCACACACACACACACACACACACACAAACACACAGGCAACATGTATTACGTCCTTTAATTCCTGTCTCTAGTTTGTTACCTCCACTAAGGAAGTTATGTTTCACCTGTTTGCTTATTTCTCAACAGGATTGCACAAAAAGTACTGAACCAATTTGCACTGTACTTTGTGGCAGGACAGGGCATGGGCCAAGGAGGAACCAATTATGTTTTGGTGCAGATTCTGGATCAATTGCTATGAAGTTGGATTTTTCCTCTGATGTCTGGTTTATGTTGTTTGACAGAGGACTGTGCTCTACTGAGTGTATTTTCTTATTTGACTATATAGCATGATCAAATATTGTGTTTCAAGGGTCTTCGACATAAACGAAAAATCTATTTTTGTCAGTGTCAAATTAATATGACAAAATAGAAATGTTAATGAAAAATAGAAATAATTAAAAACCATCTCTCTAATATAGATCTCTGAACCAATTAAATATAAATTAGATAAAACTGTCTATAAGGAATCAATGGAGAGATATTCAAAAAGCTCTCCTGCATTTAAAACAGTCCCTAATTTCAGCTCCTCACTTTCCCATCTTCTATCAAGCCATGCAAGATATTCAAAGACTTCAATATTATACTCTAAATTCAAAATCAAAGCTTTGCCATCAGTCAAGCTATATCCCTTACTGAAAGCATTGATTCTGGTGAAAAGTGATGAACCTCACAGAGTATCTAAGTATCGAACTTATAACTACCTACACCTCTGTATTGTTTTTTAAATTTTTTTTTATTTTTACATTTTCACAAATCGCATCTCGAAAAGTCATAGTGTTTTGTCTAGTCTGAATCTAATGATCATGGGGTAAAATATTATACATAGCACTTTTTAGGGTCAAAGTGGATTTATGGACATTTATTCTTGTTGGATTCTTGATGGACACTGAGTGTACTACTATTGCTGGGAAGAATTAGTTCAACAGTGATTTCACCAATGAGTATGTTGTTTATTTGTTGCAATTTGACTGAGTTATGAATCTGAAGCACTGCAAGTTTGAGGCAAATTTAGCAGGTAGCCAATGAGCCAAATATGATAATCAAAGCCAAGAACAAGCATTTAAATCAAGACACAAGCACAGACAATGTTGCTTTTGCTTGTGTTTGACATTAGCTCATCAGCTCAAACCCACTGCTGCTCAATGTGGTATCTTCTTGCAATGAATTTCGGGGCTTCCCATTTTTTCTCCTGATTTACCAACTGACTCATGACTCACTCAGATCTCTTTGGATTTTGGCAACCTCACCTTTGGCAACCACAGCCACCCCAGTAGAGCCGAGAGTGGTGACGTGTGGCGGTGTATGCCCTAATTCAGGTGGTGCAGCACATTAAGTTAGTGTTCTATAGCAGCACAGCTGTTTAATGAGCATAAATGGTCATTTTGATACCCCTCCATATCCCTTTACCTTAGTGATAATGGTTTGGTTGCGCCATTATAGACAATATAGCCACAGATGCTGAGACATCCATGCAAGCAAGCTGTTGACACCAACCCACACACGCCTACATATACACACATCGGCTGAAGCCCATTAAAGAAGCTGACAGGCTGAGTTACCAGGGTTTCACACACACTCATCTGATGTGACAGTCTTGCTTGGTTATGACTGCTTAAGGGAGAATTTACTGGCCTTCCTCCCTTTCCATCATACAGTCACGACAAAGCCCAGGATCAGAAATCAGAGAAGCCCTCCTAAAATTTATGTATGTGTGTGTGTGTATGTGTGTATCACTGTGTTTCACTTAGCGTGTGTGTGTGTGTCTGTGTGTGTGTGTGTGTGTGTGTGTGTATTGGAGGGGATTTTAAGCTTGTGGTTGTTGTTTTTATTGCACTCTATAACACAAAAGTCTTGTTTGAAGACATTCATGAATTTACTGTTGCAGTGACTGTTGTGGCAGCACAGGTGACAACCAATGAAATCAGTGTTCTAAATATCTGTGCATTTCATCGTTTTATCTGACTTTAAGTATTTCCCATGTGTTTCAATAGATGTCAGTCTAGATTATTTGATCCCCAGATATTTTTCTAGTATTCTGACCTCAGAGCAAGAAAGAAAAATGATACACAAACAGATTAATAAACCAGTCTCTGGGATGGACTGGATGGTGGCTTACTGCTCTTAGACCAAATTTAGAAAAAGAGCAGCTTTTATGCAACAAAAGTCAGCTACAATGCATCGCCTGATGCTGCAGCTCAGGCTGCAACAAAGGTATGAGGGGAGCAGAATGTGCGACATTCACGGACATTCATATCTGAGCTAGCCTAAGGCTAATTCCACTAGACCTGCCTCCCGTATATCCTGCTGGCTAAAGTATGCTTACTAGACAACAATTTTGCCCAATGTGGCTTTGATGAATTATAAAGCATGAAATGAAATACTGCCACGTCTTTGTTTTCATCGAAACATAGCTACATGCAACATTCTGAACACAGCCATCAAGCTGGATTGGCTAACTTTCCACTGAGCTGATGGATTCATCTCTGTCTGGTAAGAGTCATGGTGGTTGACTGTGTGTTTATATCAACAAGGATTGGTGATTGAATGCTATGGTTGTTTAATTTTTCAACTTTCTTCTTCTTTTATCTTTCCCTTTGTTTCTGTTTATCACATCTTACTTTTTGTAAAAGGATAGCCATCATCATACAAACAAGCACACATAATCATATCTCCATATCCAATAACCTCCCCTAACAAACCACATACACACTACATCTAAACATGACTTCCTCCACGATCAAATGACATTTTGGACTCATGCCCTCTCTGGTGTTTAATGTGACTGTAATTGAATCATATCTCACTGTAAGTATGCACTGTATATATGTATGTTATATTTTGTTTGATTTATCAATTGAGCGGTAGAGCAGTCGCCCACACACCAAAAGGGTGGTGGTTCCATCTCAGCTCCTCCAGTCCACATGTCGAAGTGTCCTTGTCTAAGATACTGAACCCCGAGTTGCCCCCGATGTGTGTGTTGTTAGTGTATGAATGTGTGTGTTTGCAGATGCACTTCAATGTGTAGAAAAAGGGCTGTTTGAATGTGTGTGTGTGGATGGATGAATGTAACAGTATTGTAGAAGCACTTTGAGTGGTCAGAAAAACTAGAAAAATGCTATATACAGTAAGTCAATTTACCTTTTACCAATAAAAACAAACAAGTACTGCACATAACAGGCTGCTCATGAGCTGAGTATAATTTACACACTATTATTAAGTGATTATTAATGCATGATGTTGCTGAGGTTAAGGGAGTATTTTCAAATATAGCTTGTGCCTTAACAAACATAAATAAATTGAATACTGTAATAAATGCTGAACCTTTTTTTTTAAGTTTTAGTAAAACCTTGCACTCAGATTAGCAATCTCTTTGAACATATAATTAATTGGTGATTGGTGATTAATTTGTGAATATATTTAACTAAACCAAATGATTTCTTAAATGGGTGGTGTTAAATTTTGTAGCTCATAGGCCCATCGGAGATACTGTATGTCAATGGTGCCAAACCTTTTCGATTTGTGACTCCTTAAAGTTAAGAATTGAAGACTTGTGTTCACTCCTCACTGGTTAGGATCTACTCAGCACTTGAGCTGTGAGTCACCCCAGAGTGATTCATCTTTCTGAGTTTGTGTCAATTTTAGAGGCCAGAAGAGCAAAAAAGATCTAATATTTCAAAGGAAAACTGCAAACATTAAAGAAAAGTCAGAAAAAAAAACATTTTTTTCAGTAACAAAACTGTATAGTTTTTTTTGTCTTATTCCTTTAATCAACCTGTGACCCCTTCAATCTGTCATGGAACCCAAAGGGGGATCCTGAACCCAGATTGGAATAACTGCTGTACTACAGTATTTAAACATTTTCAGTAATATACATGTATATTATACTATATTCATATTTATGTTTCTTAAACTAAAACTAAAAATATTTGAAAACTGTGCTGGGTTATACACTGGAGTAAATTACAACGTAGCTACATACTAATAATATATTTTTTCTCTTTTGTCTATTTTTAATTTTGTGATGGTTTATGTTATATAGGAACACAACTGCAACTATCTCCGCTGTGATTCCTGTCAAGGTCAGATGAAAGATGGGAGTGCATGATTCCTTATTGATTTTCATAGGGAAAACTGTCTTTTTTTTGTCCACACACTTGCTCTGCAGGGAGGTCAGAGGCAGCTATAGTAACACAGCTTATACAGCAGGACAGGCCATTAGAGATGTTACCTGAGGATATCTGTGGTAGTATAATTTCATTCTAAATGAAAATCTAACTAAAAATACTAAACTTAATTCCTGTTTCTGAAACCTGATGAAAAATTAAAAGAAAATTTAAAAAAACATAGTATTACTGTAAGTATTTTTCAGTACATAAGGAGCACACAAGTATGTCTGCTGATTTTTCATTTTTAATACAATACGCCTAAAACAATGTTTTGTATCCCTTGCATTGAGTGAAATGGTTAATAGAGGGAAAATGCTCTATAATGCTATTTATTGTCCCTCTCTTTCTATATCTCTATTGTCAGTGTTCTCTTTTGATATTCCATTAGTGTTCAATGATCCTGTGTGATCATCTTCTTGAAGGAGAATGTCTAAGGCTAACTAAATGTACAGGTATGGTTTCATTGCCCAAACTTTGCCAGTGCGTTAAGTGTTCTTGAGTACATTTTTTTTTTGGCACTGGCATCTGGCTAAGTCAGGTGTAATGTAAAAGCCAAATTAAATTGTACTGTAATTAAATAACAAAAGCTCACGGTGAGCATGGTGGATGGATCCCTTTTAGTGTCTTCAACTACTACTGTGGACACTGACTTCTGGTTCATGTTTTGTTTTTTTTTTTGTTTTGTTTTTTTTTCTTTTAGGAACTGGAGGGCTTTAGCTAACTGGGAGGATTAAAGATTACACAGGATCATTATTTCACAGAGTTATTCCAACCAGGGTATTCTCTTTTTAGCTTTCTAATTAAATATAGTTTTACCACAGTCTCACCAAATATTTGTATTTTTTTTTAATGAGTTGCTAGATATTCTATGTCTAAAAAAGAGGGTGATGAGGTGATGAGGGGTTGCAAGAAGACATCTCCCTGTCATAATATGTCACAGCAAAAAGTTTTGCAACCACTGGTGTTGCCTGGTCAAAACATTAGGTAGACAGTGCTATGCTAATCCACAGATAATAAGAATTTAATGGAATTTTAAAAAATCTGGTAATGATAATCCACCACATATTGCAAAATAAATAAATAAATAAATAAATAACATGATAAACACTGTTATTCTTATTTGCTGACGATGAACTTTGTTAAAGTTTTGAGATGTCACTTCTTCTATTCATTATTATTAGTATTTTGTTTAATGTTATAAATGATATAATGGATACGTTATTATGGGTTATATTTTCAAGGCTTTCCTCAGCACCCGTATGTACTATGAGACCTTAATGATTAGACGATAAAACTATATTAAAAAAATAGCTTGAACAACTAAGGCTGGGTATGGTTTGATATTTTTAGATGCTTGTGACAATAGAGTGCCAGAGCTTTGGTACAATACTACAGATACTTTTTTGATACATTACTTTAAGAAACATAAACATTTTTTTCCACTTACTAGATTTCTTTTGATGCTGTCAAGCACATGCAATGGTCTTCATCAACTGATGGAATTAGATCAGCCATTATAGAAAAAGCTTAAATGTTATCATACATACTCACCAGCATCCTCTCTCCTTTTGACAAGTGAAGAGGTTCTCATAGTTGCTGCAGGTAATGTCATACACCGCACGTTTCCTTCCTTCTGGTTTTAGCTTGTACATAATTAGGGCAATCTGTTCACAGGGTTCCAATTTAATTACAATAAAGGTAACAGGTGGCGCCATGCTCCTAAAAATGTATTTTATAGAAGAAATACTTTATGGATCTCACCCAGCATTCAATGCAAGCTTTCACCTGGCACATGACACTTAGCTGAGTTTTTCTATACAGCATATAAAATCTAGCTATAAAACATACTGCTACATATGGTTTGGTATTTTTTGCACCATATGCTGAACTCTGTTAGATAGTAGTATATTCTGATTGTCTCTGTCTGTTTGTTTTCCCTAAAACCCTGGAGACAGTAATGGGCGTTAAGGCCACTTTCGACGCAGTTGCCAATATCATGATATAGTAGGTCAGGTTATATATGCTGGCCAAAAAGCCCTTTCCCATACATGATCAACAAAATAATAGCAGCTGTGAAATGGCCATGAATTTATTTTTTTCTGAGTGTTACATATACTTTGTAATGAGTCTCTGTATGATCACAATATGAGACAGCAGGTCCAACAAAATGAATAAATAGCCATATCAGCAAAAAAAAAAATGTGAAGACATTAAGCCATCAGGAAGAACGCTGCCTCTGCCAGAGGAAGTCTCAATTAGATAAGGCACAAAAACAGTGAAGGCTGACAAATGTTTTAAATTCTGCATCAATTTTCAATAGAAGGAATGGAAGGTGATCATGGAGCCCAGTATTTAGTTTTCTTAATACATATAGAGTGTGCCTAAGATACCATAATAGGGGAAGACGACAAAACTGATGATTCCTGAATTACCTAGCATAAAAGTGCCCACAAATTTATTTATGCTTAAAATCTCTTTATAAACACACGGAAATCAATGTTAAGTCCTTTATACATTTGTAGAGGTGGGTCATTGTGTTGTGAGTTCACCCTCCACTCCACTCCTATATACAACACAGCCTTTCAAGGACAACACAAACACAGCTGTACCAAACAATTACTCAAGGGGAAATCACAAAGGAGAGGCATTCAAAGCCTTTTTGCCTGAGCTTTAAACAAATCTTCTCTGGCATTTTCACTTCCATTGCCACTGTTAACAACCTCAAACAGCCTTGGGAGCATACACAAGAAGAAATGATGAAATTCCTGTTTCCACAGCACTTGTATGTGTATGTGTGTGTGTGTGTGTGTGTGTGTGTGTGTGTGTGTGTGTGTGTGTGTGTGTGTGTGCGCGTGTGTGTGTGTGTGCATGTATGTGATTGTGTTTGTCGTAGATGCTCCTCCTGACCCTTTTCAATGTTTGCATCAGTAATGTCAATTCATTTGTTTATGTGTTTGTCATACTAGCCTCTATTCTTCCTTCTCAAATCAAAATGGATAAAAAAAATCATTCACAGATGAAAGAGCATGCCTTGGCTCCAGATTAAAAAAATGTCAAAATGAATTGAAAATGACAACATGAAAAAAAGTCTTCAAAAACCTAAATTTTCTGAGGATAAATAACTAAAGTCTCTAATGAAACACAAAAGACATGCTCTTGGTGACCAGAGTTCAGCGTCAGAAACTAAAGCAGCCTTTGTTACTCTCTGTGACTTAAATTCCCTGAGGGAAGCTGAAAAGAAGCTTGTCGTTTTGCAGGAAGCTGCTGGGAAAGCACACACACACGCACACACACAAACATGCATTTACTGTAAAGGTTAGTTGTGACATTTTGCTTGGCAGTTTCGAGGCAGTGAACCTCCATAAAGCAAACAAAGGCAGTGACAGAGCAGCCATGTGGTTACACATGGCTGCTCTGTCACTGCCTTTAACACTGCCACCCAGAACCAAAAGCTGAAGGCTTCCTCAGGTGTTATGGCTGGAACTAACACCAGCAGGAATAGCGAGGGAAAGGAGCCAGAATGAATGCACTTAAGAGAAGACAAAGTATTAGAAGTCTTTTGATTAAAGATGGACTTGGCCACTTCAATTGTCAGCAGCTCAACACTAAGAGATGACTAAAAAAAACTGAGCTTTAGTTCTCTGAAATCTTGTTAGGGGACATCAATGGAATGCCAATGGCATGAGTACCAAATCAGACAGTGCCTGTCATCTTATAATGACAAGTAGCCACCATCTTTTCACTGAACATTCACTCACTGCTGATTAGGACCCCTTAATCCAGACCTACTCCACAACATTTGGATGGGTTTTTTTTTAGTTTTGGCTATCATTTCTGTTCAAATTTCATTGTATTCACAACACTAAAGGGTAAAAAATATAAATGCAGTGAGATGATCAGATTGGTTGTGAACAAGCCAACAGTTTATCCAAATGATTTAAACTGCTTTACTTGCTGGTAATACTGTACATTGGTCCACTTGAAATTTTGGTAACAAAGGTGTGAAATTGAGTCACATGACTTGTGCAGAAATAAGATGAGGAAAGCCAAGCTCTAACAGTAGCCACAGCCACCAGCTGCAACTAAAGCAAACAGACACACATTTTACTCATTGTGGTGAATGTGACTATGGCTGTAGCTATTGCAATGGCTAATAGTATTACTGTAGCTATATGTCAGTAACATTAGCTGTGGCAGTTGTTGTGACTGGCTGACTACCTAATGGTGGTGCTAGATAAAAAGTTACAAGTAACAAAAGTTATTATAAAATTTACCTTGAGAGGGACATGAATATCTGTGCCAAACATCATGGCAATCCATCCAGTTGTTGGGATATTTCAGTTTGGACAAAGTAGTCTACATATGCATCATTTTAATTTAATGTATAAGTACAGGTAAAAATAGATAGCTTAACCAGGACATAAAGCACAGCTGATGCCTATAGGAATGTCCTTAATTTTTCAGGTATTAGGTTACAAACCAAAGTCTTTAATAAAATTAATTTTTGACCCCTGGGTACCACAACTCCAACAGTTGTTGAGAAATCTCAAAATATATTCAAAAATTTCAACTTGGTACTGGTCTTGAAGAAAGTCAAAGGCTCATCAAGGTCCCAATGACACATCGTCTGCAAACCATGAATGTCTGTACTATTTTTTGTACCAATTTTCTGAGATATTTTATGTGGACCAAGGTGATGGACCAGCATACCAACAAATATTTACCATCCCTAGAGCCATGCTACCGGTGTAGTTAAAACAAGCTGTCTTTTAAACACTACTTATAACGACTCCTTTTATCAGTCATTGTTTGCAGTGATATGCATGTGTAGCCCACAACACCTCAGGAACAAATTATCTAATGATATTCTTACTCTAGATGGCATTGCTCTGGCCTATAGCACCATCGTTAGGAAACTTGGAGTTGTCTTTGATCAGGACATGTCCTTTAACTCCCACATAAAGCAAACTTCAAGGACTGCCCTTCTTTCACCTATGTTATGTCATAAATCAGGCACACCATTTCTCAAAATGACGCAGAAAAACTAGTATATACTTTTATTACTTCTAGGCTTGATTATTGTAGCTCCCTATTATCAGGCTGTCCCAATAAAACATTAAATAGTCTCCATCTGATTCAGAATGCTGCTGCGAGAGTATTGAAAAGAACCAGAAAGAGAGAACATATCTCTCCTTTGTTAGCATCTCTGCATTGGCTCCCTGTGAAATCCAGGATACAATTTAAAATCCTCCTCCTCACCTACAAAGCCCTTAGTGACCAGACACCATCCTATCTTAAAGAGCTCATAGTACCTTACTATCCAGTAGAACACTTCACTCCCAGAATGCAGGACTACTAGTGGTTCCTAGAGTCTCCACAAGCAGAATGGGGGCAGAGCTTTCAGTTATCAGGCTCCTCTGCTGTGGGACCATCTTCCAGTTTGGGTCTGGGAGCCGGACGCCATCTCCATGTTTAAATTTGGATTAAATCCTTCCTCTTTGATAAAGCTTATGGTTTGAACTGGCTCAGCATTAGCTTGAGCCATCCCCTCACTATGCTGCTATAGGCCTAGACTACCAGGGGACTTCCCAATTAGGGACCGAGGTCCCCTTTCCACCACCTCCTCTTCTCTTCCTGTGGGCATTAACATCTCAAAAATGCTCGTTCCTTACTGTCCTTCCACTCCTACAGTTTTGTGTTTCCTCGTCTCTCTCCTCTTCCTCCTGTCGCTTTCTGGAGGTTTTTTCTGATGCTCCTGAGACTGGATCTATGGCTGCAGACCATCTACTGCCCCATGAGCCTGATCAACACCCACTGCTCTAATTATTATGATTGCTACTGTTACCATTTCATTTAGTCCTATTAGTAATATTATTAGCCCTGTTAGTATAACCATAGTATAAATAGCTTTTAGTCCCATTATTGTGCTATGCTCTCTCTCCTCTCCCTCCTGCCCCCCCTTCTCCAGCCCTCTCTCTTTCTCTCTCTCTCTTTCTCACTCTCAAGCCAGCCAATCGTGGCAGACCACCCCCCTCCCCCTCCATGAGTTGGGATCTGTTCAACATTTCTTCCTGTTAAAATGGAGTTTTTCAATGCTGCTGCTCATGGGGGAATGTTGGGTCTCTGTATATCATAACTATAAAGAGTCTGGTCTAGACCTTCTCTATATGAAAAGTACCCTGGGATAACGTCAGTTATGATATGCCACTATATAAATAAATTTTGAATTGAATTGAATTGAATTGAATTAATTACTTTTCATGTTTACTGGCAAAACAGTAATACAAGCAGCCAAGCAGAGGTGTAACGACAGTGCAGCTAATGCAAATGCTGACATGTAGCCTGAAAAAAGCCAGCACACAGAGGGTCGCTTTCCACTGTTAGCTAGATGGTTACAGTCTTTAACAATAACCATAGCAATTTATACACTGATGTGACTGATGGGTGTATACTTTCAAATAAGATAACTCATGTCTGTCATGGTTGCTATTGCATTTCTAAGTTCACATCAATGCAAAACTGCAGTTACATTTTCTGATCTCTGTAAGTTAATGGTTGTTGGGAAATATTTTATTATTTTGTTTATCTATATCTATTTTTTTTAATCTAAATCGCTTATATTAATTTGAATTGTAAATATCTAGCTAAATGCAGCAAGCAGGACAGTGCTGGAAATACTTCAGAGGAGACAGCAGAAATTGGAGTGAAGGGTATGGTTGCCAGCCTACCAGAATTAATAGGCTTTTACAAAAATAGTTACCAAGGATTTGGCTAAAGTGCACACTAGCAGCTGGTCATCGCCACCAGAGTTACCGGTGATGCAGGTTCTCCAAACTTGCATAAGTGCTTAAGGATTTTGCACAGCACAGGGTTTTCTAGATTCTTTTTCAAGACTGTAGACTGTCTGGGTAGGGTCTGTTTACTATGTCTGTTTACATGTCTTCCTGTTGCTACCAGGATAGAATATTTTATAATGCAAATTATGAAATTTTTTTTATAGTTATGTACCACACCTAAGGAGAAATAATATTATCACGCTCACATAGTGTTATGTTGTTTATGTTAACAGTCTATTTGATGTGAGTGTGTAGTGTGTTTTTCCTGTAGAAAGAACCTGCGTTAGTGCCTCTTGTTACTACTACAAAAAACTCAGCAGTCCATCTCCCATTGAAGCTATTTTTGAAGCTAGATTTTGGTATCCTAAGTTATATGCTAATGCAACTCCAGGGGAACATCAGTGAACACTCGAGATGATGATAGAGCGGTGATAAATGATACAGAGGTTAATAAATTAAGGCTGTTTTTTTTTGTTGTTTTTTTCTGTTTTTTTTTTTTTTTTAAACAGCTTGCCTTCATCAAATTAAATATGTTTAATCAAACCATTGACATATTTACTAAGTCAAATTTTATTTAGGATTTAAGATTTTTAACTGAAGAACAAATTTATCAGTTTCCTTATACTTTGATGAGTTTTTTTATCATCCACTTTGTTTAAGTTTCATTCTTTGCATTTCTTCCCCTGGATTTTGAGATTTTTTGATGAGTGATGATAATTTAAAACTTATATTGATACCATAATTAGATACCACTTTTACCAAATTTTCTCCTTCCAGGCAAAAGCCCATACTTCCCTTAAGCACAGACAAGAGAAAGAGAAACTGCAGATGCTGATAAATTTTTGCCCAAACTCGCCTGTTGTTCAAGCATAAACTCACTGGTACCTGCAACCTTGTGTCCCCACAACATCCTTCAGCTGCAACACTTTAACACTCAAGGAAAAGCCACTATAAGTAAAACAAAATGAAATAAGTATGACTTATTACATTATTAGAGATGTTGTGTAAAAGTTGACATTTTGAGCCAAATTTGTTGGACCACAAAAGCTGGATGAGTGTCCAGGATAGAATGAGATTGTCCTATGGGGAGCGTGATTGCACTCAGTGAAGTTAACAGAAACAAGCCCATTGGATGTTTATATTTCTCTTATACAAGTGGAGCATTCAACCTAAATGTTACCAGATGTATTAGGATTCACCCTGGGAGGACCATGACCATATCCACGGTAAAATCCAAAAGACGGGAAAGAACAATGAAAAACAAAATAAGATCCAGCCAAAGCTACCTGTGATTCAAGGGAGTCAGACAGTAAGCCACTATGGGGCCAAAGGGCAAGAGGGGTCTTTGCTAGGTTCACTTTTGCATACATTACAGTGACAGTCTGTTCCTCCATGGTGGTGATGATCTTTTCCTTGCGCAGGCTGGGTGGAGGGAAGGTGATGTGAGCACTGGTCTCGTGGCTCAGCTCCTACACCAGCTGGTTGTGGCCCCCAGCGAGGAAGTGGTGGAAGGCCTTCTCCAAGGATGGATACTCCACCACAGGCTTGCTTACCTGGTATGTTAGTGTTCATGGGGAAGAGGGTGAGGTGGAGAAGGAAGGGGAGCGTCAGTAAAACAAGAGTTGCTCAAGAACTCAACTCTGTTAAATGTCAAAGTGAAATATTTAAGAAAATCAATATTCCATCATCTAATTAGTACCTATAAAGTATATAGTGTTTGGATTCAACAAGTATTATGTGGATTACTGGGACAAGATATGATATTTTTACATCCAGCCAAGGGGGCTAACTAGCAGTTCCTTGTCCATATCCTAATATAAGGGGATCCCTAATGTGAGGAGTTGTCATAGGTTACAAGGCCACAGAATAATGTGATGAATTGAAAAAAAGTTCAGTATTTTCTATTAGCCCCTTTTCAATGTTTTCAGAATCTAGGGAATACATTAAGCAGCCAAGTGTGAAAACCAAATGCAATAGTGATTCCTGTCCACAATTTGTCAAATCTGTAAAATATATGGCAGCATGGAAATATCCAGCACAACCATTTATGGGGGCTTTCATAAAACATATTCATTGGTAATAATGTTCTGCAGACAGCCTTATGTATTATTGAGCAGTTCTCATTTTCATTCAAACAACCTGTAAGTCCTTCATGCACATACACACACATATACACACACATACACAAACATAAACACACATGCACGGATATACAAAAGACCTTACAACATTTTGCAAGGGAATTAGTCACCCTGTCCTTTGGAGCCAATTTTCTGCAGCTAGACGTGACATTTATCAAAGCAGAGCAGTGAAGGTATTGTGCACTTGCCAAGCAGTTTTATTGAGACTTTTTTAGTTGGCATTCTTACTGAGTTAACTGTGCCCCCATAAACACAGACTGACACATGCATGCACGCACACACAATAATCATGAGCTGAAGTCATTCAGAGGTCACGGCTAGTAATAATGACCACCAAGATGTGAGTATGGTTGCTTACATTATTACCTTTTTATGGTTCATAGACAGGCTGATCATGTTTGCTTTGTCTCACTCTCAGTGTCACTCTTTCTGTTCTCTCTCTCAATCTCTCTGCAAATTTGCTTTATTCATCTGAGAGTGTTGAGTGAAATTTAAGATACAATTAATAATAAGGGCAAGATAGACATTTCTACTCATTTTTACAGTCAGTGAACCTGGTCCTATACATCATCATGGCACATCTGTTATAACAGGAAAAAGGAAATGAAAAATCTGCATCATGCAATCAAGCTTAACCATTTTGAAAATTAGACTCAAACCAAAAAGAAAAGGAACTAATGTCTTTTTTCTCAAGGCTCACAGGAAGAGGATAACTCTGTTGATAGTCTATAATTTTCTTATTGTCAGCATTTATCATTTCAGACCCAAACCAACAATAAATGCATCCTAATGAGAAATAATGTGTTCGCATCCAAAGTTAGGTTTACAGTTATTTAATCCTTTGTGCCACAGAGCTCAATTTCTGTCCACAAACTATTAAAAACACAGCAATGAGCCAAACTTTTGCACTTGGATATATGTTACCTTATTACTATGAACACACACACAGTAATTTTATTTTGACTCAGGGCACAAGGGAAATACATGTGGCTCAATCTGGCGCTGAAAATGGTTCCCTACAAATACAATGGTCATTCCTGCCAACGTGTTTTATGAATTTCCTTAAACTTATATTTACTTATATGTACTATATATATATGTACTTTATACTTATATTTCTGAGGTTTTTTTCAAATTTGTCACAAGTAGGAACCACCAGGTTTGGAGCTGAGAGCCACAGACAAGGTTGAATAGTCTGAAATAATTGAGAGATGGATAAACACACTGTTGGTTTTTGTCTTGTTATGGGACTTATTGAATATAATAATAATTAATTTATCCTTAATGTAACAATGTGATTGGTGGAACCACAATTGCTCTGGGCAAAAAAAAGGTCTCTACACCCTTGAATGTGTGTATGTTTATGATCAGTCTTTTAAAAAGGCAGTAGATAGTAGCCTAAATGTAGTGATTATTATCCTTTACTATCCATCTTTTAGTCAGGACATTGTTGTTTGAGATATCTCAGTGGTGCCCATAATTCTAAAATCAAACCTAAAGAAGGTTGCTAATGTAGTGAGACTGATGCAGTGATAGTTTGTCAAAATGTAAGCAAAATAATCAAACTAAAGATTATGCATCCTCATAAAGACACATTTTCTTAAGATCAGATTGTAGGAAAGAAAATTATTAAAGTTGAAACTGAGGCTTAGCAAACTGTAATATCAACTTATATTGAAAAAAAACATGAAAAAAATCATACTAAGTTGAAAATAAATAATAAAGGACAGTGTAACTGTAGTAAAACAAAGTATTAATATATATGATCAGAAAAAAAAAATTAGAATAAAAACAAAGAACAAAACCTTATAGCACAAAATTACAATCTGAAAAGTTTCAGTCCTATCCAACAATAATTACATTATCATGAGCTCCCACCTGACTTGTCTTGTCAACCTTTCAAGTGTTAATAAAGACTGAGAAATTTTCCTCTTCAGATCTATCAATTCTGTCTGATATACCAAAATGCTCTTGATTAAATTATGCTGAAATATTATGTAATCTGTTAATGTGCAGCTCTAATTATTTGGGATATGCTATTGATCTAGTTTGTAATTGAATTCAATCGGCAAGATGCTGTTGTGTTTATCATTCATGAAGAACAGCCTGTTGCTAATGATGTGGTGCCTTGAAAATTAATTTTTAATTTCTTTCTCCGTCTCTCTCTTGGCCTCTGACAGAGCCTCTTTTTCATGTAATACATGAACAGTGCATATCAGATCAAACATCTGTGGACTGTGAAGCACTTGATAGGAAATTAAAGTTTCATCAGTTGTATCTGCTGCAAAACATTTAAATGCTATTGCTGTTGTTTTGTTTTCTCTAAAAGCACCATTTAAATAGCTCAGAAAATCTGCTCAACAAATTTCATAGCGGTTGGATTTCAATTTTTGCTGTATGCCAGTGGGAATTTGACCTGAAAGTGCACCTGAAAGTGAGGAAAGGTCAGGAGGGCATTAAAGGAATAAGAGGTAGTCTGCAAACTGAGCATTACAGCCCCCCAAAAATATTGTGCTGTAACATTTTGACCTTTAAGGTCTTCAAACTGTTGCATTATTAAATTTGCTTTTCTTATTATGCTAATTCTGCAACTGCAGCTGGATGTCCACTTTTTTGATAGAGTCAACAAAACCATACAAATTCACCCTGTGGGGTCAGTGGGCTAAACCAGCCAGATGAAATTTTTTTTCCAACCTCATTATTCAGACTGGTTTGAAGGGGGGTTATTTTGTTGTAACCAGTCAGTAGTGTTGATGGGTATAAAGAATGACTGATACATATTAGTAGAACAATACTCAAGAGGTGGAGATAGAGTTACATCAATACAAAACCACAGCCTGGACTGAAATTCTTTGAAAAAAAAAAAAAAAGTGTTGTCTAAATACTGTGTTGGTGTTCAGAGGGAGTCAGCTAGCTTTCCCAGCAAAAGTCTCATACTGTATGTGCAGGCTCTTAGCTGGCTCTGCTGGACAGGCCTAAAGGGGGGTTCCTCACAAGCCGCCATCTCTGAATACATTATCCAGTTCTCGAGATTTTTCTTTCAGTTGCTTAAAACTAAATCAATGCATGAACAAGTAAAATGCAGTATCAGTTCTAATATCTCTGAAATAATATTGTATCACAGATGAATAGAATCATATAGAATTGACTTCAATTTCATGTATCTACTGTAGATACATATTGAATCATCTAAGAGGTAAAGATACATGTGACTAGAAGGAGTTGACAGGGTTAGATACTTATTCTCAATACCGACTATAAAGCTTTAATTGATCAATTGTTCCTCCAACTAAGAAAATAGTAAGCACAAAACCAGACCCAAGTGAATCATTGCATAAAATTAAAAAAGATATTTAGACAGGGATCCATAGGTCTAGAACCAAACTAATTCAAAACTAAATTTTAGGGAAATATGGATTAAAGTTGTCAAGATATCTTGTTTTAGATTGACATGCCTGACTGTTTTCTATAGGAAACAAGACCACACATAATCCAAACAAATCTGCAAAATTCCATTAACCATGAAAAATTATGAAATCTTCACCTTCACAATTTACTTCACAATTTACTCTAACCGAAGGGCCTCAGAAGAGCTGCAGGTGCTGCTGAACTCCAACTTATTAGTGCCACTTATCTTTAATGACAGGGGCAGGGGTGGGTTGGGGAAGTTTGGGGTGTAAAGTCTTAACACAGCTGTAAATACATTTAGAGATTCCACTAGCTTTCCCAGGTGCATGTTGCTTGCATGGTCTTGGGAGCAGTGCCACTGTAAATCTTGACATTGTGAAGCAAATTAGACACAGCTGAAATGTGACAGTCTATGAAATGTGAAGGTCAATTTGCCTGGTGTACTGTGATCGCTGAGATGATATAAGCAAAAACACTATCACTGTAGTCCAGGGCTCATGGGTGTATGCATATACACACAGAAATACACACCATCATCAGCAGAAGAGTTATAAACACCATCTGTGGTGTGTGGTTATGAGTGTTCATCAGCAGAAATCAGGTTGACTGAAACCACATTGCTCAATAAAAGCTTCACTGCAGGAGATAAAAACACATTCCTAACATTCAAGTGTGTGTGTGTGTGTGTGTTTGTTTGTGCATTTGTGTGTGTTTGTGTGCATGCATGATAATTGCCTCCAATTTAAAGTGTTCCCAAACTAAGTCACTATGGTAAAAGGTATTTCTGCTCTGGTGCCACATTACCAAATGCATGCTGGGAAGAACATAAGATCATGGTATGGTCAAACCTATGTATATCACTCGTAGGTGAATAGATAAGTCAACTCTATAACGTTTTTCAAAGCCACAGTTACAAAATTAATCACATATGAACAAAACAAAGAGAAGGAGATCAAAAGAAAGACAGACAAAATTATGTGTAAAACGCATACATACCACAAAATATAACATTATTTTTCAGGTAAATGCCACCAAGAACTGGAGCTCAAAAAGCTCATTAAAAATTTGCACTCATTTGATTTTAATGTTTTTAGAGGGTTTATCGAAGTTGAGTAGCTTTGATGCAGGATTGATTTGAAGCATGATCACCTTTAGTTCTAAATTTAGACCTTGGAGGAGCTAACAGCTGCTCCAAGCTTATAAGGCATTTCATCTCAGTACAGAGGGACTTGCCCATTAAATCATTCTAAAATTGCTCCTACAGGTAATATTGTGATTGATCTGGTAAGCTTCTGCACCCTAACTTTACTATGTTGGCCATAGCTGACAGGAACTTAATTCATACTTGCTGCCAGCATTCCAATGACAAGTGATACAGCTAAAATATTTATTTTATAACATTACTCTTAAAGCAGCTGGTGTTTAAAGTTATATAAAATTTTGCTCTGTATTCTAGACATGTCTAACTTCTTCATTAAATGACCATCTGTCTTATTAACAAGAGGCATAATGTGATTACCTTTGTCAGAGGCTTTAACACATTATGCTGACCATCCCTCTTTTAACTCCTAGCTCTTGCTTCAGAGCCTGTTTTGTGTGGGTGTGCTCATCTGTTGTTGTGCTTTTAATGTTGCACACTGCAGCAAGCAATATTTTTGTGCTTTTAACATTTGGACAGCCTACGTTTAAAGTGCTGTTTAACCTTTCAAAATGCTGCTGAGGCTCCAAGCAATGTTTGAATAATATTGTCTCTGCCAACATTTTACCTTGTATACAGAGAGGGGCTTGCAGGCAGTCAAAGATATACAGCTTACTACATCAAAAAAAAAGTTGTATCTATATTTAGGGTTCAAGGGAAAAGTGGATATTTATTTTTAAAACAAATGTTTATTATTCCTTTTTATCATTCAGGCTCTTGAAAAACATGTCAGTTACAATTCCTTACTCTCCCCTCTGTTTTCCTCCATATTAAAAACTCATAAGAGATTTTTAAACAGTAAAAGGAGTGTTTAAGAAGGCCTATGGAGATAAACTTTAGGCCCTGTGCATTTTCAATCTCAGCCATTTCCCTGGGGCCCTTCCTTTACTGCCTTTAAGAGAATACAAATCACTTCAATTATTCAAACCACCAGGGAACTCGGGGAATAACAACTAATACACAATCCAGAAAATAGATAAATAAACCTATGTATAAACAAACACTGCATGCTTTAATTACACTTTTCAAAAGACATTGAGGAGGAAGCTGCTCTCTGAGAATAAAGCACCACTTTCCAGTGTTCTTTATTAGGCCTGGTGTTGTTTTTATGCTTTACCTAGCATGGAGTAATAAGCCCACACAGGTAAACAAAGCAATTCCCTTGATATGCTGGAGTGAAACATCCTGCCTTTTGTCATCCTTCACTTGTTCTGAGATGCTTTAGTCATATCGTACACAGGGACGACTACTGCTTTCGTGGGAGAATGATGTTTATAAGGTGGAGCAGCATGCAGAATGGAGCATTGAGCAAATAATGACCTACTTTTTGGATTTATGCTCTCTTAACATGACAACGACAAGGCCATGTAATCACTGAAGAGAATCATTGACCTGCTATTCACCAGGAGAAAAAGACTCCTTTGAAATGGACAGACATCCTAATAATGGCCAGTGTAGCGCTTTTCAGTCCCAACAGTGGAAGACTTGAAGTGTACAGTGCTTGCACACTGAAATACACAGACTGAAAAGCTGAAAGTGATGCTATATGTTGGTCACATTGATCAGTGAACTGTTTACTTGAACTGGACTCCCAGCTGAGGCCTTGCTTCATCTCTTAGAAAAGTTGTTTGTGTCATGTGCACGTGATTAGGGTTTTGAGATATAATAGATCGTGGAGAGTACATTTGTTCGATATAGGGCTGCAACTATGTTTATTTTGTCAGTGACATGATTGATTGGTCGATTGTAAGAAAGTTTTGAGAAAAGTCCTTCACAATTTCCAGGTCTGTATTTCCAGGCATATTGCATAGTTACTATGTGAAACAACAATTTATTACACACTTATTTTCAAGGTAAGCCTCTTAGAAATGTGATCATTTAGCCTGCAAGTAATGTGACACATACTTACGTATATGCTTCATGTAAACCAAAACTTTAGATAATTTAAAATTTCCTGTATATAGAACGTTGTTTTTCATGAAAATAATCTTTCTGTAAAATGGAAAAACAAAATCTCACACCATTTTTCTCTTTTATTTCTAAAATCTCTTACTTTTTTCATTGACATATTGTATAATATTGTCGACCAACCGCCAGTGATGGTAACAGAATAATTGGGTTAGTCTTTTAGCACTGCTGTACTTCAAATACAGTATCCATTGAAATTGAGGCTGTTGTTGCTTTACTTTTAATTATTTTTTTTATCTTAACTGTTCTAATGGCACAGTCAGTATATGAATCACGTTGTTTTGTTTTCAGCATATGTTAATATGATACATATGATACTCATGAGTGCCCTAATTTGGCATATGGGTGGTAGATATAAGAACTATGATGATGGATCATTATATTATTTAATTTCATCCAAAAAATATATCTGTGGTCTAAAATCAAAATATGAAAGACATTTTTTAATTAAAAATATTTAATCTAAGATTTAAGATTATTTATGATTATTTCTATATGTGCTGTTGATTATTTTTGTTACTATTATAGAAATGGCACTACGCACTGATAAGTAGGACACCCCCTCCCCACCCCCATCATGAAGGCTGCAAGTATATGCAGACAGACATTACTATACAAGTGTGCTGTTGTCGTGGACACACCTAGATGAGGGCAATATCCAGTAGCATCCATTTAGTATTAACTGTTTTAATTTTTTTTTCTTTTATCTGAGGATATCCAACTCATTGGATCCACATGCAATGAATAGTGTAAAAAAATAGTGTAAATGGTCGAGTGGTACAAAATATATATCATGAAATATTTTTTGTTGGATAGTTGTGAGTTTGATCCAGTGTTGTGTTCTTCAGTAGATCAATTGCATTTTAAAGCTGCACCAAGGATTTTTGATGACACTTAGGCTAAGAAGACTTTTCTAAGAAGCAGGTGGACACACAGCCCTTACATATTAAGTCTGATAACACGTTAGCAAACATTTTACACATCCAGCATAAAGACATCAATGATAAACATTAGCATTGATTTGCACAAATATCTGGCTCTTAAGCGCCTAAATGCTCCACTATGTCACTTGCTAGAAGCAAACTGTTTGGTGCTGAGAAGGTAGAGGACAGCAGGTTTATCAGAGCAGAGTGGCTATTAATGGGAACAAAGACTGAAAAACAAAAGTAACAAGCTAAATGAGGCTCCATGGAACCATGAATTATATCTTGGAGGGTTGCTTTTATGCTACTTTAGTGAGCCTGTCAATTAAGAATGCTAAGAGTTCTGTGCTCTTTTTTAATCTATAAACTGATGAAGAAGGCGTACTCCTACAAGACATCCTAACTGGGTTCCTCAAACATTAAATAAATGTTAAACTAAGACAGATAAGGAAGGAGCTAGGAATCCAATTTATTGCAGCAGTGTCATTCTGGAAAGATCCCCAGTCATAAAGGCCTGACAAAAGCAAAGCAGATGGACTGAAAGAAAGAGGATGGGTGACATTTTTGTTTCACTGGGGATGGAAGCCTGACTGGAAGGTGGTGGTCTTCCTTGGTGACGTTGCAGGGGCATTCTATCTCTTGTATTTCTGCATCGAATAAATGTCACGATGGTGAGAGTATACCAAGAAAGATACAGGAACAAAAGCCCTCTGGCACCCTTGCCTGCTTATAAACCTGCTTTGACACAACCCCTGCACATGAGCTTATTTATAACCACATTCTGCCAACATGCCTGTGAAAGCAGAGACAGTGGCCATCATGTATCTCATAGGTTCATAAATGTCCACCATTATGAGCCTGTATTGATAAAACATCGACCTAAGTGCGGAGGGACAATGTGCCCATCTGATCCTTCTGTGTTTTTTATGAGCAAATATGCCTTTGAGTTTAGGGGATGTCTAGAACTACTGTATAATCGAGCTCTAAAGGTTCACTAGAGAGTCCTTTCCATTAATTTACTTTATTTTAGGCGAGGGCCTTGATTCACGCTGCAACAATACAGGGCTCCATATACCTGGTCCAATCCCATCCATGCTGCACGAGAGGCTGATTAGCAATGCATGGGACTTACTGCAAAATGTCACTGCCATTGTTGTTTCTGCTGACAAGGCAGCCTCACTGGCTGGCCGGCCAGCTGCAGATATGGGGGGAGTTGGGAGAAAAGAGGGATGGTGAGACGGACACAAGGGGAGAGGCACTGGGGAGGAGGGGTGGGTTGTAAATGAAAAATGAGCAACTATATAAAGGAAAATTGAATGACAAGTGGGAAGAGGGGGATGGAAATAAGACAAGGTGAGTGAGAAAGGACAGTATTCACACATACCTTCATACATGCAACCTGGTCCTTATACTTTTAGTCTAGGGCTGTTTTTCAAGGTGGAGGCGGCATCAGTGGTGTAATGTTGCCTTGGGTAGTGGTGGGACAGTGAAATACACGCCAGGAATTCACAAATGCCAAAACACTGTTTGTATTACTATGAGATATGATTTTATAATTAGCTATGTAATTAACAATCATTTTAGTCTCCATCTCAATAATAGTAAGGTAAAGAGCATAATCACACAGTACATGTTACAAAGTAATCTCTCAGTAATGGCTGCCTGTACTTATTTGATTTGCCAACACAGTGTGTCGCCAGATGGTGTTCCATTGCTTTGTGGCAAAAGTTAAAGGTGAAACACAATTTTACACATCAGTGTTTTCCCAAGAGTTGGGGAACACTATTGAGTATGTGAAAAAATTGCACAAGTCTTTGTAGCTCCAGGAGAAGCTGTGTGAAGTCTGATAAATGTCCTCAAGACATAAAGAAGTAAGCTTACCAGACCTATGTGTCGTTCCCATATCTCTTTTTGAGACTAGTGACTGCCGGCCATATTAGCTACTGCTAGGATAACATAACTCCGATTTCCCAGTCAGCTTACAGTGGTTGAAATGCCTTGTGGGCAGGGTAGGCTCCAGGGCTTGTCAAGGAAGAAGGACCTTGTGCCTACTTAAATGAACAAATACCCTCTGCATCTGAATGAATGGTGTGAGTATATTCTCCTACAAGAAAACTCGACTCTAGCTTTTTACCCTGCACTGCTTGCATGAGAAAACTCCAGCTAACCGTTTGACAGGCCCATGTTGTTGCAAAGCCCCTCTCCTGTGGTGTAGCCAGACTTAATGTCAAAGCTTTACCACCATGTTCAGACGTATTACACAGTAAAACTGGATTTGCAGTGTCTATGACAAATCAGCGTCTATGTGACAAACTTTTTAGGGATGGGGGGGGTCTGATTCTCACTTCAAAAAAAGGCTGAAAAATATAAGGCTATTAGCCAGCACATGTTTCTTCCGTAAGCCTCTTAGGGTGCGGAAAGACACACCTAGGATGCCAGGCCGCTCCCTCAGAAGCTAATCCCAAGCCATAATGTAATCTCGTGTTAGGTGATCAAACGGACGAGAGGAGAACCTGAGAGGAGGAATTGTAAGAGCCACAAATCCACAGGAACAAATCTTATTATGGTGAGAAACCACTGACTTTACCCCGGCATCAACCATATTTAATGCTCAGGCTTCCTGTTAGAGGTACTCTTTAAATTGCCACAGTTTCTGCTGAATAGGAAAATATACAAGCTTGTAAAAGGGAACTGTTACATGGGTTTGCTGCTGCTGTCTCTCCTGCTGTCACCAACAGAAGACTGTGAATTGCTTTTCAGAGGCAAATCACATCCCACTGAGGCTGAATTCACACAACAAATTAGTATTTGATTTGCACCCTGTGACTAAACCATGCTGGTACACTTTTGTCACCTGTTTCTGAACTTTTAAAGAAAAATAAATTATTATACACCAAAACAAGGATCAGATTGGTGGTATCAAATGGATGTGTGGATACAGCAAGAGGAGAATGTAATGGCAAAATGAATATTCTCGAGAAAAAAAGCAGGTTAAAAAAAAACAAACAAAAAACAACAACTGTATGTGATAAGCTCAGACTGGGTTTTCATGAAGAGTAATAGGAGTCATTTATATAGGCAGGCAGGTATCTTTTAATCATTCAAACAAAGCCATAGCTACTATGACATGCTGTGGCTGTGCTCACACCCATCCTCACATTATTAATACTCCTTTACTCTCGCAATATTTGATTTAACATCATGTCAAACAAAAGCGTAAGCGCTGTGAACCACAGAATACCACGGTACTTGGCAGTACACCCACATCTCATGCTCATTTGTTTCCTGCTTGAACATATTTCAACCATTGCCACACAGTGTGTCACATCACTGCAAATACACCACCTTATCCCTTTGAACCCTTGCAAGCTTTTGCTCAGTTTTCATTGTCTTTATTTATAAGCTTATGCCATAGTATCTGCATGCCATATATTGTTATTTTCAGGAAAGGTTAGGGTACTCAGAAATGCAATAATTTGGTAAGTGACTTGTTTTTGTACATGCTCAGGACATTTAAGTGAATACAATACATACACTGACTGAGCCACAACCAGTTACCGGTTTTAATGTTTACACTGAATAGTGTATTAGTGTTTTTTGTTTTTGTTTTTTTTTAATCTTTCTATTGGTATTAGATAAATTGAAACATATGTATATAACTTGGATTACAGTGCAATATCATTCAGAAACGCACTGCAAGAGGCAGTCAAAGACATTTAGCATATTCCTGGTGGATTACTTTGTGACATGAGTGGCATATTTATACTTTTTTACATTGCGAAAAGATGAAACAATGTCATGATAATTCCCCAGTATTATGAAATGTTGTGTCTCCTTTTCATTGACTTGGAATCCCTGTAAATATTTGCTGTTATTTGAACTGTGTGCAGTTGGAAAGAAGTTTCTTTTTGGGGCCTTGAGGCTATAGGGCACAGGGGCACTTGCCCACTTTGCTCTGCTAAAAACCCAATGTTGATGGCAGAACTGTAGATTAAGACGGTTATAGTCACATTCTGTTCACTTGATGCATATTGACACTAATGATGATGAGCAGTGTATCATTGTCATGACAGCTATCATTAGTTACCAAACATAAACCCTGGTTTTAAATGTGTTACACCAGTTTGGACACAGCTTTACATTTTGTGCCTCTACCATTAACAACTACTATTTTTGCCATGTGGACACATGCTCAGTTGCCCTCTACACCATTGTTATGCTAATATAATTAATGATGTTATAGGTATCTTAGAAAGGGTTAACTAAACTTTTTATGATGTCTGTACGGTCTTTGGAATTCAGGTCACGCATAATTTGAATTGTTGTGATCTTCATTAGCACTGATAATTCTATTCTATTGCTTATTCAGCCATCAACATCAAAAGCACTAACTCAGAGATTTAAGGGGCAACAAAATTTATAGGGAAATTAAAATCGAATCAACCCATAGGCAACAAATATTAGACAAGAAGATTAGATAGTGTTGCTATGAAATGCAGCTACTTCCCTCACACCAGAGTCTGAAGTATAGGAGAAATAAATCCTTATATTTTTTTCCTGGTTTAGACATATAATGTATATACTGAGTGTCATCAAGATGGCAACAGTACATTTTTGTCCATATGTCTGGTTGATCGTTGTGGTGTTGCCTGAGTGAAATTGTTTTTTGAAAAATCCTTGAATTTTGCAAGTTGTTTGAATAATGCTACCACTACACACCTGTTTCATTTTAAACTACTGCGTTGATCTGTAAACCCTGTGGTGGTCAGTCTGATACAGGCTGAGCCTGTGTAGCTCTGTATGCTGGAAACTTGCTGGGCCTAGTCTCATCTTCCGAAATTATCAATATTATACAATCCCATTTTAAATAAGGGATCCTGTTCATCGAGCTTTGTACTTGGATATATGGGAAGTATAGCTTACATTCTTGTAGATTCTGTGGGACCTGTATTGCTCCTGTATGGACCTTGGAACCTGTTCAACTCTCAGAGCTGGAATGCCTACTGCCGATTGATTTTGATTAACCCAGATTTCTTTGATTTTTGATAAAGGAAAGTGCTTCTTTATGGGTTCTGATCCTGGGTAATAAAATTGTGTTCCTATTGTTTAAGACCCCTGCTAGTCCTGATTTTAATTAATCTATCTACAGCTTTGTGTCACTAGGCTTATTTTCCTGCTTACTTCAGACATCGCTCAATGTCATCATCAGACTCAGAAGGACATAACAGCTCAGATAGGATTATTGCGCTTTGATTTGTTGATCAGTATGTTTCCTTCATCACCTCCTTTCCCAACTCATACTGATATTTGTTTTGTCTCAGCCTTGGCAAAAAAAAATCTACCACAGACAAAGAGACTGAAATTAAGGGTTAAGATGTTTTTTTTCTATTAGCAGACAATTTGAACGTATTGCCTTGACAGTCAAAATCAAAATTCTTAAGGGCCCTTTTATCACCTTTGTAGGTTGTTTTAGACACCCCCCCCCCCCCCAGCAAGTAGAGAGGCTTTATCATCCTTGAGTAAACAACTATTAACCTTCAGTTTTAATCAAATTCTCCTTCCTGGGGATTTTAACTGGAACTGGTTGTTCTTTGTCTCTGACAGTTTTAAAGATTAAATGACTCATTTAATCTTACAGAACTAATCAATAGCTAAACTCATCTGAATCTTAAATGCCCAGAGAAACCCTCTCTTCTTGATTTATTTTTAAGTAATGCTCCTCATAAATATTCAGATATTGGTATTTTTTGCAAAAGCTATGAGTAGCTACAGTCAGACAAGCTAAGCTCCCAAAATCAAGACCACAAGTTGGTCTAAACCAGATTTTTAGCATTTTTTGTGAGCAGGCGTTTCCTCATGATTTTTGGGACTGACTTGAGTAAGATCATCATTAAAGATGTAGAACTGGTTTGGTAAAACTTTCATAATGCTTTTACTAAAATTGTAAGTAAATATGCTCCCTTCTAAATTTAAAGTGAAAGGCTGAAACAATCCTGGGTTTCCCTTCAGCTGTTAGGTCTAATAAAGTACAAGTGTTACCTGGGCAAAGGCCATAAAATCTATATCGCAAGCTGATTAGCTGATTTTTGCCTCAGCCTCTGTCATCAAATAAGTTAGATATGAGTTTTCAAAAACTAGTAGTAACAGAATGATCATTTTTAGTATAGTACTAAATTCTTCACTTGCAAATGTAACCATGAAAGAGTTTCCAGCCTGCATTGTAAAGGACTTATGTGCTCTGATAAATCAGCCAATCTTAACTGCTTTAATGAACATTTCATTTGAGCAGAGGGCTCACCTATAACCACTCACAATTGATTCAATTAATTAGTACAGCCATTCAATTGCACTCTTCTTGATTTGATAGAGATCCATAAAGCCTTAATCCTAAAAAATCCACAGGTCCTGACAGACTTACTCTTTACTTTCTCAAGTTATTTATAGACTTTGTTGCAGAACCTCTGACTCAAATTTTAAACTTAACCTTCCAACAATAAGATTTCTAATATATGGAAATCTGCTGAACCAGCTGGCACCCGACGTCAATGTTAGAGAGACGCTGTAAAGTTTTAGTCTGAAATGAAATTGGATTGACATCAAACCCAAGGTTAGCTAACTGACATTGTGACATTTAACAATAGTTTAGTAGATGTTTGTTTTGGGTCACCATACCACATGACTAGAATGTTTGTATTCTATGTCAAGATGGCACTGGATGGAAGACAACTCAAACCAATAAAATATCAATGTCAGCTGTCGTCATTATGTGTCAAAATTGACACATAATTGGTCACCAACTGTCATAACCTACTTTCAACCAAATATCAAAGTCTAAGAACATTGGTGGGGAGATTATGTGTCTTAGCTTTAGTCCTTAAAAGTTTGTTAGTGAACAACTTGAGAAACTTTCAGGAACAAATGAAATTCTATCAGATCAGTCAAGCTTTAGAAAACAATAATAGCTGCTGCTATTAAAATGAAGAATGACACTATTGAGGCACAGCTACAAGTTTCCCAGCTCTTTCTCTTTCTTTCTCCTTATTTCAAAAAACATGTGCCAGGGTTCCATATTGGACCACTGTTGTTCTGCATACATATGTAAATGACATTTTTGATAATTTATCAAGTGCTGCGTTTATTTTTTATGCAGATGATACACTTTTTTTTTTGTTCAGCCCCTTCAGAATTCCTGCAGTCTGCCTTTGATGTTGTTCAGTCCAGTTTAACTCGAGTTGGTATTAAATGCAGACCAAACCAAGTTCATGCTAGTATTTAGGTGTTATTATTGATCAGGGCTTGACATTCAAATCAAGCATTGAAAACCTTGTTACCAAATTGAAACTTACATTTCTTTTTAGAAATAAATCCTATAACACAATGTAATCTTCTATTATGAATGAAAGCCAATAAGTGATAAGCTGTTGCACCTACAAATGTCCATAAGGCTAGGAAACACTTGATTTTTACATTTTTTAACCTTTATAGTATTATGGTGATATTCTCCATATGAATAAACCTGACAAGGACCTAAAGCATTTGGATACTGGATACCATTGTGCTTTACTTTTTATCACTGACTCTGGAAATCTCATACACCAGTCTTCTCCGCATGCTGCTGCTAAGTGGCCATCTCTGTATGTATAAGCAGACTTTCTTATTGGTGAGGTTTTATGTATAAATCTGTCAGTGGGCTAGTTCATACTTATCTGTGTCCATATACAGTATATGTACAAAGCAAAATCAATATGGCCTGTGCTCTCAAAAGATACAACAAATGTTGGTTTCCAGGGATAGAAAAGAATTAAGCAAGCAAGCTTTTAAATAAACAACCACTTCTTACTCAAATAATGTACAGAAAGACTTGAAATTGTCAGAGCTGATTACATTGGTGGAATTTAAGTTATGTGGAAAGAATCTAAAGAAATGATACTCTGGATCAATGTGATTACTCCAAAATTTTCACTGAAATCACTGCAGGAAGTTGTACTTGTCTATACATTATTACTGGACTTTTGTCTTTGATCTTATATTGCCTATAAACTGGATATTGTCACTCATTTGTAGTGTTTAACAGTTTGTCTATTTGTGTTGTTTTTGTTCATTATTGTAACAATGTTTACACTGATCTTTACCTGGTTAGATAAAGGATTTACATGTGATGTGATGTTATAATAAGAGCTTGCTATTGTTTCTAATCATTCAAGTTTAACCTACTCTGTAGGAATTAAGAATTTCAGTCCAGCATTCAAATACCATGTATTCAATTCAGTCTAATCAATCTGTCAGAATTGACAGTCAATTCAGGTGCTCCCCTTTTAATTAATACAAAAACCTGTGAAACATAAATAGCCTCTTCCTGGCTGCTACATGCTCCAGCCTGATTCAACTTTAAGAGACAATCATATGACTCTTTATGTCCTGCATCTCAGTAAGTGCATGTTTGAAGTTTTGGGTAAGCAGACTTACTCATGTAAAACATGCGATTCCCTTTACGGGCCCGAAACTGTTATGCCCAATAAAGACCCTAGAGGGTGCCTTAGCTAACCCTATCCCACAGGAAGCTATTCCCTATTGTGTAGGAAACCACACTGATCGGTTAGGCAAGTAAAGCAGCTTGCATTAGGTGTTTGCCAGCACAAAGCCGTAGACAACCAAACTGCTTCAATTAATTAGAGAACCTGTTCAATCTCACCTTCAATTCCACACACAACAGTGAAGAACCCATGTTTATTTCTTGCTGAGCAAAGAGCCTAATACCTCACTACCCTGAATTCATCACCAAGTTGAATTTCAGAGAGTGCAGGAAAGAGAATCACTACTCAATGACAAGTATGATGCACAAAGGCCCATTGTTAAGATGCTTGCTTCTAAACTTCCACAGACAAACCAGCCTTGCCTTTCAGAGCAAAGAAGTCCAAAGAATAGGTAAGTCAGCTAATCAGAAAGCCATGTGTTTCTTAGAAGACCTGCAGTTCTATCTCTTCTCACAAAAGGAGGAAATTAGGAAATGTTTTAGCTTTGATCAGAAAATCTTGCCCCACTATAGTTGTTCAGACAATACTAAAAGGTTAACTTCCTCTCTGGTAAGAAGATGGGAACCAAGCCTTAGTCATTACTATTGAAGTCAGCTCCCCAGCCTCCAGTGGGAGAGCTAATAACTACCTGACTCCCCATATCTCTGAAACTGACATTGAGGATATATATAGTTTATCCTCTAGAAGATATTCCTCCACATGTTCCTCTTGGCCACTGATGCGCAACACATACATCTATGCTCCACTATCCAAAGAGGGGACTAGAACATTCCAGGACCGTTCAGCCTCCTCTCACACTACCATGAGAGTGATGAAAGCTTTTCTGTCAGTGTCGCTTAACCAGAGAACTGTAGCATGTGATGCATATGTCCTTTTCAATACTTCCTCAGTGTTGCCAACATTGGAAAGGACCTCATAGTGCCCCTGTCTTGAAGTGCTTGGGCTTCCAATTGTCAGAAATTATTATAAAGAGCTCTGTTAAGCACTATGAGAAGAATGTCTTCTACTGCTGATGAGACCAAATCAATGGTTTCAACCTTCCAAATTAAACATTCCCGTTGTGAGCATCCCAGAGATGACTACAAATGCATCAGACATGTACTTACAGGGTAAAAATTCACCAGGTATAATAGAAAACTCCACCTTCAAGTCACTGTTCTATACAAGTATAACTATGGATGTAATGCTTGCTTAGACTCACCCACATCAGAAAGGACCACAATATGCCCCCATCTTGAAGTGCTTGAGTGTATAACTAGTAAAGCAAAGTATAGCTACTAAGCACAGACCTGTTTATCTTTTGTTGAGTGTATGTATTATTTTGTTTTGTTTGATATGGTTTTGAATGTAACCAGCTAAACTCCCTTTTAACCTGGCACCTTTATCCTACATGGATTGGCCTTAGAAATAGACACTTACCCCCCCCCCCCCCCCCACACACACACACACACACACACAGGAAACTCTAAGCTGTGATCTTTGAGTTCGCTGCTGTTTCCTTTGTTTATGCAATGCCATCCCAGCTGCCATTTTGAGTCACCCCTTGTGTTTTATATGACCCCCCCCCCCCGACACACACACACATACAACCAGACACACAAACCTGTATTTAGTACCAATTGTTAGATTTGATATTGTATGTTTTTTGTTTTGTTATCTTTCAAACAAAAGCTTTTGAATTTACTTGCTGGTCTATTTAATGTTTTGAGAGAATGAACATTGCCAGCCTCTATGCTGCAGAACTTGAAACCTTACAACATTCACTAGCTATTGATAACAAAATTTTGGTTGTAGTTATTAAATTAATTTTTAAAGAGGGTTCCAATATGCTATATTGATACAGTATTTTATGAGAATGAATCAATGAATGGCTATTCTCTCCTCTTTTAGGGTGTTGCCACAAGGTGGATTAAATGAAATCCTATTAGGCAATGTAATCGTCTATTATTAATGAAAGCCAATAACTGATAAGCTGTTGCACCTACAGAAGCCCGATAGAGAGCACCCCTGACATGTTGCTGATAATCCCTCATTTCATGAGAAACTGGTGTGTGCGCAAAACAATGGAAAGTTCTACACATCAAAATTTAACCAAAAAGTCTTTTTACTTATGTTAGTTGGGTTTAATGATGTAGCTCCTGCATCACATCTACCTAAAACTGTACTCATCAAGTTAGTTGATGATTATTGCATGATTTCTAAAATTCAGTCTGACAGGTTGAAAACAAATCCCATGTTAGGAGGTAGCAAAGGTGAATGGTGAAATTAGTACCCAGACCATTTGTTGGAAATATCTATTTACTGTAGTTGTGCTCTCACAGTTTTCCTGTACAATGAGGGATTATTGAGACATTTAAGAGGCTCTCACTTTATGAAGAGTGGTTTATATAATCTGGTTAAACTGCTATTCTCCAACCTGTCTGATCTAACTCCTAATATTATTTGACCCACTGAACCTATTAGTAGTGATGTCACTAAATCTTGAGATCTCCACATTTAATTTGGTGAGTATAAGGTTATTACAACTTTTACAAGTGATGGCCAGCACCACAAATTAAATCCTAAACGGTTATAAACCATGCTTTTCTTTGATGACTTGGTGATTACGCTGGTATTATTACCAATAGGAATCATGACCTAAAATACAAAAAGAAAAACCCAAACAAAACAAAAGATGTTGTATTATACCAGAATTTCCCTTTGAATGTAATGAATATCAGCACAAGACCCCAGTAATATACGTATCTATTTCAGTCTTTAAAGTTTTTAATGCTTTGGAAACAATGTCATTTACTCACTGAGAGTTGATGTACCTCTGTGTGAGCATGTGCCTCAGTGTGTGCACCAATATTTGAGAAAATTGCAAATATGAGATTCTGCCTGATCTTAGTGATCATGGAAATGTTCCTACCAGAGGGCTGGTCAAGTCATTGGGAGTGCTTGAATGTACCGGTCTTATGAGTCATTCAGAACACTCAGAGGGGGGGGGTCAAGGTGAGGCCAAACCCACCTGGCTTGACAACTGGCCTGATCAGGCATGTACCTGAGTAGTGTGTGTATATGTTTTAGGACACACAAAGAAGTCTGATCTCATCTTTCTTAGCATCATGTAGGTGTGACATATTTATCTTTTACAAGCCAACAGAACTGTTTGGGGTCATGAGACAGTGGCCTTCTCTTCAGTGTTTCAGTTAATTTGGGGGGGGGGGGGTTAAAAAAGAATAAATAAACAAACATAATGCCTTTTTTTGCCCCCCAGTTATTCTAATGCATCAATACATAGTTAATGTATACACATCTTTGCAGCAATGCAATTGCAGTGGTATGACTGAGACATTTGGCATTTGCTGAATGAAATGATTCTTAACACATTCACAGTGTAGAATAAAAGAAATAATTGTAAATTTTTTAATCCAGTGATATAATTCACACTAAAGTCAGAAACAAGGTACAGATATGCATTACTCAATAACTACTGTACATCAATGCTTCATTAAGCTCTTCCCCTATAACCAAATGAATAGCAACAAAGTTCTGTTGTTGACCTTGCTGTGTTCAAACAAATGACGGATAGACGTGCAATGCTATACACTGCTGTTTTCAGTCTTTGTGTAAGCTATTTCCTTTTCAATGTATTTTGTATCAGGGTAATGCCTTTTGTTTTCTCGAAGTATGCATGACACACAAGCCTTTCCAGTATGTCATCACAGAACTTGTGATAAGTATCTGCTTTCCATTAACAAATGAGAACAAAGACACCAGATTGTGCACCCTCTGTGGCCCTGTGTTTTGTTTTGTTTTTTCTGTGAGCATTTTCAAATCCTCATTTAGATATAACTACCTTGACAATCTTAACCTTAATGTGTTGAAAATCCAAATGGCTATTATGCATGAGTATTTGTCTGTGTTTCTGAGAGTTGACTGTGGGTCCCTTTGGAAATATATACTGTGTCCCAAAAATCCAGACCCATAATCTCATTAGGGACACTTGACTGGTGGAGCTAATTAGGGCCAGGGACATTGTCTTCCATCTATGGATCACGTCTCATGGACCAGTGAACTAACAGCCTGAGCACTTGCCCTGACATCTGGACACAACATGGGCTGATCCATAGTCCCCAACCATGGGAATGCTAATTACCCCCTTCAATTCATCCAAGCATGGACCTGGATCTGAGTTGTGTCTTTACATCTTTTAATGAACACAGGGACCAAAATCTCTGGGGGTGCCTTTCTGTTGCCTCTTGAAAAGTGAAAGACCTGGAATTTCATACGATAAAAAAGCATGAAATGTGCTTGATTGCTCACTCTGAAGTCCCTTGGTCCTAGAGGTTTTTCTGGAACTGTATATTTCTGTAATTATTCTTTTCATAGTGTTGGGTGTGAAAATAGGAGGAAGCAGGATCAACCTTTGTACCTCAGGCAAAGGTGATTTGAGGCTGAAAGAAAGATGAGGCATTCAGATTTGGGAGAGAGGGGATATTCTTTTATACTTATTTCAATTTGGTTCTTGCTTTGCATAGCTGTGTTGATGAAACAATTGAAAAAGAAGCAGCAGATATATTATTCCTTATCATGTTACTAAACACAAAAGCATTTGCATGTCAAGGATCTAAGTTTAAGAGCTGGCAGAGAGTGGAAATAAGGCAGAACCTCTCATACACTCATTCTTCTTCCTCCCGTCTTTCTGGAATTCGAGGCAGAAACTGCAATCCAGCCTTAGAGAAGTGTGTTCCAGTCAAGCAGCATAAGAGGATTGGTGCTCAGATACCACTTGATTTGGCCACACTGAATGGAGCTTTGTCCTCCATCCCAACAGGATTTCCATGGCACTTGTCTGGGAACATACAGGTCGAGACGCATCCCACAATCTGTTGCTTTTCTTTTTGTGTGTGCATGTGCAACATGGGGAATAATAACAATCAGAATGCTTTAAACTTTCTCACTTGCTCTGTTCAGAAAAGAAGTGTGTATGCCATCCTAGTGCCTAAATGAGTTATCCCCCTTGAATGGGCCATGGAGTTTACAAAAACATAATTACTATGCGATAGAGTCCCATTAAGGGCTCTAATTAGTGTAAGCTTAGGAACACAAAGATTGTTGTTTTCTCAAGTGTACAGGGGATTGCTATGGAATGCAAATAAAATATTCAAACATTAGGAAAGTGGTCTTTGTTATTTGGCACTAACAAATCCACCTCTCAGCACTATCAAAGTGTTCAAATGTGAAAGCTGACCTTGATTTTGCTGAGGCTTCCCAGTCTTTCTGTAAATATGTGCACTTTATTCACCATGTCCCTACAGACAGCCAGTGCTGTAAAGCAGTAAGGGTTTTTATTGCACTGTTTAGAAAGACTGGTAAAGTTTGATGGTTGCACTTGCTAAAAAGAAAAGTAAAACAGTCATGACTATGTAAAAACGCTGGCTGGGAGTGATCTAGTGGAAATTAGGGATGGAGTAGGAGCACATTGGGAACTGTAGATGGAGTTTGAAGTGGAGTTTTTCTCTAAAAATTTAAAATGATATACCTCACATAACACATTGAGCTAAAGGGCTGCAATGCAGTGTAATGTTGCTTGAACGTCCTCGTCTTCCATAAAATAGTAACTGCTACGTTGAGGGTCTCCAAATTTGACGCTTAGAAACCCTGCCTTTACTTGGTCATTATTCCTATGTTTCCTTGACCTTACAATAGTTCAACAATTTGGAAACACACTTACTCCCGTTCTTGTTGGGATGTTGCTTCCTCTCTGCCTGCTGTCTCAGGAGCTAATGTTGAGAGTAGTGAAGGACATCAACAGACAGCAGACACCTACATGAACTGGGCCAATATAAGTGGCATCTCTAATTTCTTGCTTCTCTTCCTCCCAGGCCTCCATCAGCCATTTCGGTTAGAGTTGTGTGTTTTGTTTGCCCAAAGCACACACTACATTCAACATTCCTCATTACTGACATAACTGATTACCAAAGTTATTTTTAATGAATTTTGGGTTTTAAATAAAATTAATTTGTTTAACCTTCATTGTGATTCCCTGTTTTTCATTTACTTTTGGTCAGTTTGCAAGTTTGATTAGAAGATTGATACTGCTCCCATGTCTGTATGAAAAATATGAAGTTACAGCGAGCTGGCCAATACAAAGATGCATCAGATGACTAGACTACATGTTAAAGAGGTCACCCCTAATGAGAAGCCCACCTCGATGTAGCTTCTGGGCCTCTTTTAACTCATTGTCTTGGTTCCCAGGCCCACCAGCACCTCTTTTGGCAATCTTGGTTCCAGTGGCTTCAGGCAACTGAAGTAGGCAAGTGGAATGGCACCAAAAAGACAAACTATTCCAAATCATAACATGTCTCTTTTATGCATAGTAGTCCTACATGCTTTTTGGATAATTTGTATTTACTCCTCTAAGCCCCTGAATGTGTTTTTATTGTCATCTGATTGTAACTGGAAGAGTCTATGGTTGATCTAACTCATTTGTTCAGACAAATCAAAACTAGCTGGTTTGTGCCAGGTCCAGTATTTGCATTTATATGAATGACGGGATGCCTTTATCAATAAAGCTTTTCCCAATGAGCTCTGATAATCCTCCAAAGCTTGCGGTGTCATCGAGTGATCGGGCACTGTGGCAGCAACCAGCAATATGTCTCACAAGTGTAAATTAATACAGCTTACCATACATTTACAACATTTTAATTGCTTGATTTTTCCAATACAAATATGTAATCTGTGTATATGCTTAAATTCAGGAAGGTAACCTGGGATTATGAGTAGCAGCAGTTGTTTCACAAAACAAAAGCTGCTGGCTCTGTGTCAGTAACTAAACTGCCACTTGATGCACAGCTGCACTCTTCAGCTAATCAAGCCAAACTCTCACCTCTCTGCAATTAACAAGTCCCAGTAAAACTGCCTCCAACTGCTATGAGGATGCATTTTAAGAACTACTATAATGATTATTTAGTAATTTAGCTTTCCCATTATAGTTTAGAGTAATTTGACCCATTTTAGCTTTTGGGTTTGACAAAAAGTTACTCTAGATCACTTTTACTCAATATAGTTATCTAGAGACTTATATAAGGGTCATGAGTTAAATGCAAGTGCAGATGTATATCAAAAATGGTGAAATATTTTGAGCAAAATAAATAAATATATGAATAATTTTAATTCTGGTGTTCAACAGTAAGGTAGAAACAATTTCAGAGAGGAAGCACAATTCTGATGATGATCAAGTTCTAAATTCTTTTGAAGAGGAATTAAAGGTAGAGTTTTTCGCAGCTTTGGAAATTGGTTTCACCTCTCAGGCCACATAGAAGATGCATACATTTCTGCTATATGCCCCCAGACAGAGGCTCTACAGTTACTAATCTGGATTCACAAATAAGTACTAAACTACTCGAGAAAAAAAATAAAATTACGTTACCAGAATTTCCCGGTCTTTCAAAGAAATTATTTCCCAGAACATTTCCAGGACTATTTTACCAACGTAGGCTTGTATGTCAGATAGAGATCACACCCTAGACTAACAAATTATTCTATGTAGCACTCCTTTAAAAACACAGTACAGTACAAAAGTTTTAGGCACTTCAGCTGTTTAGATTCTTAGCATGCATTACAATGAAAGAGGCATCTGATTGGTCCCAAATTCCTTCTGCAGCACCACAGTGGGCCAAAACATACAGCCATTATCATATAGAACTGTCTTCAGAGACAAAAACAATATAAAGACCTGCAGCAGATGACCTTCTACCCACAGAGCCCTGGTCTCAACATCATGGAGTCAGTCTGGGATTACATGAAGAGACAGAAGACACTGAGAAAGCCTAAATCCACAGAAGAACTGTAGTGAGTTCTCCAAGATGTCGGAACAATCTACCTGCAAAATACCCGAAAAACTATGTAACTAGAAGAGCTGTTTTATTGGCAAAGAATATAGGATATATCAAATATGCATTCAATTTGTTTTTTTTTTTTTTTTTGTTAACTACACTTTGTATGAAATTAATTAATACATAAAAACAATTCATGGCGTTATTTTTGAAAGCACCCTCAGTTTATTTCTGATACATAAAACTTTTTTCACTGTGCTGTATGTTTTATTCTATGGCTCTGTAATAAAAGGGTAACATCAGCTTTTAACTATATTGGAAAACTAAATCAATTTTTTTTCTATAAAATAAAATTAACAATTCTTTTACCACAACTATATTAGTCTGATCTCTTAAAATGCAAGTATCACAGACAAATGTGAGACTGAATTTAACTTCCAATTTTTAGCTTCTGCTTTGGCAGCTGGTGGGAGGGTTAAGGGAAACTTAAAAGACCACATCATGCCAGGTCAAGATCAAAGTACTACACTGTGATTTGTCAAATCTGGAATAGATGTAATGTTAAAAACACAGTTTCAGACTTGTAAAACCTTTATTCTATCTTGGAACCAAAGGTAAATTTTACCTTGCAGCAGTTCTGTAGTTCAGCTCAAACTTCAGCACAAAATCACTGTTCACATTACAAACCTGAGGGATTTGCAGGCAAAAACACACATATCATTGTAACTTTTGCTAACTGACATTAAAGCTAAAGCCCATTACCATCCAACGTTTACTAATGATTGCATTTGAAACATCTATTCCTTTACAACTTTTTGTACAAAAAATGCAATTTTATCCAAACTTTTTTTTCATAAAACTGATGAGATTCGGGGTGTATTCAAAAGTTTATAACTTTTCAGAGTGTTTTAAAACATTACCAAGTGTGGCTCATATACTCTCACAATTGCCTTTCTAACCTTATTTAGTGCAGTAACATCAGCTACCAGGTGTTATGGAGATCAGGCAACTCACTTTCAAAGAAAAAAAAGGGAATAATTATTTTCGAGGATGACACAATGACACATTATTCATCAAAATTATGACATTGTTCCTAAGCCAAAGTTTAATTGAGGTTTAATCACTAAAACTACATTATTATTTTAAAGCCTTTAAATGTTATATATTTTTTTCTTTCTATCTTTCTTTTTTCTTTTGTGATTTTGTTTTGTTTTGAGAAGTGTATGATCTAGGATAATTCAACTCATCATTCTGGATAGAATTTTCTTTTAAAGAATTTTAAAATTTCAGGACATGTTCTGTAATAGATTTGTACATTCTAGTGGAAAATTATGAAAGCCTTCTCATTTAGTACTTTTTCTAAAGGAATAAAGATCTTTCTTGTGAAGCATTTTCACACAAAAGACAAATTTTACACTGAGCTGGTCAAATGCAGATGGAAAGAAAATCTTCCCCTAGAATAAAAATAAGAAATTCCCTTTAAAATACAAGGATTATTGCTCTTGATGGAATTTAAATTAAAGAAAGGACTGATGAGTTAGCTGAAAAAAAATTTGGCATTTTTGGCTGTAATTATTACTGGGGAGGAGGAGAAAAGTTACCTGCATACTGTATACTTCAACAACAGATGTAGACACATATGGCTGTGTGCTTGCACAAACACATACAAAAACACTATGATATATACCTTTGAAGACACTTGCCTATGCACACCAGGTCTGAGCTGCCAAGACCTTTTCAGATCACCCATCTACTTCTACCTCGTATCCTTGCAACCATACACACACCATGATATAAGGTGTTTGTGTGTGGTAGGTATAGTCTGTCTGTCACAATAGCCACAAAATGCTTTGACATCTCCCGGCTGTGTTCACCAGGCTTTGTGATCCCTCCTGTCCCTCCGCTATCCATCCCTCCCTTCTGCCCCCATCTTTTACCTTATGATAGAGGAATCACATCCCATCATGTCTAACCGGCTACACACTGCTTCTGACCCCCCTACCTCTCTGTACTATGATTAGACTGCAAGCAGTGTTTAGATATTTCAGACCACTCTCAACATTGCCTGAATGAGGGTGGCCATTAACCCTGTCGTCATTGGGCTTGCAGGGCACCTTTCATTTTTTTCACCAGCACTGATACACCAACTCCTGGTATTTCAACTATTTCTACTCAAATGCTTCTTCCATACGGTCCTCTGAGGGAACTGCCAGCTCTAAAAGAAGCTTTTGCTTTGAAGAAAGCATCTAAATATAATGTTTTCAGGCAAACATAATGTTTTTTTTCTTTTTTTTTTCTCCTTGATTTCTAATAAGGTTTATTGACTTTCATCCAGAATGGTCAAATGATACTGTTAACATTGAATTGAATGAGTTGCAGTGATTGTTTTTGCATCATATGCACGAACAAAATTAACTGAATTACAAGTCTGAGAGGAATTGGTGTGACTTTTTTATTTATATATTTTTTTAAATTCCATTAATTTTGTTCAAAGGGTTAACATGTTCTCTTCTTTCATTGCCTAAGGGAATTTAAACACTTCGGAGAATTTTGGATTTCTCAGTCTTGTATCTGCATTAGCAATTGTCTGTTTATGGACAGAAGAGAACACCAAACCTTAAGGCTATGCTACCATTTGCTCAGATTTCTAGTCACTGTGATCAGTTTTAACTTTGACCATATTTTTTGGTGAGCTTTAAATATCAAACCGATTAGATGACAGCTATTTGTGGTGTAAACTGAAAATTACTTAAGGGAAAGGGTTTCAGACACAACCCCTTTTTGATTGGTGTATTTTTTAACTTATTTTTAAAGTATGATAATAGCCAGTGTGTTTGTTTCATGTCTTTCCTAAAACACAGAAATCTCTAAAAGTTGTGGGTAGATTTTGGAGATTTTTTCTATTTAATTGATGGATTGGCACAAAAATGTATACATACATACATGTTCCTAATGACTATGGTGATCTGACTTTTTATCTTGGGCTATCAACAGGTAAAAATCTTATTTGTTCAATAACTTTGTTTATGACCAAATACCTGCAAAAGTGAAATTCCCATATTTAGAGCTAATTAGCAAATTTTAACATGCTAAAATGCTAAAATAAGATGGCGAACATAATATTCATTACCTGCAAAAACATGTTGCTTTGTTGATTTTAGCATTTATCTCAATGCTCCACTGTGTATCTACCTCACAGATGCTTTAAACTCTGAAGGTCTGGTGACAATTTTTCTGAGCTACATATATTAAAGATCATGAAATAATTTCCTAAAAAACACTACTTTGGTGCTGCAAAGATATTTTATAATGTTAAGATGACTGAGTGTCTCATCTGATCACTGGTGTCATTGCTGGTGTCTTGTCACAATAAAATCTTCTATCATTTTGTTTCCCACTCAAGGTTGCTGCAGACCATCAGCTAAAATCTTTAGTCAACACTCTGATTCAAACCAGACAGGCAGCTGAAGCCACTGATGTGTGACATAGATAACTAGAGAATTTTATTAACAGACTGCTTGTTGATCAATGCCAATCATCCCCACATATCTGATAAAAAGTTCCTTTGTGGTTGCGCTACATTAAACACTAGCCATCCATCAAGATGATGGCTAGTTAGCCAACATTTTCTCTATCCATCAAGTATCAGGCTGACTTTCTATGTCAGTTTTCAATTCAGTTTGTATAAAGAGACAGATGAAAATGAAAAGACTGCATTGATCTAAGCTCAGCTTTGGAAAGGGAAGATATACGGGAAAAGATGAGGTGACTGACAGAAAGCTGAAGAGAGAAGCTGATGGTGATGAGAGAGGGAACGCATGTAACACCCACAGTGCCAATGGGATTAGCATTATTATTATGCATGTGCTATCCAGCAAAAAAAAAACTTCCCTCATTTCATTTACACAATATAGACCCTATTACTGAGAGATATATGTACTTTGGTAATTACAGCGTAAACTATAGGCTCAATTTAACAACAACACAAACCTAGTATAGTTATAGTATCATAATGAAGTATCATTGTATAAATATATTATTGTATAAAATAAATTTTGCTTATGTTTATGTACTGTTTCATACATATTCTGTAAAATGTAGCATATTCAAACACAAAGTTTAAATAAAGAAGGTGTATATGATTTTGATAAATAATTTTCAATACATTTTGGCAGGACAAGTGAGTCCCCAAGAGAGGGCTGGGCAGTTAATACAGAAGGAGAGAGAGAGCAAAGGGTAGAGGAGAGAGAGAGAAATGAACAGGAAGAATGTATTTTTGAATACAGAGACAAGAGGAAATGAGAGAAAGGTGGCAGGTTGTGAAAAAAAACACAGTAAAGGAGACTGAGAAAAAGAGCACAGATGAAACAAAGGGAAAATAAGTCTAATGCTGGGGGAGACCAGGCTGGAGGAGCGTTGAGAGGAGGAGAGGAGAGAAATGAAGTGAGGAAGTTGATTTCACTCAAAGAGACATATTTCTGCATGAATTTTAGAGCTCTTGACATCCATTTTTTGCTCTCTAAACAGTTTAAAATGTACATATGTAGATCAGAGAAATAAAATACCCTGACCAAAGCCATGCTGGTCACACTAGCATTTTAACATTTTGTTGCAAATTCAGTTCATTCCAATGATGTGGGTAAAGGATATCCAGATTTTTTTTTATTGTTACAGCATATACTATTCCTTAAAAGTAGCATGATTTGAGAAGATTCATGAGACAAATCCAGAGCATTTACCAGATAGTTAGATTAGATAGCTTTATTTTCCATCTTCAATAAGTCTTTATCAAACACAACAGTGTGCAATGGTGAACAAAATGCCAGTGGGAGTAAATTGAATAGTAGAGAGAAAATTGAGAGAAACCCCAGAAGCTATTGACTACTGACTAGTGTGTTAGCCATTCACCAACCACACCAGTTCACTAACTAGCTCTGGAAGTAGTCACTTCATCACCCAAACAGAATATTTCATAATGTCTTGTAAGTCTCTGGAGCTTGTCTTATTTAATTTGATTATAATTTAACAATACATTTTCTACATTTTTTTTTTATGTAGATCACCTTCAAACAAGCATGGGCTTTTTTTTCAGCTTTAGTGTGTGCTAGGCAGAGTGCAATAGCAATGTTGACAGTTGAGGATGTATTTTGAGATAATAGAGATTCAATAGAAATAAAAATCTCACTGCACACACTGATCTCATATCTCACATTACACAAAGTCATGTACATTTGGATACTCGGGATATCGGATATTCAGATCTGGTGACTGGGGAGGCCACTGAAGTTCACTGAAGTAATTGTCATTTTCATGAGAATAGTTTGAGATGCCTTTAGTTTTTTAACATGATGCATTATCCCACTGGACATAGCCATTAGAAGATGGTAAACTGTGACTCTATTTTCAATTCAGTTTTATTTATAGAGCACCAAATCATAACATGCATTATCTCAAGGCACTTTACTGATTAAGGTCAACACATTTCAATATTACAGAACGAAACTAAACAGTACTCACCATGAGCAAGAACTTGGCAACAACTTAACTCACCTTGAAAGCCATGTGCTCATAAAGCGCCACAATCACCCACACTTGTCTTCACACCCAACCCATAAATGAAGGAGGAGACAGAAGAAAAAAGGACACTGGATGGAAATAAAAAACTGGAGTTTCTGCTGAATTTTGAAAATGTTTCTAGTTAGTGTATTACTACACTCTGTATAGTTGATACAGTGGCTGTTTTTGGGTGAATAAAAGGTCCAGTGGAAAAATTTGTTGGAAGGCAAACATTGAGTACACTTACTACACAGTGAGCATGTTTAATACAGGTTGGGTCAGGTCAGGGGTGTTGCATCAGTGGGTTGAGTTGCCAGAAATGGGTTGTATAGCTAGACCTGTGCAGGAGACCAATAAATGTTTAATGATTTGTATGGAGGTTAGCAACTGATACTTGCCACAGGAGGAGTTTAATGGGTTGAAGTCTCCTGTTTGTAATCTTTTAGCATATTGAATATACTTTATCTTATTTTTTGACTGTTTTTTTCTTTACTTAGGGACTCGGATACATCAGCTTTACTATCACAGGTAACAGTAACCATTAAGAAAAAGAGCTACTCTTGGACAAAACTAAGAGATGCTAGCACTCTGTACCTATGAGTACTGGCCCAAGGCACTGTTGATTTACACCAGAATTACTCAGATTTGCAACAGACCATTATCATTTACTTATTTTTTGATGTTCAGTTGCATCCAAATATTTTAAAATTTGCTGCTGTCCACAATCCATTAATACACAATTTATTTATTTTTTTGCCAAACAGGCTCAAATTAGGCTTATGTTAATTACAAAAAAGGGTCAATTTTATTGTTGTCTATTCCATATTGTTGATTCTGATGATTTAAATTTGCATTATTCACAGCCATTATTTGACTCAGTATAAATATTGAATAAAGTTGTGTTTTATAACAATGTATGTTTCATGAATTATCTGATGTATTTTTTTCATGATCGAAAGTGCAAGTCCCTTTGAGCTGCCAGGTTTAGAGAACAGCAAGAAGGATGTTAAATTCTTAAAACTGTGTTGATAATGTCTTTTTTCCCTCTGAATTTTACAGCAATAGCCACCAACCACTGCTTTGTGCTCTTACAATGGAAGATATTTTGATCTTAGGTGTTTTGAAATACTCACATTTTTATTGGTGCACTATTGCAGAATGCTTTGATATCTGTTTATCTTCCATTTATTTGACTTATTATTCAGTTAACATTCAAATTAAATTATTTAAAATGTAAATGCATCCTTGCCCTCATTCAAAAAAAAGTAGATAAAAATGGAAGAGATGCCAGATGTATTGTTGATCGAGGAGAATCCTTCCAAGTTATGAAGAAAAGAAAGTGATAAACTGCTTATACGACAAATTTTCCTTTTATAATCAGATTTTCATCTGTAGAGCTCGCTATTTTGAGTTTTTATACATTTTCTGGTTGAAAATCTGATTATAAAAGGAAAATTTGTAGTCCAACAATAAGCAGTTTGTCCCTTTCTTTTCTTCATTTGTGGCTACCCCTGTGTCAAATGTCAAATGTCAAATATGACTAAAACAAGGCTTCATTAAATTCTCAACAATGACCTACTCAATACATTAAAATGTATTTTGATTTTTTTTTCTTTTTTAAAAATGCCTGTAAAGAAAAAAAAAAGTTACATCTGTGGTGTTATAGGTCAAAATTGACCCAGAAGTAATTATAGGTAGTGTAGGGAGAAGTCTTATCATGAATACCAAAAATTACAAAAAAAAAAACAGAAAAAAATGGTAATAAATATATAATAATAGTATGATAATATTGTGTACTATTATTGAAATTATGTTTCATGCCAAGAAAGGGTAGTGACCTGAATTTAATTGTGGCAAGCAGCAAATACCCCCACTTTTTTCACCTTCCCCCCTCCCCACTTGTTAAAATTCAAACATGGGTCAAATTTGACGGGCAAACACTAAGGATATAAACCCTCTTCTAAACACAATTGTGGGTTAAAGATATCATTAAACCTGTTGAAGGACATACAACACAGAATGCATTGAGCTCTCTCTAAGGGTTAACTTGGGCTGATGGCAAGAGGGTGAAAAGTATGGGTTAAGTGTGGGGTACATCAGCATTAGGGCATGTTCCACTCTGACAGTCTCTTCCTCTGTCTGCAGGCGAGGCCACAATCCCAAAAACACCGCAGCTGTCGCACTGACAAGGGGGAATAGTAGGAGAGACATTGCGCTAATGTGTGTGTCTGTGTGTTTATGTGTGTTCCTTAAGGCAGGTAGGAAAGGACAAGACACCAGTAAAGTGTTTAGTTGGGGAAGGTTAAAGCTGTTTTTATGACTAATATAGATTCTATATTTATCCTTTTTATTTTCATTTTTATATCTTCAAATCTATCTCTTTTTTTCCTACATACATTCCACATTTGCAGATAAAACAAAACAGTATCAGTATTATCATCTGTATAGCCATCACCATCACTATCATCATCAATATTATCCTTATCTTCATCATAATCATCATCATCCTCAATTTCGCTTTTATTATTTTCATCATTGTCAGTGCTATTTTCGGCATTTCACCATTGGCATCAACACGATCATCGTCATCAACATCTTGAACACCATCATCACCTTTAAAAGCACAGTACATGCTGTACTTGTGAGTTATATCTACACACATTTGTTCAAGCCTACAAGTGGAGATACATGCTAATACAAACATGCATCAATATTACAGACTTTTTATCTTGGTTTAACTGAATGTACATATGGAGTATATACACACACACACACACACACACACACACACACACATACACAAAAACTCCACACTGCAAAAGTGTATCTACTGGAGCTTTTCTCTGAATGTAATTTGTTTTATAAGCCTCCCATCCATTAAAGTAACCCATACTGCCATCAATCTTTGTACTTTATCAACAAGCAGTCTCAGATTCTTAAAGTGATGCTCAATTAATTTCTTGCAGGGCTACACTGGTTCCTACCCCACCATGCACAACATGTGCTGTGTGCACAATTTATGAGGGTCTCCTATAAAAGTGGGCGGTATTGTATATCTTTCACGCTTCACAACTCAGAGATGCACGTACTGCAAAGAACTCAGGATCTATATATCTCATGTCACTTTAAATATGCAAATCAACTAATGAAAAGTTTGTAAAGTAACATGGCAAGGTTTGGAGCAGGCAGAATGAAAATGAGCACGGGAGGGAGACAGAGTTAAGGAGTTATCAATAACCCTATGTTATGTCTCCCTCAGCAAAAACAAGGTCACACACATTCATGCAAAAATGTTAAGTTAAGGTTAAATCAGGTAGTTAACACATACAGTAAACATACGGAAATGGGAATTTGTGCATTCACACATATATGACTTCAATATAAGAATCAAACACACAATATGAAATAATTTCTTTGGGCTATTTTTTTTTTCTTGCTGTTTTCGCATTAGCTGGGCAGTGATCATGTATTTGCCTATAATAAAAATCTCCATTTGTTATAGCAGGAGCATGTCTCATTCATTATCAGAAGCAAAAAATAAATAAAATAAGTGTTTATACAGATTGCTAAAATACTGTAGAAAATGGAAAACTTTTATTAGCTGGATAAAGGTACTTAAATCCCCTATGGTGAAGATTATGATTAATGGATACTGGTCTGACTGTAGAGTCTGGATCTGTAACGGTGGGCCACATACTTAAACAAATATTATTTTATTATTCATTTATTATTATTATTATTATTATTATTATTATTATTATTATTATTATTATTATTATTATTATTATTATTATTATTATTAAAGGTCTGAGTATTAGTCCTATTATTGTCCTATTTTTTTATTAGTATTATCTCTATGATCTTATTGACTTGCCTTCACCTGTGTGTTACTTTGAATTAGAGGATGGAGATCCAATGAATCGGGACAATGCAGCTTCTGGATTTAGACTCACTGGATTCACTGTAAAACTTCTTGTGTTATTAGTTCTCAGTCTTATTAATTATTAGTTCAAAGATGATGTGAGACCTAAAAAAAAGGGAATGTTTGTGAATTTTTTGATCACTAATTCATTTGTTTTCATCTTGGAAAGAACAGGTCACCTCATCGACATAACGTTGTGACTTTTGTCATTCCCATTTTTTTCTTTTTCTCCTTTCACATGAAAAGAGATGAATTAGAGGACATTTAAGTATGTTGTTATAGTTTGTAGTTTACAATAAAGATCTTTTTTCTCCATCTACTATTGAGGACTGTAAAATATTGTTGAACGCTATGGATAAATCTCATAGTTGACCATATTTTGAGATTTCGTTTTTTTTTGTTTCCACGGCTACGGAATGAGCCTTGGTTTGAAATACAAAATTTCATTGCAAGTCTCTCTTTTTTTATGACTTTTTCTATTTTTAAGTTTGAATGTGGAAAGGTTTAATAAAACTAAACTTAAAAATGTAATTTAGAGGGAATTACAAATTGAAAAATAATCATACTTTTAATCTCCTCTGGAATTTGACGACCAATAGAGAAAGGTATACATAATTAGCATTCTAACATCCAATGTTATCTTTAAAGTAGCTTATAGCAAACACCCGTTTACTCAGTTGAAGTTGAGATGAGAAGACAACCAAAATGGTAAATAAAATGAAGTTAAATTAGGAATTCTTTTTCCTTCCTTTTTAGTCTGTACTAAGTCACTCAGGTTGAGGGAGCCCTCACTGAGTTTTCATAGAGTCATAAATCATGACCTAGAGCTGTGAATTCAGTGTTAACTTTATCTCATTTCTGAACAGAGCTTCTACATCAGAGAGCGGCTGAAGAGGCATCAGACAAAGATAAGATGTGGAGGCTCATGGTAGTTTATATTCTGTAGCAACCTCAATGTAACTTCTCTAATTAAAACTTTTTCAACATAACTCATTTTGGGTAATACTGTCATTTTCATGAATGGTTAAAATACATTCACAGACTGCTTCCACTTCCATTTATGTTCCTGACAAGGTCAAATATTTATTTCACAAATGGATGAGATGCATCTTTTACTTTCAAAGATAACAAGGTAGATTTGAGAATTAAATAAAATTTCAGTGTTTAGATGTAAGATGAACTATACTAAGTTCATCATAAACTATACTAGAATTTAGCTTCACCTGAATGATCTTGTTACAATGTACATTTATTTGATTTCTGTAGTCCTCAGTTATGATCACTCTTCACAGTAATCTTTTACACTGTGGCTCAGGAGATAGAGCCGGTCGTTCACTGATCTGAGATTCAATGGTTTGATTCTTGGCCCCTCCAGTCTACAACTCAAAGTATCCTTAGACATCATACAGAACCACCTGATGGTTGGGCTTTCAGTATGTGTGACTATGTGTATGAATGAGATGTATGAATGTGTATATGTGAATGGATGAGTGGTGAATGTGGCATATAGTGTAAAGATGTTTGAGTAGTTGATAAGACAAGAAATGTGCCATAAGTGCAGTCCATTTACCGTTAATCCAATTGATTAGTGAAGCAAACATTTGCTCAGAGTAACCTTTGTGTGATGAGAAAAATAAAGAATAACACAAGTGCTCTTGGGAAAGTAATATCTAGAGGAAAAATAGGCCTTCATCAGTGGGTATGGTGTAGTTTAAAAAGCAAGCCCACTTCCTGAAACTCAAGTGGATAGTGAATGGTAAAAAGCCTTCATTAAATATAGGATAATAATCACTTAATTTAATTGACCTAATCTGCACACTTAATTTTCATGGGTCTAACTTTTATTCAAACTTTTCTTCATACATATCATATCAAGAGTCGACAAGTAGATTGCTTATTATTATTTACAAAAGTATCAATTCCAATAAAAGACAAAAAGAAATGTTATTTATTATAAGATATAGATGTCAAGTAGTTTTAGTCTTTCACCCCACAAGCAAAATATATTGCACACATTTTGCTTGGATTACCATAGATGTGTAGTGTTTTACCATAGTGTAGGGTACGGTGGATTCAGAAAGATCGGAGGTCAATCTTTGGTCGATTAGATCAACTGTATCAACTCCTCTAGCAAAATGTTTTTGGATTTGCTACCGGCCTGGATGACATTCACATGACCCAAATCCCATGGGTGGTGTGTGTGTATGTATGTGTGTTTCATGTGTGATAGTGGCTAGTTTTCATATCCATAGTGGCTTTCAACAGTCCCTTAAGTGCTTGTTACGCTTGTGTAGGTGCTTACTCAGGCGATCCCCAAGGGAGAGCACTCGAAAACAAGGAACAAACAGTAGAGGAAAAAAAAAATCTACAAAACAAAGTAGAGCAAATGGAGGAGTAAAGTGATGCTATAAAAGATGCATTATCAACCATCCTCCATTCGTCCATATCTGTTCTGTTATTTCCCCAGGCGGTCTGCCTGCCTGTCAGTCTCCTATGTGTTCTGATGGCTGTCAGTTTGCAAAAAGCTAAATGAATAAGTGAAACCCATTGATATTCACACGTAACATAAACCTGTACAGCTCTTTTTATAAGTCTGTGTTGTATTTTATTTCAATACCTTACTGGCATCAAGCACAGTTGCAGAAGATGCCAGTTATTTATAGCCTCCTGACAACCTCAATCTTGATGCATTAGTTAGTGGGTCATTTTCTGATCCAAATAAATTAGCCATGTTGTTCTTCATGCCACAAGGTTTCACTGTATGATAGCCAAAGTTAAAAATATGAGCATGAACACTGTAGTAATTATACTGCTAGATTATGATAAATTGGGCTTAAATATCAGAAGAACTATTGATCCCCACAGTATTTGATACAGTTGTTCAATATGTAGTTAGGAAAGAGGAAACAAATAAAGAATATATACACTGTAACCTAATAGAAAATATACAAATGCTAATCTGCAAAAGTAAAAATCAAGGTGTGAGGTAGAATTGGAGTTTGGACAAAACTGAAAACTTACAAAGTTGAATATCAATAATTTGACAGAAAATATTTGAAATGTGCAAGGCTAAACTGAATGAAAAAACATACTATGGGTCAGACATTAATTTGCAGTAGTTTAACAGCAGAGTACTGATGGAGGTGTGCAGAAAGAGAATGAATCTGCACTGGATGACCACAGGAAGGACGGACCTCCTCTGGCGTTCAGTGGAGCACTTAGTCATCCTGAGTCTCTAGCTGAATGTCCCCCTCTGGCTGCCAGAGCACTGTGTAGAGGGTGGGAGACACTGTCCAACATCGAGACGAGTTTTGACAACATCCTCTTCTTTGCACCTACATACAGAGGGTCTGGCTCTGCCCCCAAGACTGAGCCAGCCTTGTAAATCAGTTTGTTAAGTCTGTATGTGAAGGCCACCTTCAGGCTTCTATCCCAGAGGATCACAGCTAAGAAAATGGTGCTGGCCATCAAAGATTCACAAAACTTTTGTAGCATGGTGACACATATCTTAAAGGACCAGAACCTCCATAGGACAAAAAGTTGACTCTTGCCCTTCCTTTAGGGAGCTGCAGTCCAGTTTACTTTGCTGTCCAAGTGGACACTGAGGTATTTGTACTCTTACACTCATCATCTCATCATTTCTCTCCTAATGGAAAGAGGAGTGGCAGTAGTCCTTGATCTCCTGGTCCATACCAGCCCTTTTGTTTTGTTGATGTTCAGCTGCAGGTGGTTAAGCTCACATCATCAACAAAACTATCCACCACCTTCTGCTACTCTTACACAATTTTCCCTCATTGCACCGACAACTGCTGAGTCACTGGAAAACTTCTGTAGATGGCAGGTCTCCATGTTGTACCTGAAGTCTGAGGTGTACGGGATAAAGAGAAAAGGGGACAGGATGTTCCCCTGAGGAGTTGCAGTACTGCTCACATCTGTGACACACAGTTCTGAAGGTGTACATACTGAGGACATCCTCTTATGTAGTCCATAATCCAGGACAACAGAGCAGTCTCAACTTGTCATGCAATCATTTTCTTCCCAGGCAGGGCAGGCCAAATGGTATTAAAGACAATGAAGACATCAAAGAACATAATTCTGGCTGAACCTCCTGGCCTGTCCAGTCATGGTGGAATAGATGTATGATATCATATATATCATATATCATGATGCCCACTCCAAAATTTAGCTGGTAGGAGAACTGGAGGGGCTCCAGTGAAGCCTTGCCTGGTGGATAGAAGGAATCCTGGACCAGTCTTTTAAAAAATGTGAGAAGTCAACCCGACCAGCTTTCCTTGGTACAAGGACAAGACGGGATGTCCAACAAAACACACTTACTTTCCCTAGATTTAAACTGAGGTTAAATAAGTGCTTAGGTATGACACACAGCTGGGGGGCACAAGACTGGAGCACCCTTGGGCTGATGCCATCTGGACCGGAAACCCTAAGCACCCTCCTCTCCTGGTCACCTGTGATGGTCAGTGGGTTGGAAGTGTCATTGTTGTGGGGTAATTGTTGATCAAAGAGGTCATTGTGAGGCTACATGTTGAATATAATGAAGACAGTTCGGCTCAGTGGTGCTGCTGACGTTACCATCTACCCTCTGACTGCTCAGCTTGTAACCAGTGATGGTACTCATACCACTCCAGACTTCCATAGTGTCATTTGGAAGCCTCAGCTCGACCTCCCTCCTACAGGCCTCTTTTCCTTATCTAATATGTACTGCTGTTTCTGGATCCTATTTACTGTCTTCCTGCCTCCTGACCTGTACATCGTCTTCTTGTCTATCAGAAGTGCTTTGATGTCCACAGCTTGTCTCTGGCTGACAGCTGACAGTTTTGACCAGAACAGAGCTGTGCACACAGAAGATGATGTACTCTGTCAAACAGTCTCTGTATTCTCTATTCCTCAACTGTCCACCCCGCTAGAAATGTATCTCCTGTATCTCAATTGGTCACCTCCTGAGTGCTTGAAAGGTGGGTAAGAAAATCTAGTAGAATGCTATCAATCAGCAATGTCCCTTCACTGATAAATCACTCAACACAAAGCTGTTTCTTTACCTTGTGGAGAGAATATGGATCTTTGAAACATTCTGAACCTTTGGATCAAGCATTGTTTTTTTTTGCAGGTTTTGTTTCAATGATTATGAGAGCATTGTAACTTTCTGGGCATCATCATTGTCATGGTCTTCCTTTCAAGCAATGTAAATTTATTTTTGGCTACTTAGGGGCAGTGCAACAAGCTATAAATATATATTACTGATAATATATGTTTACAGCTTATAGCTGGATATGTAAACAGTTAACTATATACTGAACCAACAGATTCAGTAGTTCCTCTCTTCCTAGAACAGAACTCTGTCTGAGTGTTTGGAACAAGCTAAATGTGTGGATCAGCATAGAATTAATTATGCTACAGAGGTGTTTCGACAAGTTTCTATGGACATTTTAACATGTTTAGAATTTTTTTTTTCTTTTTGCCGTGACTGTGAGTTCAAGTTGACTTCAGCTGCCACCCTCCACAAGGAGCAAGTTTTTCAGGGCCATTCTTCAAACCAAAAGGGGAGAGTATTTAACCAAATATTAAAATATAGTTGACATACTCTTAAAAAGAAAAAAATAAATCAAAGATATACAATTTAGACTTGATACAGTTTTAAACTGTCTAAACATGAACCAGCACATTGTTTCTCTGTTTCTCTGTTATTTTACTTGCCCATGTTATTTTCAGCTCTGGCCAGGTAAACTTTGTTTCTTATTTTCTGGTAGTAAAACTGTGGCACGGCAGCTTCACACTGTTAATACCTTGTAATCCCTACTATCTCTGATAAACACACATCTACCCCACTGTCCTTGCTGTAAAGATCTAATATCTCATCAGATATTATCTTTCATGATTTTAGTACAATCTCATTTTTTTGCTATGCAATCAAAGCACTGATAGTACTCTTGACTTTGATATTAGACACAGCAGAGCTTTTGATTTGCAGCAAATAATCTTGGGGTAACATATATGGGATAATATTTCTATTATTTTTTTTATTCAAAGGGAACAATTTATTTATAAAACACACTGCCTAATTGTTAACAATATCTTCTGTTAGACTATATACGGACAATTTTGTCTTTAAATGGCTTCAGGTTCCTCAAATGTTGTCCATCTCTGTTATGATAGACTAAATGCAGTTTGTTGATTACATATTTATTGTTTTTTTCATATTGCTACAGTTGGTTTTGCATTTTACAAGATTGGTTTTATTGGAAAATTTTAAATAATGTTCTACCCCAACAAGACCAATTATATTATTAAAAAAAAAATGTTCAGGTCTTTTTCTCTCTCTGGACAGTTAATCATTCCCTCTGTTTTCTGTGCAATTGAGACTTTGGTCAAGACTGAGAAATAGCAACAACTACTGAGCAGATTTTTATTAAATGTGTTGCACATCAAAGATCCTAAGATGATTTCAAACTTCTCAAATTCCAATGTTAAGTCAAAACTTCAACTCTATTAATACACCGGCTCATTAAAAGTAATCTTCAGAACTCATGGACAAATTTTCTTTATATTTGCTGTGAGCATGAAGAAGATGAATCCTAATCTTTTTGTGACCCCTTAACTTTCCTCTATTACCACCACACTGTACTTTTTGAGTACACAACAGATACCTGTATCTAATGTGTAGGGTACTGTAAACGTCACTGATGACACTGATGATCCCCAGGGAATGAACCACTTCTGTTTTGGCTTCTTCATTAACTTTTCCACAGCAACATCATCAAGACCAACTTTACATTTTAGCCTACTGGTAAGGCTCAAAGTCCAGCCAAATAAACACTGTTAACTATTTCACATTGGGGGATCCGTATTGATGGGTGCTTCTTAAGCATTCTTAATACTCACATGCCCTAAGTGCTTTATTCTATACAACACTTAGGTACAGTACACCCACTCTGTCACTAGCATATGCTATATTTTTCTGCACACCTTTTAAAATAATTTGTCATTGAGATTTTCTCTCTCACTTTCTGTCTGTAGTTTTTCACTGATTCTTTAACAGCAAACAAAGACGGCTGCCATTGGGGAGGCAGTGAAAATCAACCAGTAGTATTATTGGCGATTATGGTGGAATTTTTTGCTGATAGTGTTTGAAGTTATGCTGCTATTTCATAGTTAAACATATCATACTGTTGGAGAAAGCACCATGTGTAGAAGTAAGCTGTGGTTTGTTGTAGTGCATATGTAGTTGTGAGAAGAAACAGTGCCTACTGGCTTGGCCAAATCCAGTGGCCTGTGACAGGAATGAATCACCTCTGTCTATCAGTGGCTGGAAACTGCTGACTGGAGATAAGAAATAGCTTTGGATTCTCTGGGACAGACAGATTAGCACTCAGGGAGATCTGACGGCTGCTGATTCCAGTCTTTGGGTATTATGTTATTTAGGGAAAAAAGAATATTGTTTTGCACATGGGGGTCTCTACATACAACATTACCTTGAGAAAGGTATTTCTTACCCCTTTCTCTACCTGTATTTATATCAGTTTATCCCGGCTTCTATGTCCTGCTAAATCCATGAACCCCTGTATACATAGCAGATTTTAAATGACATCTATTCCATTATTGTGCACTTAGTTAAACTAACATGGTAAATTAAATTTATTGCCAGTGGCTGCTATGGATGCCATTATTTACTATAAATGCCTTTAATTTTCTACAGAAGATATGCTGCCTAAATCTGATAATAATACCAATGATTTATTGACCTATCACATGTATTTTTCTACATTGTTTTTGAGCAGCAAGATGTTATTTTTAAAAGATCAATATGTTCCTTGCTGCTGTCCTCCCTCTCTTTACTTTTCTTTAGTCCATTTATGTGCATGTTTAGCATAAACTGTAACTAATGGCTTTGCCTATCAGAGTCCACTGCTGTCTGAAAGGGAGGACAGGTCAACTGACCCAGATAAGCATTTTTAGGTAAACTTCATCGATTTCAAAATGAGTACTCTAGCAATTTAGAGCTGTATTTAGTATATGGTCCCCTGTATTGGTCAAGTAAAAAAACAAAAACCTTCGATTCTATGTTTACAATGATGCAACAGCATCACGAATATCAGAAGTGACCACTCTCAGCACAAAAATATTGATATCAGCTCTCATAAAACATTCAAATGTATTTGTTTTCTTGAAGCATAGAGCAGGAAAAGAAAATAGACTGAAGGAATGCCACACAGCCACTCACTGACACATACTACAACCACACACAAAACTACAGCCTGTCAGTCACTATGACAGAATGCTGGCTTAGGGATTTTCAGAGGCCAGGATAGGGAGGGGATGAACCTGAAGAAGACCTGGGAGCATCATGGCCTTGTGTCCTCTCTGAGCACGCTGTAAAAATCCTGTAATCAAAGATTCACAAGAGTAGTACTGCTCCACCAGAATTAATAATTACCTCTATTATTGTTATAAACACAGGCATTTCAATATGAGGTTGTAGTTTAGTAATTACCACTGACTGGGAGTCTTGTAGATTCTCACTCTGCTGCTCAAATTGGCCACAAATGGTCCTCAATTGCTTCAGCCCCTTCCAGCCTTGTCAGCCTCTAATACTGTGATTACTGAAATAAAAATATCTGTTTGTTGTTCTTGTTGTTTTTGTCGGTTCTTGTTTTTTAGATCTTTGCATTCAGTTGTACAGTTGCTAGCATACAGTATGATGCATGCTCTACATGCTTGATGACCTATATCAATTCATCTATTTATCAAGATGGAAATCCATAAAGTTATGGTTTCTTGACTCCTTATATGTCACATCTAGCCTAAAAAACAACACTGCTAACTCCTTAAAACTATATTAATATGCAACTTATATACCATTAGCAAATACCTTTTGTGTAAAAGCATAATGCTGCCTGGATTACATTTTTAGCCAGAGAGTATTCACTAACAGTGTCACTTAATTTGTTTTATTATTATTATTATTATTATTATTATTGTTATTATTATTATGTTGTTGTTGTTGTTGTTGTTGTTGTTGTTGTTGTTGTTTTTTAATTTTTATTCATTTGTGTTTTAATTTTATTCATTTATTTTTTAAGATTCAGACAGAGCCAGACTATCTGTTTCCCACTAAGCTAAGCTAATTGACCTCTGGCTGGAGCACCATACTGAACACATGGGAATGAGAACAGTTAAAAATTCATCCGAGGAAATAGAATTTAATAAATATATTTTCATAATTTCAACATATCAACCAATTCCTTTATGGGAGATAATCTCATTTTTCCCCCAAATTTAGATTGCACTTTGATTCTTCAGTCAGTGACAAACACCATTCCAAATGAGTGATCATGTTGCTGTCTTTGCTGGCTATAGGCTACTGTTTGCTGTCTCTGCTTTCAAAGGGCTTGTTATAACATACCACCAACTGCAACCTGCAGGATAAGGATGGCAAACTTCCAGGGTCTAAAAAAGATAAACATAATCCAGCCAGCAGATAACTTCTTAGAGTTAGCACCTCAAACATCTATTTGGAAAAGCAAATAAGTATCATATATGGTGTATAAATGTGAAACTGTGTTGTAGAACACAGTGTGCAGTTCAATTGTAAAAATGAAATACCCTACAGGTACTCCTGGAAAATATATGAAACAATACAGAACATCTCAAAGACAGGATATATAAGCTTGTCACTTATATAGAAGCAAGCTATTTCCACCACACAGTAATCTTCTTTGAAATCAGAGTCTGATATTTGCTGTGGAATGGAGGCTTCAGGAAGCTGCAATGAGTTTTTGTGCCCCTTATACTACATAATACAGTATATATAGGTTCTGAAGACATTTTGGCTTAATTTCCCGGTAGTCAATCCATTTCTGCTATCATTAAGTTTAAATATTTTCATGCCAAAATTGTAATTATTATTATTTTTATTATTATTATTATTATTATTTTTTTTTTTATCCATATCTAACAATACAGCATTCCATCCACTCACAGGCAAATTACAGATAACTTCTTAAAGTTAGCACCTCATTAAGTGAGGTGGACACACTAGTCTCCTGATTCTTTAGTTTACTGGTCATTCTTTGATCATTTCTTAGATCAGAGTTTATGTTTAAGTGCTAATTTATTAATAAGTGTCCTGGAAAGGTCTGTGGAGTTACAGTATGTGTTAATTACAGTGAAAAGGGAGAAAAAAAAATAAGATGGCACAGAGCCCCCCAATTTATTTGAGTTTCTAAGAAAATAACGAGAAATCCAAGACTCTGTATGATGTAGTTTCTGCTCAGTTGCTGCATGTGTTTTCTTAAAGCATGGCTTAATCTCTTAAGACTCTAAACACAATACAAAAAAGTACACACAAAACCCAAAACTCCAACAACCTCTTGCACAAGCAAACATTTCATTCAAAACAAAATGAAATGTTGTCTTCAATGATACACACTATCACACACTATCAACTGAACAGACATTTCCTGGAACCAAATGAACATGGCTTGATGGAAAAGACTACAATGGGGAGAATCCCTAGTATGATGATCTTATCAGTACATTTTTTGACTTTTCGGTGTTACTCTACATATTGTGTATATTGTAGCCTGTTGTAAACTGCTATGTTTTCATACTCAAATATAGTACACACAAATACAAGCATAGGATTTTTTATTCCAAAATACAGTATACACCTAAAAAAACACAGTTCAATTGAAAAGTGTTTAGAAAAAAGAAAAGCATTCTGCATATACTAGAAAGAAGGAGAAAATTAGTCAGCATCCTTTCATTTTCTTGTGGACGCAGGACCTCATAAACATCATAGCCAAGCAGTGGTGAATGTATCACCTGGGCAGGTCAGTGGATACTTATATTGTCCCAGATGACAATGTACCTGGGCTGCTCTGGGCCATCCACCTGCTCTGCTATAGTGATTATATTGTGTAGTGCGTCCAGAAAAGTGATGAGATGGATAGTATTGTAGGGGCCAAGGGTTGAACGGCAATGGAAGATGCCATTGTAATTTATAGCTGTGCCAATGATAATGTTCCCCCCTTGCTGCAAGAAACCTTAATAGCATGCTTGCCAACGACATTACTTTGCCTTTTGCAATGTTTAAACCCACTTTATCAATAACTATGAATTCATGGGGAACTGCAGCTGCATCTAGCTCAAGAACTCTCTAAAATAACAGCAATATCAGGAATAGACTTAAAGCAGTCAATATTGCGAGATACAAAACATTATATTAAAATAAAGTAATGTGTCTCTAAAATAATGACTACAGCAAATCAGTTAGAGAACTATAATGTACAGGACTTAATTGCAAAAAGTCATAATGCAATTCTTTGAATATCTCTGACTTACTCTTGAATGGCACCCTGTAGACCTGCTTGAATGATAGGTTGCTCCTATTTTCTGTCCTCTTCATCCCTATAATCCTCCTCTGACTCTCACTTCTCTTGCTTTACCTCTCTCTGGAAAGTTGGCATCTGTTGCTCTCCAACACAGGAGAGCTTACCTTTGGCCATTTTATTGCTAAAGTGATGGTTGCTGATTGAAAAGCAACAGGTGTTAGCTCATATAAGGGTTCAATGATAATGATCTGACTGGTGGATTGAGTTAAACATTCTGAATGGCCGCGTTCTCCATGTGAATGCAAGTTTTTTTTTTTTTTTTTTTTTTTTTTTTTATCTAATCAATGAATAATGTGCCAGATGTGAAGAACTGTGTGCAGTGTTTTAAAGAAGAACTACAAATTGTGAGAAAAGCAGGAAATGTGTTTATGCAGAGTTGGTGTACATGAGTTTCTGGGTTGTGTCAGTGTTTCAAGTTCCAATGTTAGTGTGTAAAATATTCAGAAGAACTATTTAAAAAAATGGCAGGAACATTCAATGCAATTCAATTTTATTCAATTCAATTCAATTTTTATTCATATAGCACCATATCATAACAGACGTTATCTCAGGGTACTTTTCATATAGAGCAGGTCTAGACCAGACTTTTTATAGTTATTATTTACAGAGACCCAACATTTCCCCAATGAGCAAGAACTTGGTGACAAAAAACTCCCTTTTAACAGGTAGAAATGTTGAACAGATCCCGGCTCATGCCGGGTGGGGGGGGGTCTGTCTCGAATGGCCGGGTTGAGAGTGAAAGAGAGAGGGAGGAGGGAGAGCATAGCATAATACAGGTACCATGTAAAATGGTTTTAGTCATTCCATGATAGTGTTTTGTTTAATAATTGGGGTTTTGAATAACAGGCCATTTGTCACCTTGTGTTTGGTGTGTAGGTTGCCAAAACCGTGCTACCTTGGTGATATATCTTCTATTCTATTAAAGCCCCTGTGTTCTGTGATCCAGTCCTTGGTTTGAATAGAATATGCACATAGAAATGCACACACACACACACACACACACACACACACACACACACACACACACACACACACATATATATATATATATATATATATATATATATATATATATATATATATATATACATACATATATATATACATACATATATATATATATATATATATATATACCAAAGATTTAAAATTAGTTCTGAAGTCACTGCTTAGCAGTTTAAAACAGTTCATCTTTTACAACTATTCTTTGGTGCTGCTGGTTGTGTGCTGTAGTCATTGCCCTGCTGACAGACCCAAGACCTTTGCCTCAAGCCTAGTTCTCTGACACCAGGTAACGCATTTTGCTCTAAAATGCCTAGGTAATCTTCTGAATTTATTATTCCTTTTATACATTCAGTACTTCCAGCACCAGAGGCAGCAAAGTAGCACCACAGCAGGATAGAACCTCCACCATGTTGTACTGGAGGTAGACTGTTCTTTTTCCTATAGGCTTTATTTCATTACCTCTAAATGAATTGATGTCCTGCATGATTTAGTGTATGGTGTTTGATACAGGCTCAAACCAGCACTTCAGATTGCTCCAGATCAGTCTGAAGCCCTTTAGATGTCTTGTGTTGTGCTTTTTTTTTTTTTCTTTAAATCTGCACTAAAAGTCCTAGACTTCTCTAACTAAATTTCTTCTTAGAGCTATGTGCTGGAAGCATCTTAACAGTTTTATGACTGTGAAACCAAAGGATAACATTACTAAATGTTGAAACAGGGATTTCAAGATCCTTGCCAATTGCCTTGTAGCCCTGGGAATTGCCAGGGTTTTTTTTTTTTTGCTCATAGTATTTCTGATATTCTCAGATAGCTCTCTTGTCTTCACCATTTTGATGAAGAAATTGGAAACAATCAGCTCCTTTTTATGCAGTAAAACCATCATTCATTGGTTAATTTGGGTCCTGTAAACACTGAAAACTAATTTTGGATTTCTTTCTGATATCTTCCTGAAGACATTCAAAACTACTTACTGTACTTAAAATTCAGGGGTGCCAGGGGCTGAGGAAATAATATCATTATACTCCTGGTACATCTAAATGTCTTCACCCTGCTCAGCCAGCAATTTCCAACATTTTCCAAACCCCCCGCAGAAGTTTCTGTGTACATGTGGTTACTCATTGCTATGGTAATTCCTTGCGTTTTGGAATATCCGATTCCCTTTGTAATTTTACACCACTCTGCTTGACTCAGCTGCAGCTGATACCAGCCTTTATACAGACTTGCCATAAACAAAAGGAAAATAACACTCAAACCTCCTGGCACTACTTCAAACTATACCCCAGATCCACCACCTTCCTCATGTGAGCCATCACTCAGGTAGTGCAGGTCACTAATGCAACAACGCAGTCATGAAGTCATTTCCTATTCTTTCAGATAGGTCATGTTTTTTTTCCTTTACTTTTTACCTTGTATACCATTTCCTGTTTTGTTTTTTTGTCATTAGACCTCCCTGCTGTGTTTCCCACCTTTTTGATTGCTGCCCCATCTTAATGTGTTGCACCTGTGTCCACCTGTCTCCCCTCTCCCAGTGTATTTAGTGAAAAGCAGTCTCCCTGTGTTAGTGGTCCTGTTTTTTATAGTTTGCCTAGACTTGAGTATGTGTTTGCCCTGCCCTTTTGGAAATGTGTTTTATCAATCTGCTTTTCTGTGTGCTAATCTGATCTCTAGTATAAATGTTGATTTTTGTGAAATCCTGAGTCGTTATTGATTCCACTTGTTTGGTGGTACCACTGTTACACTCACCAGCCTCCCAAACATGATAAATCTAGGAAATGCTCAAACCAATCTTTATAGGAGAGTTAATAGGAATTCCTTTTGGATGGTAATGACAGACCACCTACTACCATGATCCTAATCAACACCCATCGTTTTAGTTATTAAGATTACTAATATTACCAGTTTATATAGTCCCATTAGTAATGTTATTAGCTCCATTAGTATAACTATTATCTCTGTTATTAGTCCCATTATTGTCATACATCTTTACATGGTACCTGTATTGTGCTATGCTCTCTCCTCCCTCCTGCCCCCCTTCTCTCACTCTATCTTCCTCTCTCCTCTCTCAACCAAGCACCCACCATGTGCCAGGATCCTTTCAACATTTCTACCTGTTAAAAGAGAGTTTTTCATTGCTGCTGTTGTCAAGTTCTTGCTCATGGGGGAAATGTTGGGTCTCTGTAAATAATAACTATCAAAAGTGTGGTGTAGACCTGCCCTATATAAAAAAGTGCCCTGAGATAACCTCTGTTATGATATGGAGTTATATGAACAAAAATGAATTGAATTGGATATGTGTAAGGGGAAAAAAAAAAAAAATGAAGAAGAAGAAGAGAATGTGGACCGAGTCATGGCAAGGAAAAAGAGGCCAACTTGGGATACTGATTTTACAAAGACATCTTGAGGTAAGTATTTTCTAGCATACATAAATGTGTGTTTGTGTGTTGTAGCATCTGCTGATATGATCTGTCTTTTTCCACTGACACACAATGTACAGACAAAATTTATGATAATTATGAATTCAGCAGTATCTTCACAGAGAGGGCCTGTGTTAGCCATTTAAAAAAAAATATACTTTTAAATTAAATGAATAAATAAACAAGATCTAAAATCAATCTCCATTTTGACAGATCTTTTTTCTACATTGAGCTTTCAGTATTGTACTGGGAGGACTATTATTGCTCCTTACTTGTTAAGGAGACATGTAAGATGTTGCACCGTGTACTAAAGAATGATAACCTGATCTATGTTGAAGCAGCTAGAATACAATGTGGGACATCATCATTGCATACTTAAAATCTTCAATATAAATAGACTGATGTCTGCCAGTCTGTCTGTATAAAGGTGGATAGCAGCTTTCAGAAACTGAGCAAAAGTGGTGGGAGCACTTTCAGAAATTATAAGAATTATTCCACTGTGGCCCTGATGTCTGTTGTAGACACCATATACTGTTTTCTGTATGCTCATGTTGGTACCAAGGGGAGAGTGTTTGATGCAGTTGTTTTTGCCCACTCCCATCTGAACGAGGCAATGAATGGAAACTTCTCAAATGTTCCCTCAGCCCAAACTTCACCAGGCACAGATGTAGTCATATCTTTCATGTTTTGTTGCAAACTACACTTTTCCTCTCCTCACATACTTAATTAAGCCATTACCCTTCAAATATCTTGACCAAGGGCAGCATGTGTACTCATGGCCAAGGACCCAGAGGAAGTGTCCTGGATAACATTGATTGCTCTTTCCCTGCAAAGCTACCTGTGACTTACATCCCCCCTGCTCTGGTAGACATAGAGACCACCACATAATCCCTGGAAGCTGGACCCTGCTAGTGGAGACTGAAATGCCACCAGAACATTAAAGGGGTAGTGCAAACTCAGAGACTACTTAGTGTCACCGGCAAGGCCTGTTTCTTGGCAGGAATACATGCTGTAATGTATTGCGAAAATAAAAAAATCTTGCTCCCTTTTGAGACATTGTGACCATGGAAGCAAAGTAAACTGTGAAATGGTTAAACAGAGTAATCATTGATTTATACAACTCAAATTTAAAAAAAAAAATTAAAACAAAGTGCTCCGGTTGTAAATAATCTGGCTGCCAATACATTTCTTGATAATTATTATTCTTTTTTTTTTTAGCTGAACAGTACAATCATGAACGCACAAACAAAAAATAATTACTAGTAGCACTTGTACTACTTACTGATAAAAATAATAAATGTTTTTTTAAAAAAGTCTCTTCATCCTGCTGATCTGAATTTCCAGTGAGCATTCCTAAATAGTTACTAGGAGGTGGAGGAGGAGTGGAAGTAGCAGGGGGCTCACAGTAAGGTAGAAATATTATCTTTTGTGGTATTACAAGTTGTGAGAAGGTGTGATACGTTGGCCGTGATGGTAGACCCTGGGAGTAGGTTGCCACCTGTTAGGTTTTCTGACATGCTTTTGTGTTGAGATCATACAAAATCCTTGTGCGTTGAAAAACCTCACCTGTATTTTCTCAACAGGATCTTTATGAGATATCCTTGATGCAACTTGCATAGCTCCTCCTACTCCCTCCTACTCCCAAGGATACCAATGAAGAAAGATCCCTGGGTCATCATTTTCTAGGTCTTGCTCATTTCAGGAGGTGAAAGTTTATCAGGCTGGATGAATGACAAAACTGTGTACTCTTATGGAAAATGGAATAATACTTTTATTTATATATCTATTAAAAGATGGCTATACCCATTTTAAAACTGTTTTTTATAAAGTATAAACTTTTCATTGAGCTATTAGGTCAACTTCATTATGATACTTACATGCTTAAGAAAATTAAATGGAACATTTAATTTCAACAATTAAAAATAATAATTAAAAAAAAACACTGCACTCACATTAACTAATAAGATAATTACACCATGTAATGATTAAACTATTGAGTTTTATTAAAGCTAGTCCAAATAATAACTACTGAATGAAATGGAATAAGTGATAGAGTGTATTGCAGAGTGGTAGAGTGTATACCTGCCGTGGGGGAGGGCAGATTCTCTGTGAATAAAATGATTTATCAATGCAGTGTACAATGAAATAGGGTAGGAATCCAGGTAGTTCATTCCACATAACAAACCACTAAATATTTCTGTTGGCCCCACCTTTCACAGGTCCATAGGGATGGGATCATTACTTCCTTGATGTCATGTATTTTCTGTTGAACCTGGGTTAACTTTTCATGTACAATTGCTGATTTAATGTGGAGCAAAATGCAGTTTTATTTTATACGACAGGCAGAAAAGCAGGTTTTTGAAACCATACTGATTTTTTTTTTTGGTTGGGGTTCTTGGTTAAAGCCTATAATATTAAAAAGATAAGTCCACTTTGAATTTGCACTGTTTTGCAGGAAATTTAAGTGCCCATCTCACAGAATCTTTAAAAACTTCCACTGTTAATGTCAATGAACAGTGGATCTTTCATGTGAATGACTCTCATGAATACTGTAAATATGAGAAAAGTGTTTAAGAGGCTGTTTTCACACACTATCCATATTAGATCCACAAAGATAGAAGCTTGGGCTGCAGTACATTCGAAGGCTCCTACCAGTCAAAAATAAACCTAGTAAGGAAAAGATTACTAAAAGAACCAGTTACTTCATTCATAAGATTAGTGCAATGAATACCCTTTTGAAAATATAAGAGTTCAATTCAATTCAATTCTATTTTATTTATATAGTGCCATATCATATGAGACATTATCTCAGGGCAATTTTCATATAGAGCAGGAGCATGGATCCAGACTCAGGAGCATCAGAAAAACCTGCAGAAAGAAACAGGAGGAGAGAGACAAGAAAGATAAAAACTAAAGGAGAGGGGAGGACAGATAATAACAAGCATTTGTGAGGTGTTAATGCTCACAGGGAGAGAGGAGGAGGAGGCGGTGGAAAGGGAAGCTTGGTGCATCATGAGAAGTCCCCCGGTAGTCTAGGGCTATAGCAGCATAGTGAGGGGATGACTCGAGCTAATGCTGAGCCAGTTCTTACCATAAGCTATATTAAAGAGGAAGGATTTAAGCTGACTCTGAACTGAGGAGAGGGTGTCTGCTTCCCAGACCCAAACTGGAAGATGGTTCCACAGCAGAGGAGCCTGATAACTGAAAGCTCTGCCCCTGTTCTGCTTGTGGAGACTTTAGGAACCACTAGTAGTCCTGTATTCTGGGAACCAAATGTTCTACTGGGATAGTAAGGTACTATGAGCTCTTTAAGATATGATGGTCCATGGTCATCAAGGGCTTTGTAGGTGAGGAGGAGGATTTTAAATTGTATTCTGGATTTCACAGGGAGCCAATGCAGAGATGCTAACACAGGAGAAATATGATTTCTTTTTCTGGTTCCTGTCAATACTTTTGTGGCAGCATTCTGAATCAGCTGGAGACTATTTAATGTTTTATAGGGACAGCCTGATAATAGGGAGATGCAATAATCAAGCCTAGAAGGAACAAAAGCATATGCTAGTTTTTCGTCATCATTTTGAGAAAGGATGTGCCTGATTTTTGCGACATTATGAAGGTGAAAAAAGCCAGTCCTTGAATTTTGCATTATGTGGGAGGTAAAGGACATGTTCTGATCAAAGACAACTCCAAGATTCCTAGCGGTGGTTCTAGAGGCTGGAGCAATGCCATCTAGAGTAAGTCTGTCATTAGATAATATGTTTGTGAGGTGTTGCATGCCAGGCACAATAACTATTTAAATAAACACTAATTTTTGGAAATTTTGATGTTTTTATGTAACTTAGAGGCTAATGGCCTTACAGCTAGGAAGGTATTATTGATAACTCTATATAAAATATTTCAGGTGTTATTTCCTAGAAACTAGCTCAGCTTCATGAGGTTAATGATGCACCACACTGATTCATGACTCAGATCTGAGAAGGTAATGTAGCTTCATGTAATTTGTTTTAAAAGTCAAAAAAAAAAAAAAAGTTTGCTTTAGGAATGGCTTGTAAGCTGCCGACAGATTATCCACTCATTTGACACTCTGATTGGCATAATTAGGTTACAACAATGCTGAAAGAAAAAAGCAATCAAAAGGAATTAATGTCACTGTCTTGCATTATCGATCAGAAATGTCAACGGGATCTGTATCAGATAGTGGAATTAAAAAGCATATATAGCTCGGAGTCCTTCGTTTGGCAACCCACCTGATAAACCAGGAAATCGCTGCCTGATGAAATCTAACATTAACAGTGTCTTTCTAAGAGGAAGCACTGAGGCAGGGGGCGGTAGAAAATAGCAGTGACAGACAGATTTGAGGTGACAAGGCATGTACAAAGCCCTGTCAAGAGACTGAGATGTGAAGAAAGGCTGTCAAGATGCATGGGAAGGCAGGCATGCTGTGGTCTTTTGAAGGAGCTTGTCATTACAACAAATTGTTTCTTCAGGTTTGATTTCTAATTTAGCCATCTATTTACAGCGATCATTTGAATATTCACCACTGATCATGGTACAAATCATGTTGTGCATGTCATCTGTTAAAAGGGTTTGTTTTATTTTTGGAGGAATTGCAGCTTCACACTGTTTAATTACCTACCTGGGCTATCTTGTAAATGTAAGTCAGAGCGACAGCATTTGGGTTGTTAAGTCAGCTTAATTTATGAATTGGGGTATTGAAATAATGTCAAACACTACATCGTCACTCAGCCTGCCATAGATTTACTGGTATTACAGGCTAAATCAAGAGCTCTTTGGACTGAAAAAGGAAAAAGATAGAGAGAGAAAGAGAAACTACACTGATATTTTCCACAGAAACTCATCAGCACTGTGTTTGGTATACAGATGCAGTAAAAAAAATGTAAAGAGTTTAGAAAAACACTCAGAGATGAAAAGATAATTAACAGAACAAGTACCCCTATAGAAATACAAATTAGCATGACTGAGATTTAAAAAAGAAAAATAGAATTGAGAAAAACATGCACCTCCCAAAGCCAAATGTAGGAAGAGTAAAGCAATAATAAAAGCAAATATATTGTGGAAAGTGGGAAATAAGCTTACCTCTGAACTTAATAAAATGCTATGTTGTTTTGACCCCTCCTAGCACACGAACACTGTAAGTTAGTAAAAAGAAACCAGACATGTTACTAAAGAACACTGTGTGCAAATGGGACATATGGTGTAGTGTCACCATGGTTCTGTTGTATATGAGCTGTTCTTAGGCTGGTTATGTCTTGTTTCTTAATTTCTTCTTAATTTTTTAATGCAATTAGATTAACAAAAACCACAGCACAACGTAGGAAAAGTAGAGAGAGATGTAAAATAAAAAAAATAGCATGTAACTTGTGCCATTACCACCTTCTAAGAGCAATGTAATAAATATAGAATCTGTATCTATCAAACATAGAGAAAATTAATTAAATTAATAAAGAATGAAACGAGTTGAAAGCATCAATTTCAAATTGCTGAGGTGTTACTCATATAGGATCAGTCTATGTGTGCCCGGTGAAGAAAAACCCCTGAACCAGAGTAATAATCAGTAAAGACATATTTTTATTAATTTGAACTACATGGATATGCTTTACATGCAACATGTAAAATCCCAACTTGATGTTTGTGCAATGTCAAAAAATTTTAAATAGACAGCATAATTTGCTCCATAATAACATCAAATAATGCAAATGATGTGATATTTGTAGTTTCAGTTTGGGAGAGCTGTCCCTCATGCTCATGACAGTCATTACGACTTCAACAGCAAAGTTTTAAAATCTACCAGTGATGCAGCTTGTTGTAAAAAAAAAAAAAAATTCTTCCTTGCTATCGTAATATTTTAAACTCACCACTGTACTCTTACACCAGCTGCTAAAAATCACACAAGCAAGCAGCTTTACCTATACATGTGCTGCCATTTCTGTGTGAAGCCTTAAGGAACCTAATGTCCGAATTACAAAAAGCCATCACTTTATTAGATAGACAGAAGATAGATAAATAGAAGAAAGCTTCATTTGTCATGCCAAAGTTAAAAAAAATAATAAAATTAAATAAAAATTAAACATTCACTGAAAAGTCCATTTTCAGTGTATGTGTAGTGGAGAGATCAAGTTTCCACATCAAACCCGTGTCATATTGGACCATGAATGGCTTCCAAACTAGTTTTAATGTCACAAAATTCTGCTGGTAGATACATTAGTTATGTGTTAAACTGAGATCGAGGGTTAGCTCACAAACACATTTTTTGAGTGAGGAGGTTAGGATTTTAAATTGAAGTGTGTTAAGTTCTGAGGGCCACCTCAGAGAAGGCCAGTGTTGTGACTGAAGAACAATGACAAAGCAGACTTCCATTTGAGTTATAAAGTTGAGTTAGTTAAAGATGCAATGCATTCAAAGAAAAGATACAAAATACCTTTTTGATGATAAGCAAATACAAAAATAATTCAATTAAATGGCCTAATAATTCAATTCACTAATATATCTATGCAGCCAATATACCTTATACCACATTTCCACATTTCAGTATATCATACAGTATTGGTGAGGGAGAGCGTCTGTGACAGGAACATAGATTTTACTCAACAAGAAAATTTCCTACTGTAGACCATATTGCCAGGTATGATTAGTACACATTTCTTCTCTGTTATCCAAATGAGCTTGCATTCCTGTGGCATGTAATTTGTTTATACCAAACAAGAAGCAGACACATACAAGCATCCATACATGAGGTCTCCTGCTGTGTGAGAGCGGCCTTTGTCAGCCCATCCAAGAGTCTGTTAGGTGTAATTAACAGAGTCCCCTGGACGCCTGCCTTACTACCTAAAGAGCACTCCCTAATGAACCACAGCTACAATGAAGTACAGGTCACACAAATTGAAGGCTTTCCTGACCATTTAACTCTGCCAAACTCTTCTACCACCTCCTGTGAACACACAGACACACAGGGAATGTGTCAGTACATTCCCAGCTTCTCCTGAGGGCATCAAACCAAGAGGCCAGCTGGTTTTGGCCTCTGATGGGTTTGTCAGCTCATTTTTTTTCCCTTGTAGCAACATTCAACCACGCATCTCCAAGCAGCATTGCAGGACTTCAACAATGCCTATCCCCCCACAATCACACACATTGGGTTCTGTTCTCTGTGTATGTACTTTTCATGGCAGCGATAGTGATGGATGTAATTGAGCAGGCATTAACAGATGCCCAGCAGAGACAGGCCCACAGTGAACTTGAAAAAGATGGCCCTCTGCAGAAGGGTGGTAAAAAAACCGCGAATGTATGCTACAAACTCCCCATCGAGCTAAAAACATACACCCACTCCCTGGAGGCTGCGGTTATATTTATTTTGAGCAGTGTTAGGACAGAACAGAAGACTAGAGAACTAAGGCGCAGGCGAGGGGGAGCAGGAGAAGTTTCTGGCCTGTGAGAGCAAGTGGCGAGCACTGGAGACAGAAACTCCCCGGTGACCAGACTAGCCTGGCGGAATCGCATCACTGCCTTCCCCTATTACATCCACTATGCTACAGGCAATTTTCTCTACCCTGTCTGACTCAGAGATCCTCTCCCTCCTCTCTGTCTTCTCATAGGCACAATAGACAGATTGTATGAAGAGAGGCTTCAAGCCAGCATTTTGCACATCCCCAATGCTCAAACACCTCTTTTAACCTTATTTATTTGAGGTTCATTTTGCTCCGTACCGTTTTTAAGCTGTGCACTGATTAATTTTCACATAATGAAAGATATGCACAAACTGAACGAACAGTACAGCATTGGCAGATGTAAACATTTTTAAATGAAATGGCAGCAAGTTTTTGTGGGATGGCATACGAGGGCCTTAGTTGGGTAAGTATATGGCTACAGAAAATTGCCAATTACTTTTTTACTGAATATGTTATTATGAACATGTTACTATGACCAGACAGAAAATGATCCATGAAATCCAGAGGGCAAGAATGAGACCTGTCTCTCAGCTGTTACTTCTTCCCATTAGTTTCTGTTTCTGTCCCTCTCTCTGTCTTCTTCAAATAACTTGCGTCCGATATCTAACCTCTGTTCTTGGCCAAGGTGTTGGGAGCAGCTCATTGACGATATGAACTGCAAGAGGCTCTTTTATAAATTTCAGTTAAATTTTCACTGGACCATAGTCCACAGACAGCACTACTAAATGATATTCTTTTAGCAGCAGACTGTTGTCAAACATATGTTTTGTTTTTTTTTTTACTTTTGGATCTCTACAGCTTTTAATACAGCAGACCCCAAGAATTTAATTGAAAGTCTTGGTCACTGTGTATTATTCCTAACTTTCTAAAAGGGATTTTGGCAAATGCAAGGATGTCTTAAAATATGTCTTTTATATTGTAGGTTTGCACGGGTAAGAGAATAAGCTAAATCAAAAATCTATACATAAACAGTGAGCACTATTTAGACCATGGCTAAAATATCCCCAGTTTGACAGTCTGGATCCAGCCTTTGTGCAAACTCGTGATTGCATTAACCGATCAAAGTTAGAGGAAGGAAGGTTTTTTTTGCCAAACAAGCTGTAATAGTTAATCTACTGGCACCCAAACCTACTTTCTATGAGTGAACTGTCAAGGTCCAAATTCCCTAAATGTTACTGATTAAAACATAAATTCTTACTCAATACTGAAGACTGTGGACTACACAGTACCGAAGAGGAAACTGTTCAGATTTATGTTGTGCGATGAACTGAAGCTACTCAAAAAAAAACAAAACTAAAGTAGCTCCAAACTAAAGTAGCTAAACACAGTAGCTCCATTGTGGCAAGAATCACACAGTGGTTACATTTATGACTGAATGGATTTGAGTAAAACTTTAAACAGAGGTTCCACCTCCAGATATAGCAGCAGCTCTTATTATTAATAGTTTTATTATCATACAACTTAATGCGGAACCTATACTAAGCTATGATCTCATTCCTCCTGACCCCCATCTCTCTCTCTCTCTCTCAAACCATTCGGTCGAGGCAGAGGGCTGCCCTCCATGAGCCGGGATCTGTCAAGTATTTTATCTGTTAAAAGGGAGTTTTTCATTGCCGCTGTCACCAAGTGCTGTTCATGGAGGAAATGTTGGGTCTCTGTAAATAATAACTAAAAAGAGTCTGGTCTAGACTTGTTCTATATGAAAAGTGCCCTAAGATAAGTGCCCTTACGATTTGATGCTATATAAATAAAAGTGAGTTGGATCGAATAGAAGCTGTTGCTATGTAGAATCACAGAGAGACTAACACAAAAATAAAAACCAAATAATTATGTACTGTTAATACCATGAAACAGCTGCTATTCAGATAGAAGTATGACTAGTAATAGCAAATGGTAACTGGATATGTTGTAATGTACACACAGTGTTTATCTTTGGAACACTCTGGTTTGATATCAAGAGTTTAGCCTGTCAGCTGTTCAGACTTTAGTGGACACCAGTGTCACCATTCACAATGAATGCTGACTTTCTTTGCTGATACAAGGTTTTGATCTGAAAATATGGATATACAACCTGCTCCTTTGTTTTCATAGCAAATCCACCCCCCAGTGTTTACATTGCTGTCATCACCTCGAATGAATAGGTCAGTAATGGGTCTGTACCTGACAGCACTAATACACTGCAGTTGGGATACTACATATGTGACACTTGACAACAGCAGGCAGTGGTGTCTTCACACCTGTTTTTAAAATGAGCTTAGCCAAGAGCTGTTGGTGCTGTTGCACAGGGTACACACACACACACACACACACACACACACACACACACACACACACACACAGAGTCACTGTTTTGTTTTGTTTTTGTTTTTTTTACTTCATCTTTTCACCTCAAAGACATGGCGCCTGTCACACCCGTCTGGCCAACCACTACATCCCAGCCAAACCTTCCTCTGGCAGAAAGAAACATCCCGGATCTGGAATCATGACACAGCTCATCAGCAGCATGACTCTCCTGGGCCCTACAAGTGTCTTCAGCATGATTCCAAGCTAGTTTAGTTAACTTGGCAATGATCAGCATGTATTTGTAGTAGTCAGTATTTATGCCAACACAAATTGTCTTACACAGCACAATATCCTCCATTACATTTACAGGGCTTCATTTCCAGCAGTGAGGGAACAGAAAGCTACGTTTACATTCCTTTCTGTCACTTATCAGATATTTGTGTTCTTGCTTTTTTAACTTTTGACTAGAAGTGAACAAATTTTAACTTTATTCTGTGCATACTGCGTATTCTGTGTAAAGAATTGCAAAGACTATTTGTGACTCTCTAAATTCTGAACAAAATTTTTTTATACATAATGTAATTAAAAATCTTGGCACCATTAGCAGAGACATTGAAAGGAGAAATGTGGTTTTGGTGTCTTTTGAAATTTATTTCAGTGAGATATTTTTGTTTTTAATTAAAAAAAAAATCTATAGTTTTCTCTTTCAAAACAGAAAAACAAGTCAGTAATCTCTGATAACTTGCTGTCAATGAGAACCGGATGACACATTAATACTATCTACATTTTACTTTAGCTAGGGAACAATAAGTTGTGGATGTTTTATGAAATTATTATTTTTTTTACTTATATTGAAAATGTTTGTAGAGTAAACATGTATATATAGGTGGATATACAGTATGGGTAACTAATAGAAGGCACAGACCTCCACCTTAATACATACTGAATAACAGTTCACATGTTGTCAATCCTGCTTTCTCTCAGGATTGATTTATCCTGACTGTACTGTTGAGAAAGTTTTGGGGAAGTATTGATTTTGCTCTACGTAGAAGAAACAGAACAAACATGTCATTAAAGGCAAATGGAGAAGAGGGTTTGCTATTCTGTTCTTTGGATATTAAATTATGATTTAGGACAACAGCAAAAACTCAAGACATGTCTTATGAAATACAGACTTACAGTGATCAACCAACAGGGGGCCTGCCAAACTGACTCTAATTAAAAAATATGAGGGCATCTGACAGTGCCAAAGTAAAGAAAATACAAATGTTGGGTTTCCCTTGGTTAGTTATTTCATAATTACTTCTGCACTGATTTAAGCAGTTATTTTCCTATCTTTACAATAAGTAGAAATTTCCATTTGCAAAGATGTTTGCTGGAGTCACTTGTGCATATGGGAGCTTGACACTTAGTCAATAGAAAAAGGATTTAAGATGACCTCTCTTCTCTGGCACCAAAATGAAGATAGTTTCAAGCCCTGGTCACACCAGAAAGTGGCACAGCATAATTAATATGATTATCCTTGTAAAATACCCACAAATGAATACTCACTGGACTCGCTAGTACACTACTGCAGCTAACATGCTAGCAAGCTGGGAACATACTGGCGCTGCTTAGTTACAATAGCACTCCAAGCTAGCTACCTTGCTAAATGAAATGCAGACCTCTGCACATCCAAGTATTGCTTTGTTAAACTTATTTATTTATTGAGTGGCACATTTGGACTGAAGTCACTCAGTGATAAACTGTAGCTCTGTATCCACCCAAGAGTTAAAGTTTAGGAGGGGTTGTTGTTTCACTTAATTTGAGCAAGATCAGCAGAGAGTAACATAGATTTAGATAAAACAGATTAGGCACAAGGTAAAATAGAAAACCACATGTTACTTATGTTGAATCAATATTTACTAACCAATTGATATAATGATATGTTCCTTATTTTGTAAATAGGATTTAGGACTTTCCAGTAATATACTTTGGTCATCCATGTCAAATGTAGTTCCCATACACAACGCTAGAAGAGGGATTTTGTCACTGTTTTACCAAATATAGTGCTCTGACAACAGTGCTTCAGTGTGGTCAAAAACAGTCCAGAAAATATCAAAACTGTTGTTTGAAACCAGCAAAGTGATGACTTCAGACAAATAGCTTTTTCATGATTTTTTTTTTTTCCTGAGAAGTCTTTTTTAAAAGAATGAGCTGATTGTATTCCACAAAAGAGATCATCATGATGCCACCAATGAGTTATTTTTGGCATTTAAAGTGGATGGAGAATGAAAAAGTTTGATACATCAGGCTCATCATAAGATATGAAATGAACACTGACTTGATGAGTAATAATCTCAACAATGATCTGGAAATTTTATTATAGTGATGGAACTTGCCACTGTATGTGATTAATGCGTTATGATAGTTGAAACTCTTAATAAAAAACAATGCTACGGCAACAATTTCTCTGTACAACATAACTGTATGTTGTTAAAGCATGTCTGTACATGATGAAATTTGAAGGGAACATTTTGTTTTTTCTCAACTAATTTGACAAAAGGGAGACTATTCCAGCTGCTTATTTAATACAACTGATTGTGAATGCCACTGTGAGGCCCACAGGCTATCTGTGATCTGATGTGTGTGTGATGACATGTAGGTCTACATTGTGCCAGTGAAGCTCCGGGAGGAATTCTTAAGTGGCGGATTATCTTGCCAAGATTCTTTTGGATCTGGGTAGCATTTTTGTTGCAAGCAACAGCATGCAAATAAAGCAGCATTTTCAAGGTACAAAGTGAAAAAAAACATTATATTGTCATCAATTAGCATCCTTTGCTACTGTTGCAAACAACTGACTTGTCCACCTAATAAGAATTCATGAATTACCTGGCTTCCATACACATCAGAAAATAATGCCATTGTTCTGCTTTTGTGCAAGTGAACCAATATCGTCTATCACCCTGGCAGTGGCAATTGTTTTTCTCCAACTGGCAGTTGACTATTTTCACAGCAATAAAGATAATGTTCAGTGGCACTTTGGAGAGAAAAAAAGGAAAGCAATGGCAGGGAAAACCCACTGTGGTGAGTGCAAGTGTTGTTAAATTCAACAGTGGGCTTTGAGGCTTGCTCTTTAGCTACTTGGCTACTGTAAGCTACTTATTTTCTCTCACAGAAGGCCAAAATATACTGGGAGAAGGGCAGGTATCTCTTGGGCAAAATGAAGGAGTGTGGGGATGAAGAAGAAAAAGAACAAAGGAGCAGGAAGTTAGAACAAACATAGAACAGATGATACAAATTTCATAAAGATTTGTCTTGAAGTGAGATGAGAGGCGCCGCCACCTTCCCCTCTGCTGCCTGTCTGAAGAGAATTGGTGCAAAGGCCTGAACTGTACACGCATCTGATGAGTTGAAAGCCTCTTGACAGAGAGGGCTGGAGGTCTGTCCCAATGGTAGGTACTACATTGTTTAAGTTCAACTTTGCAGAAGCAAGGGCCTCTCCTAGGTCCTGCCCTCCTCATCTATCAGGACTAACTGCCGACTTTCACGGCAGTGATTCATTTGCTAGTCTGCAGGATAGAACACAGCCACAAGCTTCAGTGCCGGGCTGATCTGAAGAGCCAGGAAAGTAAGGATGGAAAAATGAGCTGAGTGAATGGATAGCCGAGAGAAACGATGGGTGTTTGATCCAGAGACAAAAGGAGGAGTAACACTACTTTTCCTCAGGTCAGCCTGTCAATTAGCCTTGTTCTAGCCATCAGCGCAAGAGGTGTTAAAGGTGGAGAGTGGCAGGAAGGAGAACGGCAGAAAGGGGAGGAGGGCAGGCAAGATAAGACAGAGGGGAGAGAGTATGAGAATAGGAGCTGACTGGTCTCTGAAGAAAGCCGCATGGAAAAAGCAGATTGGAAGACTTGTCTCTGCGAGAGCCTCACAGGCTGGAGAAGCATTTCTTCTTCTGTCTAAACTTTTGTCTTTTTCCCAGCAAGAACAACCTGTGATCTTTCTTGTTATATCATGTAAACACATCAACAGGATATGTATGCTGTCGTTTACCACTGTGCTCTCCCTGACAGAAATGTGACAACCAGCCAGAATGAAAGAAAGAAGAGGCATTGGATGAAAAACATAGGGGGTTGTGAAACAAATTGAGGTCAATCCATGAAGCTCATGGTTAGACAACGTTTAGCAGGCAGATAAATACGGTATCCATGGTATTCATATGAAGTGAGGATTTACATAATGAGACAGTGCATTAAGGAACATCTGAGACACAGATCATTCCTCTAATCCTGGTCGACACAAAACCTACTCGCCCTGTCGAGCCCAACTGATCCTGTTGCCCAATCCATCCCTGAGTCGTCCCTGTTTTACACTTCATCCAGCAGCAGTCTGGGGACTGCTGGATTGTAGGTTGTATACGCTTCCAACTAGAGCTTAAGTTGGATTTGAAAAAAGGCCTTATATCATATAATTTGTGCAATTTGCAATTTGGTCCTTTACTCTGCCATTATCATAATTGAGAACTGTTTATTGTTGGTGGATCAGAGGAAGTATTTTACATAGGGGTACATCTGCACTGGGAGAGAGGCGGGAAAAACATTAGTTTAGAACTACTGCGATTAGATTATGAAATCCAATTCTGCCAAAGGCAAAGCCATCAGAAACAGATGGAGTGCCTGTGAAATCCTTGCTATCACTCAAGTCAAAAACAAGATTATCTCTAGCGGGGGGAGAGAAAGTGGTCCATCATTTGTTTTTTTTCAGCCAGTCTCTCATTCCTATAAAGCCAGACTCTGTTTCAAATACCAACCAGAGATGATGTCAGGCAAGAGCAATCGTTCTTTGGCAAATGACTAATGATCCTATCATACTGACGCTATAAAAGAGGTGAAGAGGATATTGGAATAAGGAAGTGAAGATATTCCACCTCTTTTGTAAGGCATGTGTTTTATCTACCCTCCATACATCAAGCAAGTTTTGTGAGAGACTCTTTATGCTTTGACACAGTTGGCTTGGAGAGGCAGCTGCCAAACTGAAAGATGTGTCTGAGCTGTACACATCACAATTAAGTCCTTAAACTGTAAAACTTTGAATTTTTATTCACACCATACCATAAATTTAAGTTACATTTCAGATAATTAACAACTAATGGCTAAAAAAGTAGGAAATGAAAAATAAGATAGGTTTTAGTCTGTGGGATTAAAAAAAAAAAACAAAAAAAAACTGCTGCCAAGTGTCTTTGCCAGGTCCAGTGATAGACTAATGGTGATATAGAATTTAGAAAATAAATTCCTGCTATCAAATTCCTGCCATAGCAACATTTTCTGTAATTTTGATAAATAGAGTACAGATCCACCATTTCACAAGTCAAGGGATAGTGAACAAGATCGAAACTAAAATAGAAAAAAAAAAAAAAAACATTTACGAAGGGGGAAAAAAAATCAGATGTTAAACTACTCTTAGAGACTGATAGAGACCATGAAAATGCTTATATTGATTCTGTGAAACTTAATAAGGTTTACTGCTAGGGCCACTCCTCCTCTTGGAGAACTGAGCCAAGAAGGTTAGAAAAACTTGGGGGAAATATGAATAAAGGTACTCTTGTACAGACATAACCAAGTTGATCACTAGACTTGGTGAGACTGAAACCTGGGCTTTCAAAATAAAGTGTAAAAATTGTAGGAATAAGTAAATAAATATATAAATATGGATTTGAAGTAAAGAAAAAAATATATATATACAACAGCCATCAACCAATTGATTACTAGTTTAAGTGTGTAATAAATACAATACAGCAGTCAGAGATTTGCCTGTTTGTGTGTGTGACCTGCTTCCTGCCTGCTAGCCAGCTAAATTCTTAATAACATACCTAATATATGAAATCTACTGTAAAAATGTCAGGCCCTACCTTTTGCAATACTGCCTCACATTCTTACTTTGTACTTTTTCGATAAATTTCACAATGATATTTTAAATTGCTGTTGTGGCAAAAGAAATGCTACTACAAATTTTGGGAGGTAGGTCATGAGACTTTATTTTCCTCTGGAAGAAACTTTTTCCATAGCTCTGTACATCAATTTGCACACGTCATCACATTACAATGAAAGGCAATACATACACATCTACAACACAGGAGCACATAACAGTGAAAGGTAAAACAAAATGAGACTCTGTGAATCACCCTGTTTAGGGCTGCTATGTCTGTGTACCAGGCCTTTGCAAAAGCAAGCCCCTCTGAACCCCAGGGACCTGTAATTGTACCCCAAGGGCAGTACAGTGATCTGGCAGTTGAGTGGGTGCAATTTGTCCTGTGCTATTGTATTTATTGTATTGTAAGTACTTAAAATTAAGCTCTTACGGGTTAGGTGCGGTGAGACCTATTTTTTTGGGAGCAGTGTTCGTAATGCATGCAAGTTTGGCCAGGTTTTTGACAAAGAGTATGTCCAAGAACCAGGTGGAGCAGTAGACCAGGGTGGGTTGAACAATATTATGGTAAGATAGTAGGAGGAAATGGGGAGTGAAGTGGAATCCTTTGAGTCTCTGTCTGGCTCGTGGTTTTTAATGACACCTTTTGTGAATGTCCTTTATATGCTGATCGAAGCTGAGTTATTGTCCTGTGTGAGTCCTAGTTATTTATGACTGTCAATCTTTTTACCTGTTTTATAATTGATGATGATGGGATGCTCCAGAACGGTTTTCTGTGAGGAGAGCAAGAATGGCCATGTGATCAGAGTATATGAGGTAAATGGTGGTATGTGAGGATGCGGTGAAGTCATTGGTGTTCAATGTGTAGAGAAAAAGGCTTAACCTTGAAGCACACCTGTGCTGGTGATGAGTTCAGGTGATGCTTTATGCCCGACTGAACAGTTTGCCATTTGTCCCCTAGGAAATTGTGCAGGAAATGGATCAGACGAGGGGAATTTTGAGTTATTGTAGCTTCCAGACCATCAGGTGGAACTAAGACAAACAATAACCAGTAGGAAGTGTAAAAAAACATCCTTCTTGGGCATTAGTTTCAGAATTAAGTGGTTTATCACAGGCCATCTTAACTTCTGCCGATGTGGCTGTACACATAACTTCTAATTGAGGGTGTCAGATAAATTTGAGTAAAAATATACTTTTTGAAAATGTAGTTACCCAAAACTCATATACTTTAATTTATTAACAAGTAAAAACATTGAATACATATATATACACATATATATATACATATATATATATATATATATATATATATATATATATATATATATATATATATATATATATATATATATATATATATATATATATATAATGGAGGTGCCACATGTTATGAGGAACAGCAGTCAGATTGAAGACAATGTAGATAGGGCACTGTACAGTTTTTGTTTGATTGCTGGGATATATGTCACCGCTCACTGTTGACCGTACAGTTAGATTGCGTTCTCTGTGTTCTGTTCATAAATATGGTTAATGTACACTATGACTGAATGTATGGACCTGCTGTGATGATTTTGCAAAGATGCTGGCTCTAAGTGTTAGTCTGGTGGTAGGGTAAAAACCTTTTTGCAGCAGGCTATAGAGTATGTGCCATGTGGCTATGTGCAATGTGGCTCATAGGGTTGACCTAATATATATATTTATTTTTCTACTGGTATAAAACATTATTATCTATTGATGGAAGTGGATGGCAGGCAAATAAAGAACAGGAAACTGACTACAGAAATTGGGGTTCAGATATGGTGCAGTAAAGCCTACCAGAGTACTTGGTTAAGGTTCAAGATATTTTTACTTAAACAATGAAGAAGTAAAGATGTAATGTCTTTTTGACTTTTTCAATATTTAACCAAGACTGCATTTTTTCCATAACCTTAACCAAATATTTTGAGTTTCTAAAACATAACCATATGAATTTAAATCCTGCTTTAGTTGCTAGGATCAGATATTGTAGGCAAACAGAACAATTACCTTGACAGATATACTCAGTGGCCATGTTATTTGGTGCAACCATACATTCCATTGCAATCCATTACAACTTTTCTTACATCAACTTTATTTTTATGATGCTGGTGAAGGTGTTTATACAATTATATTTTTTAGGATTTAGGCCATATATAGAGATGGTGTTGTACTGGATATATTTTATTCAGAGTTGTTTCTAATATTCTGACCCCATCATGTGGGTTAATGGGGAGGACAAAAAATTAGAAACAAATCTCACTGTGTATGTAGACTTTCAAGTGTGGTATGTATAGAAGCACACACATCTGCAGTCTGCAGCTTTCCGTGCCACAGCTTTACACACCCAGACACACCCGCCAATTAGCATTAATCACTACAAGAAACCTCTTTCGTATGACAAATAGTCATTTGATCTGTTGTTAATGTAGTATATTATATATTTTTTAAAATATTTCTGGGTTATGGTGATAAAAATGTAACAATTCTGTGAAATGTTTTGTCACTGCCTATGTGCTGCTGGAGTTTAGGCTGGGAATTTATTCATTTAGAATGGTGAGGAATATTTTTTGCCTACGCTAGGTACAAGTCCACCAAATTTAGAGCAATCATAAATCAAAAGCCAATTTGTTACAACAGTGCCTCATTATGAGGTACAAAAAGGTAGCATCACTGTGCAGCTGTACTGAGCCTCCCCAAAAACAGAGATAAAGGGCTCAGTAACTAGCATCTGGCATTTACATAGTTTATGTTATTTCTCAACCTCAGAAGATGTAACAAAAACACTGAGCCTCAGACTTCTTCCAACTGTGTCCAATCAATGTAGAATTAAGTCAAAGAAAGACGTAAATCTGGCAATCCAGTGATCACTAAGCTACGGGGACTTCATCCCCTTTTATCAAAATATTCCTGCATGGTTATAAGAACAAGTTGCCTGTTCTTAGAAATGTGAGGTCTTTGATCAGTCAATCCACATAACTCCAGGCAGTTGTGAAATGTTGCATTATCCACTGATTTAGGGCTTCCATGATTGGTTTTAAGTCTGGAAAAAGGAGCATGTAGAAAATCTAACATAACAGAACAAGGGATATGGCTGGAAATGTCCTTTTAACTCTCTCAAGGTGAAATATGGACAAATGGAATGAAGAAAAGATGTTGTGACCTGAAGCCAATTAGTTGTCAATGACATGACTCTGAAACTCCAGTTTCTTGCAAAATTTGCAGCAAAAGAATTCACACACAGAATCATTTTTATCTCAATTGAATAAAGAACAGTGGTTCCTAGAGTCTCCACAAGCAGAATGGGAGCAGAGCTTTCAGTTATCAGGCTCCTCTGCTGTGGGAACATCTTCCAGTTTGGGTCCGGGAGCCAGACACCATCTCCATGTTTAAGAGTCGGCTTAAATCCTTCCTCTTTGATAAAGCTTATGGTTAGAACTGGCTCAGCATTAGCTTGAGCCATCCCCTCATTATGCTGCTATAGCCCTAGACTACCAGGGGACTTCCCATGATGCACCAAGGTCCCCTTTCCACCACCTCCTCCTCCTCACTCCCTGTGAGCATTAATATCTCAAAAATGCTTATAACTAACTCTCCTTCTTCTCTCTCCCATTTCTCTCTCTTCTCTTCTCCTGTCACTTTCTGCAGGTTTTTTTTTCCTCTGATGCTCCTGAGTCTGGATCCGTGGTTGCAGACCATCTACTGCCCCATGAGCCTGATCAACACCAGCTGCTTTAATTATTATGATTGTTACTGTTACCATTTCATTTAGTCCTATTAGTAATATTATTAGCCCTGTTAGTATAACTATAGTATATAGCTATTAGTCCCTTTATTGTGCTATTCTCACTCTCCTCCCTCCTGCCCCCGTCTCTCTCTCTCTCTCTGTCTCTCTCTCAGCCCAGCCAGTCGAGGCAGACCCCCCTCAGTGCTCTGAGACAACGTCTGTTATGATATGGCGCTATATAAATAAAGTTGATTTGAATTAAATTGAATTGTTGGGTGTCCCAAGATGGAATCATGGAACATACCTTAAATACTGTTATTGAATGACAGCTGTTTATTTGTTGTAGTTTGCAGAGACTTGCAAAGGACACACATAACTTCCATATCTTGTATTGCGCAGATCTGAGCATCAACCAAGCTGACTGGTTGATCCAGCCAATGTCAAAGGGTTGGCTCAAAATGAAAAACAAACAAACAAAAAAAAAAAAACACATTAAACACAACATTATAATTATTCCAAATATCTCTGAATGACCCCGTGCACACCGGGCTTTTTGCAGCATGGAAGGTCATATTGTTTGGTTCTTAGATGGTGACATCATTTATTTTTTACTTTTTAACTTTTGTAGACACCAAAAAAAATGAAACATAAATTTCCCTCTTTTGGGATTTTTTTTTTTTAATAATATACTCTAGCAGAAAAAAAAGGAAATCAATATCAGTTAGGCTTTATTAGCTTTATTATAAGTCATGGTATAGCCTTTGAAATAGAAAAAAAAAATTGAATACACCGAATGTCTCAGTCCCATGCCCATATATCTAGTTTTAATGGTATTCTTGTTATTCAACAGAGGAGCAATAAAAATATGTTGGAGTAAATCCAAGTGAAGATGAACTTTAAGAATAAAAAGACAAAATGTATATATTAAAAAAAAAAGCATAGCTAAATATGACTCACAACTGTGAGTTTGTCCTATTGTTGTTTTCCTGTTGTGGTTCATAATTAAGTGCTCCTCTCGTGTAGCTGTTATCGCATTGCTTTAGGCCTGCCCTCAGCACACAGCCCTCGTTCACTTTCACATCCTGTCACACCACACGTATGAAAGCTATGGTCCAAAGAGGATGAAAGAAGACCTGACTCTAATTAAATGTGATTAACACTAACTGGAACAAAACAGCATGTTATAAATGTCCATTTCAAAGAGCCAAGCTTACATGACAGAATGGGGGCACTGAATTAGACATAGGGTAGAGATAGGCTGTCTGCTCAGTGCAGAGTATCAGCTGTGCACACCAGTGCTGGTTTGAGAATACATTCATATATTCATTAAATGTATTTAGGAAAAAAATGCAAATGAATTAAGTACAAGCAAGTTAAGAAGCTATTCACTACTAGGACAGCAGATACCGTATGCAGCATAAAGAAACCAGTTGAAATACAAAACACAAACAAATGCAGAAAGAGGGGAAGTTTAACAGAGAAATTTACAGACTAATAGAAGTTCCAAGGGCCACAAAAATCATATTCAACTCGAAAGTATGCTGTTGTTGAAAACTCATTGATGACTGTAAATTAACTCAAATGTTAGCTAATAATTTCATGATAAAATTCCGACTGCATGTTTCTGATATTAAAATTAATATCTGGAATAAAGGTTTTTGTGTTTTTGTGTATGACAGCTTGTGTGTTCTTCTCATGCCCGTGTCTTTTCAAATTACTAACTGTGTTTACTTTTGTTTTTTTTTTTTTTTATTTGCTTGTGTTCTTAAAGGTACATTAACTTTCTTTTTCGTCCTTTGTCTATTTTGGAGCAACATAACACGTAAAAAAAAACATGATATCATCTTAAGTTGATTGAAAACCTGTAACTGTTTACACATCCAGCAGCTGTGGAAGAACATTATCTTTCATTTGGTGTGTTTGTGTCCTAATGATTAACGTAAGTGTGCATATTTCACTCTCCTTTTAACTCTGTTTGGGTCTCTACCTGCTTTTGAGAAAAATGCCTGTCTCTTTAGCTGCTAAATGATCAATTGTGTTCACCAGCTGGTCTCTAACCATGTCTGTCTGCTGTTTGCTGCTGAGCAGGTAGTGGACAGTGGGTTTGTCAGAACTTTTTTTTTTTCAGGTTGGTGAGAGCACTAGAATAAACTAAAACCATAAATGCTCTGTAAAACTAAAATTGTAGGATGAAAAACTCTAGAACACCCCATAGAGCTCTTTTCATTGTTAATCCAAAAATCAAGACATGTGCTACCATGCTGTTTTATGAATTTTTGATACCAGATAACTGAGGAGGAAAACAAACAAACAAACAATACTGTTTGTTGGTGGTGTGTTAAAATTCCATCAGTTCCCTTTTTTTTAGATATTTCATCAAATATCATTATCTTGAATTGTTTGTTGCTCACTGCAACCGTTATATCAGTGTACTGTTACATTGTATCTATACTGCGGTGTTCCACTTAATTTAATTTTACCCACAAAACTCAGCAAGCAAAAGACTGCGTGAACTCAACAGAGAGTGAGCAAAAACTTAGCTAAAGGGAGGCAAAGAAAGAGATGGCAGGCGATATGAGGGAACAGCTGCCACGGGGAGGAGAGGAGTGGAGAAAGAAGCGAGTGTGAGAATGGAGGAGAAGCTGGGGACCTGACACATCTGGTTACGGTAAAAAGAAGAAAAAGGAGTGAGGGGATAGAGCAGATCTAAAGTAAAACCCCTGACTATTTCTTAAGTAGAGCATGAAGACCACACGCTCGTTGAGTGGGACCCGCCTGTTGCTGGCAAACTGGGCCGTGATTGCATAGTTTATGGCTGAGGCATGATGGGTAAGGATTAAAGATGGCTGCCCTGAGGGCACACAGCAATACCATTACTCTTGATGGATTCCTTTTTCGCTCACATATTCTCTAAAGACGTCAGGGGGGCCACGAGGCTTGACTAATGCATGGTGTGATGATGGGATCAGAAGAGGCAGGGGAAGGATGCTCGGCAAGCTTCACCAAATCTCCTACTCCCTTCTCTATATTCTCCACTCATCCTCATCTGTGCTCCACACTGCTCTGCACAACATGCAACCTATAAAATAATGCATTAACAACTGTCGTCAAAATTATCAATTATTATTATAATATAGATTACCAGTCTGAAACTAATAAAGTTTTCTGAAAATATGCTTAATGGCAGTAATTTTTATTAAGATAAACTGCTGGTGAAAATTGACAGCAATAATGTTCTAATGCTGGCCCATAATGAACAACTTAATATTTTCTACTGTTATTTTTGTAAGTTCAATATGAATTGAGTTAAAACTGGTACATTTTGCCTGCAGGATATAGCAATATGCCACCACTCCAAAGTCTGGAAAAGCTCTGACACTGACAAAAGCTATTACCTTTTCCCGACTATTCAACGTTAACATGTTATTAAGTCACAGTGTGACAAAATTTTGTTTCATGTAGTGCAGATGGTGACTGACAAGTTTTCCCCTCAGGGCTCACCTCTATGCGATCACTGCTGAGACTACTCAACACTACAAACCTGTATACTACCTGTATACTGTATACTGTAAAACATAAAACTACAAAAACATTCTTGTTGCATAGTTTAGAGAATTTTTCAATGCAGATCTTCTGCACATTCATTGTTTTCCAATTGTCCAAAAAGGGAAAAAAGAGAGCATACTACATATGTAAAATATAAAATAAAGAGTAAGTCCAGTCTTTTTGCCCACCATGACATTCTATATACCAGTGCAACCAGTGCAGTTTACACCTGTATTTTAGAGATGGAGAAAGTTCCACACAAAGATGCAAATATTAAGGCACCTTTTCCAAACAAGGTTTATTTTATATCTCTTTATATTTTCTCCAAGCCCAGGTTGTATAAGAAAATTCAAGTTTACCAAGATCTGAGTAAACTCTAGAGACACTGAAATTACCCATCCAGGTGATCTGGTCTGGTCAGAGATTGGAGATAGCAATTCACTAAGGTAAACAACACATTTTAGAATGGCTTTAAAGATTTAAGGTAAGTATGACTCATTCTCCATATCTTTATTGTAGTCAATTCCCTGAGCATGTAAAATGATGGGTTCTTCTGCCAATTTGCAAAATCGAACACAGAGATGAATGTTAGACAGGGTCAAGTAGTAATGGTAATAGTAAAGCAATAATCCGGTTGCCATCCATTACCATTAACAATTTTCTAATTTTCCAGGGGGTGGCATTAAACAATTTCAGAAGTAGAGGGCACAAGAAGATGATATAAAAAGAGTGAATCTTATAACAATGTAAGAAACATGAGGAAATATGGCATTCATATTTGTTTGTGTGTTAATTTGAGAAACATTACAGTCACATTATCTCTCCACATAGATCTGGTGTTTTCATCTGCTGCTATTTTTCATCTCTTCCAGTAAAGCACATGCTTCAGTAGTCTTGAGGTCATGAGCTTCATGTACTACATGACTTATTTGCTAAGCTTATTTTCATTGGTCTTTGTTGCATTTTGTTCTTATCAATACACCAGCCACTCCACCTCTGCCAAATGTAAAAACCTTTTGGCCGTGTCTTAAGATATTGAATGTTTACTCTCAGGTAGTTTTTTTTTTGTTTGTTTGTTTGTTTTGTGGGTTTTTTTTGGTGGAAATTGAAAAAATCATATTTACTATACACGACTTTGATAAAAGCTTGTTGATAAGAAATCTAACAGGGAGTTAGAGCTTCCTGAACATCAGTAACATCGCTCTATGTATTCAGACTGTACTTGTTTTGGCCATGTAGCATATATAACTGTTTAAAACATGAAGAATTTCTTTATTAGGTGTGATAGCAATGTGTAATGGTCATTTGTCTTTTGACACCACAAAATTTGCTCAATCATCATCCAACATAAGGTCAGAAGAAAAGAGAATCATTATTTCCAAGGTCTGCCTTGTGATCAATATTCTGATGTGGCTAATGGTTCTGGTCCCCTGACATGTCAGTTACAGGAGTGTGAGAAAGTGTGAGATAGCATATCACTCACACAGAAACATACAGTGTAACTTCAAAAGGTGAAGGGAGAATAAATATAATTTTGCATTACACTTTGACCTTACCCACACAAAGTCTGCTCAGAATACTCTAAATGAACCAGCTTAGTAACTTTGCCAATGTTGTTTGATGCAGGTATGTGGGGCGCTGCCACTGCTGCTGGAGGAGCACTGTGAGGCCTTTGAGATGTGAGAGCATACTTGATAGGAAGGGCTTGCATCTTAAAAAGCTTAGAGGTCTTGGTTGAGGACTGTGGAGTTTCCATACATAGCCTCAGCATACAAAGCAAGCTGCAGTTAATTGACACTGCTGACCTGGAGCTCTGTCTGTCTTCACATTCTCTTCCAATGGCCGACGTAATGAATGACAGTTTTCCAAGATGGGCCTCGGCCCTCTGTCTGTCTGTCTCGGCTACGAATGTTGTTTTGCCCAAATTGCTGTCACAATCGTTTAATCTGCTCTCCCCAGAGAAAATAAATACTCGCCCTCAATATTTCACTGTTCTTCTTTTGCCCTGCCTCCTCTGTCTTGCTCTCTCTCGCCCTCTCTTCCTCTCTGTCTTTCTTTTCCCTTGCAATGCGCTCTTCAGCAAAGAACAGTCTTATCCTCTCTCATCTCCTTCTCCTCCACCTTCCCTCTTCTTGTTTTCACTCTCTTCTCTGAGTGCGCTGTGTAGAATTCCTAATTGTCTCTCTGGTGACACTAATTGGAAACTAGCTTGAGGCTTCCTCTGGGCTGTAACCCCAACAGGCCCTTTGTTGATTAGTGGCAACTTAAGAAAGTTGGTCAAGAGTGTGGTGACAGACAACATTTTCTTCTGTCCATCTGTCCCTCCAAGCAATATTTTGTCCTGTTGCCCACTGGACACACAATTGGAGGGTTGCTCTATTTGAGCTTTCAGGGAGCAGAACTGTCTCATGTAGTTTGAGACTGGTGCGAGGCTTTGATAACACATCTGCTTTGCCATAGCATGTAAATTCACTTGCGGGATGCTATTTTGAGTATATTATGTAAATGTTTAGAAGTGGCCATGCTTAATTTATGAGGAAGGGCAGGGAATGTGTCTTGCAGTATGTGAATCCAGGATATTTAACTAGAATATCATACAAAACCACTCAAGGAGACATACTTTGAAGGTATGAATGTGAAGTGTAAAGCAGTAATCAGCTCTTATTCACAAATGCTTTCTTACTTTTTTCTTAAATTTGTTTACATCAGAAAATGAGAGAAACAAGATAATTCTACATTTGATGAATAAAATGTGTGCAGGATGTACGATTTGTTTTTGCCCATGAGAAAACATTTGTGAATCAGGACCATTCTTATATTGCGTGTGTGTTTCAGGAAATAACATTAGCTTGAGGAAACACCATCTTAGTGCTCTTAATCTAATATCACAAACAATAAATGACAACAACCAAACTAATAATAATGTGTAACTGAAGAACTACTTTTTCTTTGAAAGTAATTAGCAAAAGAGAGACAGAGAGAGAGCGAGCAAGAGAGAATGAAACTTTATCTGTTGCCATAAGTAAATGATTAGACATGCTTTTCTTTGAGGCTTGCATTGGACATTGGAGCTGCAATGGAGCTGTGAAAGAAATAGCCTCTAATATGTACAGTTAATTATATAGCTGTTATAATATGCAAGATCACACCATGTTCAAATATGAGGAAATAAAAAAAGCAGTTTGGCATGGGTTGATCCACCACTTTGGTCCAGAGTTAAATAAGGCAACTACTCCTCTGATTACTATGAATGTTTGATGAAACTTTTGGTCATCTGCTGACTTTTACTCTAGTGCCTCTTACATGTTGACATCTTTGAATTTTAGTGAATTATCTCAACAACTTATGAGGAGATTTGGTATAGACATTTATGTTCCTCTCAGGATGAATTATAATCACTTTGGATAAGCTATACAATGTATATTTAACGCTAATCATTAAATGTTTGCACCTAAACACAATAAACTGAGATTGCAAAGATGTTAAACATATCTGCTTACCAATACCATGTAATCACTCTAAGAATGTTAGCTTTCTGAAAATTAGAGAACCATTTTGCCTATGTACAGTGTCACAGAGCCGCTAGCATAGAGAGTCAAAGTCATGACATCATGTCCTGGCTACTAGTACTTCCTCTCTGTTTGCAGCAGTAAATTGAAATTTTGGATGCTTACTGATTGTCATCCTTTTGAATCTTAATTATAATCTTCAGAGTCACGCAACCTTAATATTCACAAATATAAAATGTGGAGCATTGCATTGAGGGATTGTTAGCAGGCCCATCTCATCACATTTCAATAGCAAGTCACTGTAGCTCTAATCTGCGCTGAAATAGTGCTGTGAAGGGGGTATATTATGACCTCTTGTCTTGTAAACTCAATGATGGGTGAAGCTCTTGGCAAGGGACTATCACAACCACCCCTATTGGCAAGAAACTGTTCTGAGAAAACCTAAATAAAGAACATAACATTAAAATTAGTTGTGATATTGAAAATGGTGAGTCATAATTTTGGGCATTAACATTGAGAATAGTTATGTGTTTTATAAAGACTGAGCCAGTGACTCTCCTTTGATCTTTTTCTTCAGCTTCCAAAAGGAAAGGGAGGTTCATATTTATTCCTTATATTTTGTGAATTTAAGGAGAAGTGAACTTGGCTTACCCAGTCTTTCCTAACATTCAAATATTCTGTTTAAGATAATCCAGTTTCTTTAAACAGTACAATGTCAGATTTTGATTTCTGATGTGTAAGAATCTTTTCCTTTTAATTACATGGCCAATCCCTTGAAGAAGTGACCTAGACATTGGAACTGGATATTTGGAATGTGAATAAGTAATAAGAGTTTGAGGAGAGAAAAACTGTTTAAAATGCAAAAGAAAAAAAAGTGTAAAATAGGGAGCCTCAGCTCCAGTAGATTGGAATGATAAAACAAATGTAAAGTACAGTAAGTCAAAACTACAGTGCTTTTCCTTGCCCTATCCTTTCTATGAACAACAGAATAAAAGTACCAGAAATTAATTTAGCAAGCATACTAAGCCTGGATTAATCCTAACTTAATAGGTAGAACACAGACACAGTTTAGACATCTGAGAGAATATCCAAACTCCAGGCTAGGTAATGGGAACCTCTGTCACCCCAAACTGAAAATATCTGAATTGTACTTGACCCAGAACATAAACTTTATGTTGCTCCCCTCTAAAAAAGCAAATTAAAAGTGAGCTGGTTCAAAAATATGTAAGTATTTGAAATAAAATGAAATAAATTAAAACCATAACAGAGGGTTATAAGAATGTAAATGCATTGTGGTAAAATGTAAAATCGATTTGAATACAGTACAAAATATCAGATTCTTATAGTAGATATAACAGGGCAAAAAGTGACCAAAACCATATGTTTTCAAGGGAAAGACCTACAGGTAGATTCAACTCTGTTGCTTACACATTCAACAAGACTATTATAATGATCAAGAGTAAAAGATGATGTTGGGTCTCGGTGTGGGTTAAGTCTAACTTCCTCCATCATAACTGTCAGAGAACAAGAGGTTACCTTGTGTTTATGTTTCCGGTTTTTGATAGTTTGCCTAGCCTTGACCATGTCTTTTCCCCAGTCCTTGTGTAATCCTGCCTGTCCTATGTGCCTTCCTGTGTACCAACTTGTTCTCTGGTAAAGATGCTAATTATTTGGAAATCCTGAGCTTTGTCCTGAGTCGTGCTTCTGAGTCCTATTGTTGTGTGGTACTGGTGTTTCACACTCACGGCTCCATCAATAACATCCAGATGAGCACCAAATGATTCATCCATGACATTCACACAGGAGGCCACGGATTTTACCTCTTCCTCCCAGTCATGTGAAACCTATCAATCATGCTTGTTGATCCTGAATGAAGTCTTTAACACCTCATATGTGTTTAAGACAGATTTAATTGTTGCAGTATGTAATCAGTAGGAAATGCAACCAATAACAACTACAGCCAGATTGCAATCTGATAGCTCAAATGCAATTGCAAGTCCTCCAAACTAAATGACAAAAACATTAATTAATCTAAGCATTTTCTGGTCTGGCAGTCTGATCTGTGATTGAAAACTACTTGGTTTCATGTCAGCCACCCTAAGACAGTAGCCTGAGGTGGCTGACATGAACAGACTCAGCAACCTGATTCAGAAGGCTGGTTTAATCAGGAGGTGGAGCTATACCCTCTGCATGTTGTCATAGTAGGATTTTTTCAAGTACATCTCCCATCCTCTACACAGTGCTCTGGCAGCCAGAGGATCACGTTCAGTCCGAGAATCAGAATGATTAAGTGCTCCACTGAACGCCAGAGGTGATCCCTTTTATTATTATTTATTCACTTCCATTACTAAATGAGTGTTGTTATTTTTACTACTCATAATTGTTTTTAGTTTTTACTTATTCACTTCCATTTCTATCTGTGTGGTTTGCAATTGTAACAAAAGTAAATACCTGTGTGGATTTTTTTTTTTTTTTTTTTAATTCTGATGCTGCTTCTGGTTTGACTTAGGAAACATTTGTGGCTTTTGTTAAAGTAACTACTTATCTAATGTTAGGAGGTATTCTTCACCATGGTTAAAAAAAGTGTTTATGCATTAAAGATAGGGAGTGATTATGGCCATGGTTTAAAGAAAAACCAGAGCATACTATTGGTGAGAAATAAGAAATGAATAGTTGTCTCTGAGACAGTCTCTGTCTAATTCAAAAGCTTGTTAACCCATTCATCTGCTCTGCCATTTGCACAACATTGTTTAATGGCTGTTGAACAATTGTACACTAGCTCTACAAGAAAAAAAAAAAGTCAGCAAAGTCAGGTTTTAACAAAACACCAAAATAATATGAACAAGAACACAAAGGTTAAGAATAAAATTATTATCCTAACTCGTTGTTAGCATTACAGTTTATAGACCTTTTTCCTGCTTCAGCTTTGTCATTTTGTGCTTACTCTGTTCACAGCTTTTCTGTAATGACGGATTAATAGCAACATTTAAGATGTGCTCATTTTAAATTTGACCTCCACTTAAAGTGGAGTAGATAATCTGGATTGAGTATAATATGTAGTCCAAGGATATTAAAAAAAAAGTTTTAATCTTCCTTTTTTTTCTTTAAATATGAGGATTTTATCAAAAACTGTTCTGGAAATTCACAATGTCCTGTTACTATTTTACCATACCTCTGACCCAGGCTTTATAATCTCTACTGACTTTCATTTATATCTTTCCAGAGGAATGTATATGAAAAAATAAGATGTATATCTAATTATTTAATCAAATAAACAAATATAAAAATCTGTATTTGCAAATAAACTTAAATGCAATTTCTAAAAGGCTTTGGACAGAATAACACATGACCAAGCCCTGAGTAGTTCCAACAGGAAAAGTTACAGTCTGAAATCTAACTCCCTATCAACACAAATAGGAGAAAACAGAATGTAGCAAAAATGTGTGGATGCAAGTAGGTCCCAAGCATCTTGGAGAAGTTTTTAGGTAGACTTAATCTGTTTCAGTGTCTACTGTCTCTTCATGTAATCCCAAACTTACTCCATTATGTTGAAATCAGTGCTCTGTGGGGGCCAGGCCATCTCCCACAGGACTCCTTTTGTCATTCTAATCAGTTCCTCATGACCGTCAGATTTTTTGGGCTCATTCTGCAGAATGATTTGGGACACCCTGATGGCGTAAAAACGCTTGAATGATAAAAATCTAAACAACTAATGTGCCCAGAGCTTTGGCACAGTGCTGTACAAAAATGGTTAACATTATTTTAAAATGATTAGTTGATTAATTGTAATTTAACAGCAAATCACTACCTTTTTGACATAAACCTGAAGATATCATACAAAATTGTGATGGATATGACATTATCAGGACCTGCACTTATGGGGCAATGCTGTCATAAAAGATTTTTTTAGCAGTAGCCGCAGCTACGAAAGCAAAGCCCTAAAACCTCTGTAATTTATTTTTAGAATTTGTCTATGGTTTTATCTTTTCTGATTTAGGCAAATATTATCAATATATTTGCCACAGTCTCTTTATGGATAAGGATGAGCTTGTACAGATACGGTACAACTTTAACAGTTAGCTGTGATATATCTGTAGTGCCATTAAGAAACGCCTCAATTTACTGGCTTTGGTTGTTTATACTTAACCAGACAGACTGGCATACTGCTGCTGTATATGATTTTAGATAGCACGCAGAGATTCTGGCATCAGAGGCATTACTTGTAAGACAACAGCACTGATGTCTGTCCCACCATGCCAGTTCCCCCTTTTACACAGACAGTTATTCCGCTCTGTGACTACCTCTGCTGCTGGCTTATTGCCAGATCAACAATGCCTCCTCATTCCATGTTTATACCTTTTATTCAAAAGGTGGAATAAAGGTTCAACATTCTTGCCTTGAACAGGCTGTATAAAATGGGCTAATGCCTGTGCCTAGTCATTCAGTAGATATAGCAGACGTTGAACACAATCATCAGTTGTTCAGTTCCTGCTTTAAATAGTGTACACCTCTCTGTATTACTTACACTGCAGTGCAACCATATAACACCAGAGAATGTACTGTTGAATCATTATGTTAAAGAACAATTGTGTGCAGTGGCATATGTTTGTAAATGACTGTATGTGTGTGTGTGTGTGTGTGTGTGTGTGTGTGTGTGTGTGTGTGTGTGTGTGCTTGTGTGTGTGTTTAAAGGAGAGAAAAAAAGAGAGAGCCCTGAATCTAGTCGTAAGCAGAGCTGACCTTGAGTAGCGCTGTTGATCGCAGTGGGGAAAGGGAACCAAGCAGAGACCCAGAGTCTTATCAGACAAAATACTCTTGTTGTTGAAAATAGCAGTGATGAAACTGCTGACGCTGAAGCTTTACTGTAGTTTTTCACAGCATCTGCAATATGAACCACTCAATGGCTCAACACACTCAGACTCCTCTGTCCTGATGCAGTGTTTTAACGCAGGAAACAAGTTGCTCTGTGAACATTTTGGCAGGTTCATGTCAGGTAGTACTACTATATGAGGAAGGCATTATCAAATTTAAAAAAAACAATGTGAAGCAGTATAAGCAGTATTAGTGTTTATGCATCCATTACTGATGACTGGATACAAGATACCCCCAGTTTTGTGGTGAGCAAAAGGTAAAGCCCCACTAATTAAGGTAAAGATTCTGCTGAACAGAACCGTCTCCCTTCACAAGTGCAAGGACTAAGGTCGCAGCTGCAGTTGAACTTTAAGAGATGATGTTCAAATGGTACCTACATTGGACCAATCAGCCAGTCAGACAATAAGCAGATTACCTTACCAAATACTGGCCTGATCTTTAGTTGGTATCAGTATTCATGTCTACAGACAATGATTGATAAGGATTTTGGTAACCAGTATTGGTTAGAACTTGTAAAAGTTACACTAACAAAAGTTGCTTGGCTCTAGAGGTACCAGAGTCTTTATATTGGTTATGAATTCTTGACACAATTGGCAGCCAGATGATGAATTGTAATGACTTTGGTGATCTTCTGACCTTTTATCTTGCCCAAGCACCAGGTCAAAATTTGACCTATTGCCCTCAACTGCACTTTGTTATTTGTGCAAACTAGTGCTAATTTAAATGCTTAACTAACCCAACTCAACATTACACCTGTTAAAAATTAGCATGCCAACATTTGCTTTGTGAGCATGTTAACATGTTGATGTTAGTATTGTTTTTTTTTGTTTTTTGTTTTTTTTAGTTGGTCTTTTTTTATGTGATTATACTTTTTTTGAGCAAATCAGCAGCTGCAGCAGAGAAGAAGCTGTTGGTGTGCCACAGCCAGAGGAGGACAGAACTCAATTTCCAGAGAGATGAAATTTAGCACTCAGCTGTGGCAAGGGGCGTGGTTGCACCTGGGCCACGGTTTTGTGAACTGAACAAAAAATGCACACCAATGTCAGTAAGGATGAGATCATTACAAGTTAAGACTAGGATTAGATTTTTATCTTTTTATGTTAAAAATAGCTGCATACATCTTAGAAAACACTGATTTATTTCACCACCCAGCAAGAATGCAAAGTGACCCAAATCAAAGATTCCCCCATATTGCATGACAAGCTACTGTATTAGCTGTGGCAGAATTGCATTATAAGCTTTTGACCATAATTGGTGATTTCAGTATCAATAACATAATGTAAATGTTTCAAAAAATATATATTTTTTTAACATGGTGAACAAATATTGACAATATACAATGAAAAAAATAGAAATTAAACTTACAGTACCCTTGGCCTTTTTTCTCCAGAGTCCCCTCTAGAGCTCTTGACCACTTGGAGCAGCAATTCCCCATTTGTTTTGTGTCAACCATACAGAAGGACACAGGTGCGTTTAATATCGTGCCTTGGTTTCACGTTCTTTCCTGGATCTACAAACTGGCAAACATAGCTATCCATCAAGAGAGTCAGGTAAGAGGACTATTCTTACATGACTCTGGATGTAAACAGAACATGATTTCAAACATTTAAAGATTTGGCTTTGAAAAAAAATGTTTCAAAATGTTACTCTTCAAGAATGCACATGATGACTTTAAGTGTGCTTAGTCACTATATCTAGATTTCTTTTACTTTTAACCAAAATAAAGTAGGTATCTAGTTCACTGGCATGGGCATAATCCCATAGACTTTATTCTAGTGTGATCCTCAAGGCACTGCTTTCCTTTTTATCAAATTTAGTTTAATAGTTTTATTTTACTTTGTTGTATAGTGTTATATTCTGATTGCAGTATCTAATATTTTTGCTCCCACTATGTAGAAAAGAAATGACACACCAAACACTCACACCATGGATGTCATAAGACCTGGCCTTCAGAGGATTCAGTTTTACATTTTGAGATCAGCTATAAATCTTTTATTTGATCAGGGAATATATAAAGTTAGATTTTGCATTGTTCAAGTTTTTTGTCACCTCACTACCCACAATCCCTTAGGAACACTGCCTACAGTGAATCACCAGCACAGACCGATTATTTTATGTCAACATTTTTCAAAATCTGACTACTGTGGTGTCAAGGTGCAAGATAGGCCACCAATCCAGCTCACTTGTCTGTGTGTGGTATGTGTGTGTTTTTTACAAGAGGTGCTGTCAATCACCGTCACATAATGTGACCTGAGCCAGAGGATTACATTATGCATTTGAATCAGTCAGACTGGGTCAGAAGTAAAGTGGAGTCAGAAATAAAACAGCAAACAAAATATAATATGAATCTTCTGAACTTTGCAAAAGAAGAAAAATAGAATCCAGGCCAACAGAGCCTGATTATCCAAATATAAAAAGACAGTAAAAATCATCCAACTGTGAGCTGCTGAGCTTATTAGCGTTAGGATTGACCAGATGAACACTTACATTAGCTCTGACTGAGAGAAAAAAATTTTAAATTTGAAACATGATTTCCTTTAAAAGTGAGAAAATTGGTCTAAAGTGAGATTTTTATTTTGTTTAACATATACCCTATATATTTTGCTCTGTATGGAATATCGAATATTTACAGGCTGTGAAAACAAATCTCCCTTGGTACAATAAAGGCTTATTTTTCTGTGTATATTTACCATGGTGTTTCATACTCATTTCATGTCTTAATGATGTTTGTGACAGTCATGGGGTAGCATAGAAATCTTCCATACAAATTATTTGCTTCAAAATGCTAACCTTTCCTAGCAAATACAACATAGTAGCTGATTATAAGCCTGTATATATATTTTGTTATTAAAACTGAGGGATAGGGGAGAGGAGATGAGATTGATGGAGCCAAAGACAGATAAAAAAATTTTATGTGACAGCAGCAGAATTCATAAGGGGAGAGAAGAGACAAACATCTCCCTACAATATCTCACTGTGGACCAGTGAAGGCTGCAACTTCATTTACAATTATTCCACACATATCAGCTCTGGGCTTGTTCACATACATCACTATTAGAAACTTGTGTTTCTTTTGATATTATTTTGGATGAAACTGGAGACGGATACTGTTAATCTTGTTTTCACACAGGGAAATGGATGCATTTAAGTCACTGTTCTGCAATTGTCCATTATAATATATATATATATATATATATATATATATATATATATATATATATATATATATATATATATATATATATATATATATATATATATCAGCAATGTAAAAAGAGCTGGCTTGTAAACACTGCTAAAAAAGCTCTCTCTTTTTCAGAATATTCATCTGACAGTGATAAGTAGGTCCGACTTTGGTTGTGGATAGCAGCATTGACAAAGCTCTAAGGTGTGCCATCATCATAAAAATTGAGCCCACATTTGCTCTTTTATCATGCAATGCTATTGTCACAAGATACTCTGGTTTCAGAAAGTATTATTCCCCTTCACTTTTTTCTCACTTTATTGTTTATTGTGTTGTTGATCTAATTTTAGGTGGGTAAAATTTCTATTTTAGCAAAAAGGTCTAAAAACTCCTTCACTTTGTCATTATGGGGTTTTTATTTAAGATTCATGAGCAAAAATGAAATTTTACACATCTAAAAGTACTTTATAGTATAAAATGTGCAAAAAGTGAAAGAGCCAAGAAGCCATTTAATGTTCTTTGTTTTAGTTGTCAGCACAGGGAAATTTTTCTCATGATTTTATCTGTCAGACAGTACTAGTTCATGAATAAAGCTACAAGGAAAAAAAAAGTTTTGATCTTTTAGTGCTAAAATGATATGTCTTTATCAGGGAACAGGGATATCATTTAAAAAGACAAGAGGAAACAAGAGAACAAGCGAGAATACCCCAAAAGGTTTTATGTTCTATCACACAAAACCCTTTCCTAACTAATTCAGATTTTTGGCCAGAGATCAGACCATAGAGGTTTCAGCTGTCCACCCTATCGCAACATATGACCCATGGGGTCAAATATAGTTTAATAGAGTAAGTCTAATGAGTAGCTCTCTCCCACATGGAGCTGCTCTTCAGAAACAAGGGTAAAGCCTTTTAGCTTTGAGTGTGCAGTAATTAGACAGAGTTCCTTGTGGATACGAATGACCTTTAAAATCCAGCTACATGTGAAGAATGGACAGAAAGCAATGGGAGAGGTAGTGACACTGGAACTGTCTGCTCACAGGAATGACAGGCCATCTAAAAATAACATATACTTTATGTTTGCCTGTTTATCCTGCTTTTCTAACTTTGATTTGAGTAAATTTTCTTTAGTTTTTTTTCACTGAGTTAAGAATTTTATCTTAAAAGTGTCAGGGCTTAAAAAATGGTAGAACAATGAAAATCCTTCGTAATCTAACACAGCGACTGGTCTTTATTCAACCGAGGATACCTACAGTATTGTAAAGCCACCTCTAACGAAAGTCAATAAGACCTTAAACTGAATACAGACCAGTAGGAAAGAGAACAGGGTTTAGCTAATTGTTTCCAGGTCTCACATTTAAACTGAGTAATACATTTAAACAGATATTTGCCAATATCTCCAAAGGTTTTCTGTCTATAGCCCCAAATGATTAACCTCACAGATTGTACGCATGGGTGGTATTCATTAACTGTATGTGTAAACCTCCACATACATAGGTACCCAGTACACGATGCCTCGCTATCTGTACATGTCCCTTCTGGAGAATGCCTGGCCCTTTAAGACTTCATCAGAAGTTTCTTTCAGATAGTCAAACAGCTTTGGTAACCCGTCTCCTCCCACACCATTCTGATGCTGGATTTAGGGGAATCTGTAGCCAATCATGTCTGTAACTTTCCAAAACTGGTGATTCAACATTCACACATTAAGACTTCCAACCAACAGCAACATGATGATGGCCTTCGAGGAAGGAGTGTCAAGATATGTATGCCGTTAGCCCCATCTTTAAGGTATAAACATTGTCCATGTCCATGAAAAGCCAATTCTCTACAGTGATGAGCTCTGTTGTAAACAAAAGGATTAGCCCAATTACCAGGTTACTGAGGCTTCTTTATCTGGTTCTATTGCTATTTACTACTCTGACCAACAAGTCATTGCCCCAGTCGCTTTTGTAACAGTGTAACTTTATGACATTCTCATCGTCTCATTCAGGAGATGCTCTTTCCTCTAGCTTGTAACTGTCATCGACACTGTCAGACCTTTTTTTTTCTTGTTTTAAAAGTTTAATAATGGGCATGAGTGTGAGTGAGGATGTGTGAGTTTCCCCAGTTTCTTCCCAAGTTTGGAGCATTTCTTCCAAGGCCTTTACAGTGCCTGGGAGGAGGCCCTGCCTAAAGTCAGGGAATAAAAGTCTAAATTGTGCAGTAAACACCACATATCACATTAAATACTGAAGTGTTGCTCTGCAACATGATTACTGAAGTATATTTCTGGCAATATTTAGGGAAATACACAGCAAATCACCCTACCCAGAGCATAATATATGCTATATATGGAGGCATGAAAAGGTTCGGGAACCCCTGGTCAAAATCTCTGTTACTGCGAATTGTTACATGGGTAGGAGATAGTAGGGATCTCCAAAGGCAAATAGTTAAAGATGGAACATTTTAAGATGAATGTATTATTTTTAATTTGTACAAGTTTAGAGGGAAATAAAGGAAAGGAGCACCATACAAGAGATTTGAGCTCTCTAACTTTTACCGAGGCCTCAAGTCTCTTAGGGCCCTTTTCCTTTTTTGTCATTTGTAAACTGTGAAAGTTGGAAAATGAAAAAAATAAGCTTGTTTAAAATATTAAAGATGTGTCATCTTGAACATTATGCCTTTAGGAAATAAGGTGATATTTTACTTGTTTAAATATTCATAGTAACAGAAATTTTGACCAGGGGTGCCTAAACTTTTTCATACCACTGTACTCATGTATAGACACTACTATACATTTGCCCACCATCAACATTGAGTACTGAAACTTGTTTTGATCGAGCTGTGTTAATATGCAATCCTGTACAGTATTTATATGGGACTGCATCCATCACTTTATGCCAGTGTGCACATAGCTACCTGTACATTTGCATTTCAGCAGGTAAGTTTTTACAGCCAATGCCCTCCCCCACCATGCCCAGCCGAGTCTTTCCAACCCTCACATTCAGAGAGGACAGATGAGCCCATGTAATTGGCCAAGTCTTCAAAGAATGGCAACCTTATTAAATCGCATCACAGGGGCTCGAAAGGAATAAATAAAGCCAGTAGAAGAAAAGAAAAGCATGTGGAGGAAAAAACCAACACACTGACATGCGGTTTGTCTAACAATGTACCGCCTGCCGGGGTTTTAAAAGATTAAAATGTCTGAGGTTCATTTTTTTTTTGTTCCTGCTCATTAGGAAATGTCTTGTGTGACTTCTCATTGTCAAGAGCGTTTGATACTGTTACATTTTGTTCCCGTTGATAGTAATTTGCATTTTTCTTTGGTGAAACATCTTGTTCTATGTGCCACTACAAAGGATTGGTTCCTTTTTTTCTGAGATCTGCTGCACTTTTCCTTCCCCTCATACTGCATAGCCTGAGTTCCCTTTCTTTTGGATTCCAGGCTGTTATGATGTGTGTAACACATTGTGCCCCTACTGTTTAAACAGAGGGGACTAAAAGAAGTCATGCATCATGTGGCTGCACTTACATGTATCGGTAAAGAACACATTAAGTAGATTGAGTCTGGATCCTTCACTGAAGAAAAGAAGATATAGTAGCTGTTATATTGGCATAGGCAGGTGGAGGTAAAATGATGACTTTGTGGAGAAGGGATCTTATCTTCAATAGTGTCACTGGAATCTGGTGTGATCCATTACATTTGAATCTCGTTAGAGAAACAATATGTTGGAGATGGAAGAAGAGGCAACAAGCCAGCTATCTTTACATAGGATAATTAAAGCAGAAATCACAACCATTCTTACTGACTCATAGACTAAAACATGTTGTAGTATGTCACAGTAATGCTTAGGCCACATTAGCACTAATATAGAGACATCTCATTTTCATGGTTAGAGTTATTTTTTGAAATTAAAGAGTACTGCACAGTTTAACATGTTTTTGAGTTGTAAACTAAATGATATAACTAGACTGTGATGAAACACATCACAGGCAGTCTTTATATTGACATTTCTTACCAAAGTTATAAAAATCGGAATTTCATGGGCTGAAAATGGCTCAACATACCATTCAGTGTTTTAAAATATCCTGAACCTTGCCAGGCCAATGCTGATAAGGAGTAAGTTATTCTGAACTTTAAATTTATGTTTAATAAAAATAATGTTAGTGCCCTCTAATCAGAGATGGACAGTGCGGCTGCCCCAGCACCCTATACTTAGTATTTCTCCATTTTGGCACAATTGTTGAAGCCCCACCAGACTGCATTCCTTCCCTTCAGACCCTCATTTGTTGTAGCAGTGGTTTCAGATTGCAACAGGTCCCTCAATTGCAACACACTGATATGTACATTTGCAGCCGCCATTTTTTATGAGAGCACTGTTCTAACTACATGCTCTGCTCCAAGAGCTCTGGCTTTGGCCATTACTGGGAATGAAGCCAAAAGCTCAAAATGTTATAGCCCAGGACTAATATGGTCCTCCGCCACGCTAATGTCTGCTTCAGGGGATTCTGGAAGGGAAAAGACCTTCCCCTCCAAATAGTTCTCTAGCATAGGTGACCTACAATTCTGCGTTGCTGTCCATTCTCTAGCTTGGAGATGTTACTCAGCAACTCCTATCTCACACATCCCTACCTCCAGCCCCCTCTTTTTGTCCTTTGCCCACTTTTTAGGATTTTTAAAGTTATAAATTAACAGTACACTAATTGAAGGGAAATAGTTTCCTGACCGCAATCTTTCTCTCTTGCTTGCACTGAATGAGGGTAAATAAAAACCACATGACTGCATTCAAGTTATAACTTCACTAGATGATTATTATTATCAAAGGCCATTATCAATAACATAACTCAGTGTAGAAAGATAGAGCTTGCAGCAGCAGCAAGCTGGTGGCTTGAACACACACACACACACACACACACACACACACACACACACACACACACACACACACGTCAAGTTCAGCAAGGTAGCTGTCAGCTACAGGTGAAGTAGGCAGTGTGGCCCATACATTACGCTCAGAGCTGGGAGTGAAGTTACACATTAATATGAAGATCAAGAGAAGGCTTAAAGTCTTTTGCAGTACCTGGTACCTCTGTCATCCTTGTGACACTGTTATTAAAAAGTTATTAGCCAAAGGCACCCTGACACACTGTGACAATTTGCGCCAAATGCAGGGTAAAAACCCTCTGACTGAGGTATGACATAAGAAAAATTTTGCTCCAATTGGTTTTCTGATACCTGCATATATTGCATAGATTGTAGGATAGTGGATAAGGAAGAAAATGACTGGTAAGATGAGAAGGATAAGTGATATAAAATTGAGAAAAAAAAAAAAATTAAAATTATGCAAAAGTGGCCAAAATTTGCATGGGACGTTTTTAGAAATTTGATGAAAAACAAACAAAAAAAACCCCTGACGTAGAGGTCAACCTCTAAGTTTGGTCTTTACGAGGTGTTTTTAAATGTATTGGGGAAGTTTATTAAAGCAAATTTTATGTTTTTCCTTCTGTATCAACCTTGCCTCCATGATTATGGATATAGACATGAAATACTTCTATCACAGAAAGATGTAACTTGTTAATAACGGTTTGATAAATTTTGCACAAATGCGCAATGCTTGCAAGCAATCAAATTTACTTACTACACTTGCAAGTGTTGACAAAAACACAGCAATAAGGGAGAAAAGGAGAAATGTAGCATGATTCATTTGCTTTGCTGGATCTCAATGCTCTGCGTTGAAGGCTCTGCTATATTCAAACCCTGCTGGACTGAGATCAGCCACACTGAAGCTAACATTTGACCAACATGATATGAAATAGACTGCAGTATCTTAGTTGTCACAGTGCTGCATGATATCTTTGGATTACGTATAAATAGTACACCACTTTCAAGGACATTCTGTGTCAGGTCAGCGTTTAGGCAGTGTAGATAAAGACAACACACAGACAGCAAAAAATGCATAGTGATAATATGTGAAATGATTTTATACTTTTTGTTATTCATATGTCATTGAGACCAAGCTGTAAGCTGCTATTTGTGCATCATACAGTAGTCTCAAAGGATTCAAGGAAGTGGAACATGTTTAATGGAATGCAATGTAAGAGTAATAATGTGTTTGTGTAGGTATTTCACCATTCATGCCTCTATGGCCATATGCGATGCATGAGAAGATGCATTTACCCTCACAGATAGATTAAGAAATGTTTTGGAACTGTGAGGTTGGGAATTACAGCTGTGAATTTGAGAGATCAGACTAGAGCTTTTATTAGGATCCCTGGCTAATTCTAGGTGTAAGAGATGCAAATTAGAGATTAGAGGACATATGCCAAGGGAAGAGGAACAATGACACAAATCAAATGCCACCCCATTCTTTTAGAACTACTGGATGCTCTCTCTACCCACAGATCCCTGAGTACCCTTTGGCGGCTAAGAAAGAAATTCAGGAGGAAATCAAAAATGGTTTCGCTCCACTTGTCTCACTAATAGCCATCCTAACATCGGCTGAAGTTGCCTTTTCTTCACCCTACTGTGACAGAATCATCACATCCCTCCATAAACTCTGATGTGCCATGTGCTTGACAAATACAAGCATAATTATTCAGAAGCTATTGCTACATAATGACCCCTCTTTGCATCTTTATCTTTCATGGCTCTTTCAGTTGTTTTAGTGTTTTAATGTTAATTACCATCATAGTGTGCAGTGGTCAGGTGGTAAGTAATTAAAGGATGGCATTAATGAGTTAACACCTAATTTAACATATTTAGTGGAAAGTAAGAACTAGAATTGCATCACCTTGAAAGCTCAGCAGTCCCACATATTGATGAAACTGTCATGAATCTCAATTCACTGATCAAAACGTGTCTTGGTGAGAAGACTAGCAGGGAGCAGTGGAGAGTCTGTTCAGCCCAGTGATGCACTGAGCTAATTAACAAGAGTATTTTAGTGGAAAGACATTGCCCGGGAATTCTCATCATCACTCATGTCCCTAGGTGTGTAGTGTAGTGAAGTGTTATCTTTCATGTACGCGCAGGGAAAAAAGGAGCAGGTTGGGGGTTAGGTTTGGCAGCTAGCGTTCAGGACACTCATTATCTCTCCAAAGTGATAGTCATGTTTGAAAATGACTGAATTTTTAATGCCTCCCTCCTACACTTGGGTTGAAAGGGATGCTGCATTGGCAGTAGATCGCAATCCAATTTACTGCCACTAGAGATGCTTGTTTCCCTTACACTCTTTCACTCATTCTCTCTCCCTCTTTCCCTCTTGCATCTTTTGAATCCTCCCTTCCTCCACCATCCTTCTAAAAACAAACAATCATTATGTTTTATTATCTTATTTGCTCCTTCTGTTTCTTGACCATAGTAATTTATGCACTGATTTTGGGGCATCCATGCCAGTGCCAAGATAATTATGCTGATGGCTCCAGTAGCCATGTTTAAAAGCTTTGTTTGGGTTCCATATCTGGTGGTGCCTAGTGTGTGTGTGTGTGTGTGTGTGTGTGTGGGGGCACAGGATGAAGGAGACACAGTTTGAGCATGCTGAGGATTTTCCAATGATCCACACATAAAATCGACAGCCAAGAATGGATTGGAGATGCAGCCACGGGGCTCTAAACATATGAAACATAGCTATTATAGAGTCCCAGCTTGGTTCACGTGAGGAAAGGGGCTGTGGAGGTTAAGCAGGGATCATTACACCTAGCTGCTGCTGCTTATTCCCCAGAACAGGGCCAGAGAGGAGAGACTGAGAGGAGGTGAAAAAAAAACAAACAAACAAAAAAAAAAACAAACATACATACATTGACATTTCAAACTAACATTAACTGAATTTCTCAGATTATTAGAAGAGCATATTGGGCTCTGAAGTTGAAGAAAAATATATGAATTCTCATAAATGTTTTCTTTTCATCTGCATAATGTCAAGACTTGCATAATTTTCTTGCTTCTTGGAATCAGTCTGTTTTTAAACATCAGAGCTATCATTCATTGACATAACCTAAATAGTGTTTACATTGTTGACAGCATTTCTCAAGCTAGTGATGCTATTGAAAAACCATCACTTTCAAGCTTTGAAAGGCACTTGTCGATCTAACTTTGTGTTATGTAGTATAATCCAATCTTTGCCACAAATTACAATTGTAAAAAAATGGAATAAATTGTTTTATGGACTTATGGACTCCTTGACTCCAAATTTCCTAGCAGGGTTTGTATGTGTAAAATCTTCTTAGTAAAACTCTATGCTATGGATTAAATTATCCGTAGACTGATATTTTCTTTGGTGCTACGTACCCACTCTAGCTTAGGAAGATACTTTAATTTCAGAAGAAGTTTTTGACAATGCTAATCAATAGAAGCTGCTACAATATACTGTATCTGCCCCAGTTTTTAGAAAAACAATTTTTTTCAAGCAAGATCATATAACTTTTAAACGATTAAATAACACCTCTGAAAAAGAGTCAAAATCATAATTAATGCTCACTTGAGTCTACTCAGGAGCTTTGCTGGTATTGTCTTTCTTGTTTTGATAAATGTTATTAAATTTTAGACGGATATTAATTTGCACCTACACTACTGAGATACACTACTAATTTTTATACTGTTACATTGCATTTTAGGATTTGATATATATAATTTTTTTATTACCAAATCCATATTGTCATCTGCACTCATATTCTACCTGGTTTTCATCAACCTTATTGGCATATTTCTTGTTACTAGCATATCATTACATAGAGACACTGCTCTTTAGAACAGCTTGAAATCAACCGTAAAACCATCTTTGCACTTGTGCTTCATTGTATGTTCGTGTTTGTTCTTCTTATATGTGCTCTTGCTCTTCAAGTTTTATCATGTCTGTCTCATTTTTGTCATTATATTTTATATTTCAAACTAAATGGATAACATTAATATCAGTTGTAGATAATCTCTTAATTAAATCCCCAGTATTTCTTTGCTCTGTATGATTCAAAAGAGAAATCAGAAGGAATGAAGATACACAATAAGATATGACCTGCTGTAACTTTAAACTCCTGCATGAATCAGCTGAAAACATTTATTATGTTTCATTATCATATTTGTTCCTTTTGTTTCCTGACGGTAGTAATTTATGAACTGATGGTGCACATAACCTTTTGTAACTTTTAAACTACTCCTGGAGCATGCTGGTTGTCAGTTAGTTACAGTACCTGCCACATAATTCCAACATCCATGGTTCAAATCTGTGGCATGGTAAATTCCCTCTCTCTCTCTTCCCATGTTTCCAGTCAGCCACTTATTTTCTATCAAATGGAGACAAAAAGGGCAATATTAATACTAACTTTTTATGCCACATTTTTTAAACACCTACAGAGATGACCATATAGCAAAGTTTCTGTCACAAACCTTTATTTATGTTGAGTTTGACACTCTTTCAAACCGTCATTCAGTTTTGTTAATTCCCAACTGAAAAAAAAGGCAAAGAAGAAAAGATTGAACTGTGTTCATATTGTTTATGTGTTTCACTGTGGATAAATTTAGAAAGCTTAATTCACATGTATCTAGGAAAATCTCAAGCCATTATTGATAAGAAGAAAAGTGAGATTGATTTATAAAACACTATGTCACTGTCACAAAACCCAAATGCATAGCATAAGCCCAAATTGCATTTAATTTAATTGCAGTTCAATCTGCGTTCTTGATGACTGTTTGAATAACTAGGAAAGACTGTTGTTGGTATTAAGAAAATCATTTGATTGTTAGAAGCCCTCTGACCCACCTTGTCTCTCTTCGCCCATTATTTTGACCCCTGTGTGCCCTGAGCTTATTAAAGGTAAAGACTACCTCTGACAGCTCAGCTGTGGTTTTTACATTTCAGTAGATAAAAGCAGGTCTTTGAGGTGGAGGTGTTTGATTTTTAGAGGAATCAGACACATGGTCAGAGGCCCTGAGCCACATCTAGAGAGGTGGCCACCTACAGCTTGCTGCTACCTGTAACCCCTGATCACACAGACAGCAGGTCTGTAAACTGCCAGATAACTGTTGACATACTTTCCTCTGTACACATTTGTGTGTATAGAGCTGGTTGATTTATATATATTTTGTTATAAAAAGGGGGGGGGGTGATCATGGGTAGTGTGCAGGAAGTCTGCATCCATACAAGAGATCACCTAAGAGAGGAGAAAGAGGAGGGCTCCCCTTCACTGTCACCACACACCCTCAGCCTGGTAAGACAGTAAAGATGAAGCCACATTCATACTTGTTAGTATGTATGTCCACAATATGTAGAATTTTTTTATCGGTGTGTAAGAAAGAGAAGGTAGCTGTGGATTGACAAAAGGAGTTTCAATAATTTGATCTAAATTAATTTTCAGATAGGATGAACAGTATGTGGATCCATTTTGTAATTATTAATAATATTTTCACCCACCAGAGATCAAGTTTTAAATTTAATGGAATATTTCTTCTTCTTTGATCACTGATCATGAAGATGATTTATTTGTAAAATCATATCAGTCAAAGCAAATACACTCACCAAGCACTTACCTGCTTATTCATTTAATTATTAAATTAGCCAATCATGTTGAAGTATTGCAATGTGTACACTCTTGCTGGCAAAGGTCTGAAGCTTGAGTTAATGTTCACATCAAACCTCAGAATGGGGAAAAAATGTATCTCGGTGACTTTGACTGTGGCATGATTGTGCCAGACAGGTTGGTTAGAGTGTTTCTGAAACTGCTGATCTCCTGAGGTTTGCACACACAACAGTCTCTAGAGGGCACAACATGTCCATTTTTAAGCAGATGAGCTAAAACAGCAGAAAACCACATAGGATGCTACTTCTTTCAGCCAAGAAAAGAAATCTGAGGCTTCAAAGCCCACAGGCTCACTACAACTGGACAGTTAAAAAATGTAGTCTGGTCTGATGAACCTGCACTAGGTGATAGGATCGGAATTTGGCGTCAACAGCATTAATCCAAGTTTCCAACCTGCCGGGGGTCAACAGTCCAGGCTGATGATAGTGGTGTAATGATGTGGGGAATGTTTTCTTGACACACTTAGACCCCTTAATACCAGTAAATTATGGTCTGAATGCTACAGCCTGTTTGACTGTATATATATGGCATCCTGCATTTGGGTCCCTCTTGAGTTTGTTACAGACTTCCTTCTCAGGGATGTATTAAGGGAACTTATTATAGTTCATTATGGCTTTGGATAGACAAATAGACAAACTCTTTTTGTATATTCAGTCAGATTATTTTTGAAAAACTCTCTAAAAGTATTTAATTCAAATTTTGTTTAATAACTCATAAGGTTCAGCATGTCATTTGAGATGCAATAACAGTATCTATAAAATCAGCAATGACACTAATCTAGTTTCACATAGGTCATACTTTGATGAGGAAATGAAGCTGTCCAGGAGCTTCACTGCTGTGATGACATCTCAAGCTTGTGTGGCAGGAAGAACACTGCAGCGAAAAGTGATGTTCATAGGCAGAGCAGATTTTTAAGCAATTGGGATTCCATTAATTTCTTGTACTATTAAAAAGAACCTACTGCGGCGTGATTTTTTTTTTTTATCTCCACCTGAATACTCAATATGGTCAGCAAGTTATTTCCTCTTATCCTTAACAAATTGTTGTGAGTTGATGTATTCTTGATGGTCCGTGATTACTCTGAAAATATTGTTTTTATTTGTAACTTCAAGATTTCTCAGTCTTTTCTGGTGTACCTACTGAAGGTGCAATAATTCTCATTAATACATTTATGAAGAGTCAGGTTAATGGTTAAAAGTTTAAACGTTAATAAGACAATATTCAATTCCCATCTCAGACCTTGGACACAGCATTTGAAATGATAATTTTTCACATCAGGTCTACTTACTGGGTGTCCAATTTGTAGTTTTTAAGTGGGTCTTAAGATTTCTTTTTTTTATATCCTACAACAAAATATGTTAATGTAATTTGTATTTGTAATTACCCACCAAAACAGTGTTTATGAAATCATTTTTAAATAATTCATATAAGAGATTTTACAATCTGCTTGCACTGTTTAAACTTAAACACCCAGTGGATTTTCAGCTCCCTTACAAAACATTGTTTGCTTTGCCTCTAAGAAAGGACAGTGTTTATTTTCACATACAATAAAAAATAATAAAAAATGTTTCTGACAGTTTCTGAGTTAATAACATATAAAGTTTTTTTGTTATGCATAAACACCATTATGGGGGTCATTGAAATCAAAGGGGTTCATACCTTGGGGAGCAAGAATGTGGTCAGCAATTTTTTCTTTAATTATCTTTCTCTTTTTGTTCTTTTCTCTGTCTTTTCAGGGAGTTGGTTAAATAATATTTAAATAATGACATTATGAATTTAGTGTTCAACCCTGGCCGAAATACCTGGTCTAACCTGGTCAAGTGTGTGGTTCAGTGACCCAAACAAACAAACTGCAAATGCAGGTATGACGTTTCATGGGGCCAGTCTGAATGGACTATTGGTTTATGAGCAGATTGTGTGCAATTTTTTGGGGGGTTATTTTTTGGGGTTTTTTTTAGGATAGTGGCCCTTAGTTGTTGAGATTTCTGACTCTGAACCAAAGTGTTGGATGGACTATGCATCGATTGGAGGCATTTAGTGCAACATCCCATTTTCTTGTTTCCTGTTTTATTTTGAAATACTTACCTCTCTTGTCATTTCAATTCCTCCCCTCGTGTGTCTCTTGCCCCTTGATTATCTATACCTGTGCCCACTAAACTTTCCTGCCCCTGCTTTTCCTTGCCCCGTTTATATACCCCTGTTTCCTTTGTCCCCAGATTTTCTTTGTAATACCTCATGTGAACGTTGGAACATATTTGTTCGAATGGTTTCTGACTCATTGTTGCCTATTGGTTTTTGGATTTTTGCCTGTTCCCTACTTATTATTTGTCTGTTTTGGATGGACTATCTGTGTATGACCACCAGTTTTTTGAGTGATGACAATGCCTTTTTGAACTCCTATTTGTTTTTCTCTGCTTCCAAGTCTCTGTTAGTCCCTTAATTATTACATTTGGAGATATAATCATTTCTCAATCAGTGCATAATTTGATGAAATGAAACCATAGATTTAGGGTATACTGGTCTTCCTTGTAGTGTTTTACTACAGGCCAACATTAGATGGTATCAAAGTCTATACATTCTTAAGTATAACTACTCATATTTACATGAGACATGTCTGGTTGCGCATATTAATGCATGCTGTTTTCCTGCATTTTATATAAGGCAGAAGGATTAGTGTGTGGGCATGTCTCTGCTCTGTCCAATCAACACTCTACACACCCTCAGTGTGTACATAAATCCTTTTACATGTGACCTCACTGTGACTTAGCTTGCAGATAATAAAATGTTGGAGCTCCACACTGGTGTATGGATACCTGCGATAATGACATATTTTCCAATAGCCCAGGGATTCAAATCATCAACAGATGAGAATCAGTGTACTCCACTCCATGTTTAACAGTCACTTAATGCACTGAAACTGAAAGTAGCTTCCACCTTGTCTCCATGGTAACGCCACCAGGGTGCCTGGTGCCGGTTGGTGGAGCCAGCGAAAGGCCGGTCAGGTGTGAAATTACCTCAGTGCCCAGCGCCACATGGAGCGTGAAGAGAGTTTAACAAAAACAACGTGGTTAAAAGAGAACCCCCACCTCCAACAACACCTTCCTCCACACATACACACACACCTATCTGCTTTCATACTAATGAAATTTGTTTCGAGCAGAATTCCTTCCCGGTGCACAAACACAAAAGACAGGTTAAATTGGTAGATAGTTGTAGACATGCTAATGCTGATGGTGGGATGACTATAAAATTAAGTGAGATTTGCCTTGACATCTATATACCACTGTTCCACTGCTCTGATTTTCTAAATTCTGTTGTGTCAGCTAGGATTAAAACCAATTCCATATGCAATAGAAGTAACATGGATTCTTAGATTTTATAAGCAGATGCTCATTTGTGCAAATGTGAACTTATAAGAATAAAACCCAAGCATTTTGAAGTAGAACAAAAAGAGTGGAATTCAAGCAAAAATAGCACAGAGTTCCAAGGGTTAAAAGATCTGAAACCTGTCCACCATGTTACCAGTTTGTCTCTAAAAATGTCTCCTCCAGTCCTCCAGTCATGCTCAACATAAGAAACACACTAGAGAAAACAGACCGCTGGTGCAAGTCTGTGACAAACAGAATCATATGTGTGATTAAATCATTCATGGAGGGAGAGTACATTCAATTCAGTTCAAATTTATTGATATTGCACCATAATTTAACACATGTTATGTCAGGGCACTTTTCATATAGGGTAGGTCTAGACCAGACTCTTTATAGTTATTATTTACAGAGACCCAAAATCTTCTCCCAGAGCAGCACTTGGTAATAGTGGCAACAAAAAACTCCCTTTCAATAGGTAGAAATGTTGAACAGATCCTGGCTCATGTTGGTGGTGGTGGTGGGGGGGGGGTCTGCCTCGACCGGCTGGGTTGAGAGTGAGAAAGAGAGGGAGAGAGAGAAAAAGAGCAAGAGACAAAGGGGTGGGGTACAGCAAGAGTAGAACTAATAGCTATATATACTATAGCTATACTAACAGTACTAATAATATTAGTAATAGGACTAAATGAAATGGTAACAGTAGCAATCATAATTATTAAAACAGTGGGTGCTGATCAGGCTCATGGGGCAGTAGATGGTCTGCAACCACGGATCCAGACTCAGGAGCATCAGAAAAAACCTGGAGAAAGTGACAGGAGGAAGAGGAAAGAGACGAGGAAGCACAAAACTATGGGAGAGAGGGAGGACACTTAGTAACAAGAATTGGGAGGTGTTAATGCTCACAGGGAGAGAGGAGGAGTCAGTGGAAAGGGACCTTGGCGCATCATGGGAAGTCCCCTGGCAGTCTAGGCCTATAGCAGCATAGTGAGAGGATGGTTCAAGCTAATGTTGAGCCAGTTTTAACCACAATCTATATCAAAATGGAAGGATTTAATCGTACTCTGAAACATGGAGAGGGTGTCTGCCTTCTATACCTAAACTGGAAGATGGTTCTACAGCAGAGGAGCCTGATAACTGAAAGCTCTGCCCCCCATTTTCTGCTTGTGGAGACTCTAGGAACCACTAGTAGTCCTGCATTCTGGGAGCGAAGTGTTCTCATGGGATAATAAGGTACTATGAGCTCTTTAAGATATGATGGTGTCTGGCCATTAAGGGCTTTGTAGGTGAGGAGGAGGATTTTAAATTGTATTCTCGATTTCACAGGGAGCCAATGCAGAGAAGCTAACACAGGAGACATATGATTTCTTTTTCTGGTTTTTGTCAATACTCTAGCACCAGCGTTCTGAATCAGCTGGAGACTATTTAATGTTTTATTGGGACAGCCTGATAATAGGGAGCTACAATAATCAAGCCTAGAAGTAACAAAAGCATGTTCTAGTTTTTCTTTGTCATTTTGGAGGATGGACTGATTTTTGAAATATTACATTGGTGAAAAATGTCAGTCTTTGAAGTTTGTTTTATGTGGGAGTTAAAGGACGTGTCCTGATCGAAGACAACTCCAAGATTCCTCGCGTTGCTGCTAGAGGCCAGAGCAATGCCATCTAGAGTAAGTATATCATTAGATAATGTGTTTCTGAGGTGTTGCGGGCCAAGCACAATAACTTCAGTTTTATCTGAGTTCAATAGTAGGAAGTATCTGGCCATCCAGATCTTTATATCCCTAAGACATGCTTGAAGTCTAGCTAACTGATTGGTTTCCTCTGGCTTAATTGATAGGTACAATTTGGTGTCATCTGCATAACAATGGAGGTTTAAGGAATGTTTCCTGATAATATTGCCTAAGGGAAGCGTATATATGGTGAATAGAACTGGTCCAAGCACAGAAACTTGTGGAATTCCATGACTAACTTTTGGATTCATTGTTCATGTGGACAAATTGAAATTGATCTGATAATTAGGGCTTAAACCAGCTAAGAGCAAGTTCTTTGACGCCAATGAAATGTTCCAGTTTCTATAATAGGATTTGATGGTCAATAGTATCAAATGCGGCACTAAGATCTAACAGAATAAGTACAGAGACAAGTCCTTTATCTGCTGCAGTTAGTTGATCATTTGTAACCTTCACCAGTGCTGTCTCTGTGTTATGATAAATCCTGACTGAAAATGCTCAAATAAACGTAAAAAGATGTAAAAAATGTAAAAAGTCACACAACTGGTTGGCAACAGCTCTCTCAAGGATGTTAGAGAGAAAGGGAAGGTTGGATATGTGTCTATAGTTGGCTAAAAATCTGAATCTAAGGAAGGCTTTTTAAGAAGAGGTTTGATTACAGCTATTGTAAAAGACTGCGGTACATAGCCTGATAATAGGACAGATTGATTATGGCTAATAGAGAATTGCTAACTAAGAGTAGAACTTCCTTAAGCAGCCTGTTGGGATGGAGTCTAAGAGACAGGTTGATGGTTTAGATGAAGAGATCATTGAAGTTAGTTGGTGCCTCTGCACTCCTAAGCCCAAGGTAACCTAATAAACTTAGTGTCTGTTTGGGCCTTTAGAATCCGTCAGTACACCTCAAACTAATTAGTCTTGTATACTGAGTGACAGCCTAAGTACAGTATGCAGTACATACTTAGTTTTGCCCACAAAGTATTTAGAGCAACAAATATCAAAGCTTTCATGGTGCAGATATGGGTTGAAGCATTCCTGTGTTTATCAGAAAATGTTACAGGGCATAAATTCCTTTTGGTCTGTTTCTGTTCTTTGGCTGGACCTGCTGACTTACTGAGGTAGCCGTATTGTGTCGCTTCCTGCTGTCTGCGTACGTAAGACCAGAAGGTTGTTTTGCTGCTCTGCTTCTACCCAGTTAATTTAGCTACTCTCTCCTCTACAGCAGCTAAACTACCACTGTACATTTAAACCTACACAAAACAATCATAGCTTTGTCCCTCTTGTAGCGATTCTCTCGCTACTTCACAGTCACTCATAGGCTTCTTACCTGAGTAGTTAGCAATGGCTTCTCCCTCTCCAGCTCTCTCCGGCTCAGTAGGTTTAATGTTCAGTTATAACTCTGCCTCCTTTAGCGATAAGGGCACGTGCAGTAAATGTAGTTTATTTTCAGCAATGGAGGCGAGGCTCAGTGAATTGGAAACACGGCTTCACACCGTGGAAAACAACTCATTAGCAGCAGTATTTAGCCAGGCCCCAGTAGCCGGTACAAGCCGTCCTAGCGTAGCTGCTACTCTCCCGAGCAGTCGGGAAGTCAGGGCGGCTGGTGACGGTCCGTAATAAGAAGCGTAGCCTGAGACAAAAGCCTGTGGTTCACCACCAACCAGTCCATGTTTCAAATAGATTCTCCCCACTCAACGACGCATCAGACCACTCTGGTTATCAGCAGCTCTGTTTTAAGAAATGTGAAGTGACACCAGCGACCATAGTTGAATGTTATCCTGGGGCCAGAATGGGCAACATTGAATCATTTTTAAACTGCTGGCTAAGGATAAGCGTAAATAAAGCAAGATTGTTATTCACGTCGGTGGTAATAACACCCAGCTACGCCAATCAGAGGTTACAAAAATTAATGTGGAGTCAGTGTGTACATACGCAAAGACAGTGTTGGACTCCATAGTTTTCTATGGGCCCCTGCAGAGTCACGTGTTTTAGGCTTACCCACTTCTATGTGCCTACATTACTGCTGTCACCCACTCAATACCCCATAGAGACTGTGTCTGCCCCCGACCACCTAAATTAATTAACTCAAAAACATGCAGGAGAGGAGCTGTACTGAAAAACCTAATAAAGATAAAGATCACCTTTACTGAAATACAACAAAAAATTGAATTAGATGTGGCCTCTTAAACATTAGATCACTCCCATCCAAAGCTGTATTAGTTACTGATCTGATATCAGATATCACATTTATGTATGTTTTCTTACTGACTCCTCACTGTGCCATGATGAGTTTGTTACTTTAAATGAATTCACTCCCCAGTCATATTGATACTCATATTCCCTGAGGCACTTGCCAATGAGGTGGAGTTGTAGCCATTTTCAACTAAAGCCTTTTAATCAACCCTAAGCCTAAAATCCTCTATGACTCATTTGAAAGCCTTATTCTTAGTCTTACACAACCAACCTGGAAAACTTTAAAGCCTGTTATATTTGTTATAGTGAACCGTGCTCCTGGACCATACTCTGGTTTCTAAGAGTTTTTATTTTTTTAAATCATTATTACAGACAAAATAATTATTGTAGATGATTTCAATATTCCTGTTGACATTGACAGTGATGCCTCAGCACTGCATTTATCTCACTTTTAGACTCAGCTGGCTTTGCCCAACAGGTAAATAAACCCATTTAATGTTTAACCACACCCTCGACCTTGTTCTGACCTATGGAATAGAAATTGAACAATTAATCATCTTTCCACAGTTCTCTTCTCTCAGACCATTTTTTAATAATGTTTGAACTTCTATTACTGGATTACACACCGTTAAGCAAAAATGTCTTTATTAGACATCTATCTGATAGTGCTGTAGCTAAATCTAAGGAAGGGATTCCATCAGTGCTAAATTCACTACTATATCACAATATAACAGAGAACTCGTATGCTAACTTTAGCCCGTCCCCTATTGATCAGCTTGTATAAACCCGATATATACCTTGATATCTTCTCTCCTTTCGACCTTCACCAGCTCACTTCAATGATCTCTTCATCTAAACCATCAACCTGTCTCTTAGACTCCATCCCAACCAGGCTGCTTAAGGAAGTTCTACTCTTAGCACTTCTCTATTAGCCATAATCAATCCGTCCTTATTGTCAGGCTATGTACCACAGTCTTTTACAATAGCTGTAGTCAAACCTCTTCTTAAAATGCCTTCCCTCAATCCAGATGTTTTAGCCAACTATAGACCGATATCTAACTTTCCTTTCTCTCTAAAATCCTTGAGAAAGCTGTCGCCAACCAGTTGTTTGACTTTTTACTTAATAATAGTTTATTTGAGGATTTTCAGTCAGGACTTAGAGTGAATCATAGCACTGAGACAGCACTGGTGAAGGTTACAAATGATCTACTAACTCCATCAGATAAAGGACTTGTCTCTTTACTTGTTCTGTTAGATCTTAGTGCTACATTTGATACTGTTGACCATCAAATCCTATTACAGAGACTGGAGCATTTTATTGTCATCTAAGGACTTGCTCTTAGCTGGTTTAAGTCCTAATTATCAGATCAATTTCAATTTGTCCACATTAACAATGAATCCTCCATCTACTCAAAAGTTAGTCATGGAGTTCAACAAGGTTCTGTGCTTGGACCTGTTACATTCACCTTACATATGCTTCCCTTAGGCAATATTATCAGCAAACACTCCATAAACCTCCATTGTTATGCAGGTGACACCAATTGTACCTGTCAAAGAAGCCTTACGAAACCAATCAGTTAGCTAAACTTCAAGCATGTCTTAGGGATATAAAGATCTGGATGACCAGATACTTCCTACTATTGAACTCAGACAAAACTGAAGTTATTGTGCTTGGCCGGCAACACCTCAGAAACATATTATCTAATGACAGACTTACTCTAGATGGCATTGCTCCGGCCTCTAGCACAACCGTTAGGAATCTTGGAGTTGTCTTCCATCAGGACATGTCCTTTAACTCCCACATAAAACAAACTTCAAGGACATTTTTCACCTACGTAGTATCACAAAAATCAGGCACATCCTTTCTCAATGAAAAATTAGTACATGCTTTTGTTACTTCTCCTTATTATCAGGCTGTCCAAATAAAACATTAAATAATCTCCAGCTGATTCAGAATGCTGCCGCGAGAGTACTGACAACAATTCTAAAGCTTATGGTTAGAACTGGCTCAGCATTAGCTCGAGCCATCCCCTCACTATGCTGCTATAGGCCTAGACTACCAGGGGACTTCCCATGATGCACCAAGCTTCCCTCTCCACTGCCTCCTCCTCTCTCCCTGTGAGCATTAACATCTCAAAAATGCTTGTTACTAACTGTCCTGAGTCTGGATCCATGGCTGCAGACCATCTACTGCCCCATGAGCCTGATCAACACCCCTTGCTTTAATTATTACGATTACTACTGTTACCATTTGTTTCAGTCCAATTAGTAATAATATTAGTACTGTTAGTATAACTATAGTATATATAGCTATTAGTCCCATTATTATTTTGCTACCCCCATCTCTTGTTCTCTCTCTCTCTCCCTCTCTCTTTCTCACTTTTAACCCAGCCGGTCGAAGCAGACCCCCCCCCCCCCCAAACCATGAGCCGGGATCTGTTAAATTTTTTTACCTGTTAAAAGGGACTTTTTCTTGCTCATGGGGGAAATGTTGGGTCTCTGTAAATAATAACTATGAAGAATCTGGTCTAGACCTGCCCTATATGAAATATGCCCAGAGATAACATCTGTTATAATATGGCACTATATACATATAATTTAACTGAAATTGAAATTAAAAAATTAAAGCTTTCTGCCAGTCACAATGGGGGCTGTTATGATCTGACATCCCAATGAACTCCATGAATATAATTTATGGTGACAAACATCACATTTTAGCTCCTAAACAGTGCAGACAGAGAGCAAGAGATAGGCTTTGGATTTAGAGAGCTTAATGCAGTTCTGTGTGTTTCAACCACAAGAAATGGACACACATGCGCAGACACACACACACACACACACACACACACACACACACACACACACACACACACACACACACACACACACAGCAAGAGGAAACTGCATCAATATATGGAGAAATAACATTTTTAATCTGATACTGTTCAACTCTTTGTCAGACAGTAAGGCGGTTTGGTTTGCTTGTACTAATGAAAAAATCCATACCCACAGTGATACCTTGAGACAGAATTTTTAATATAAATAGATGAACTTTAAGTTGAACTTACAAATTACTGCCATAAATTGGTGTCATAAACAGTGTCCTAAGAGAACTAGTGTCCTAAGAGAACTAGTGTCTTAAGAGAGTGGTAGGAGCAAAGTTTTTTTTATCTTACCTTGCCATGTATGATTGGATCAAAAGAAATTTGTATATTTTATTCAATTTGGCTGTGGCCATCTAAGGTGTGCAAAAGATCAAGGTTCTGTGTCCAGGGAGAGTTGACTGTGTTGCAAGTGCAACAGACCTCCTGGCTCATCCCTTTGTTAGTGTTGCTCTGGATGTGCATATGATGACCAAATTAAAGGAAAAACAAAAAAATGAGTGGAGAAAACAAGATAACAGTGTCCCCATCCACAGAGTACAAAGGGTCACTGAATGCTTTGATTAGAATTAAAATGATGCAAATCCTATGCTATGCCCTTTGCAGTCACCAGATGTCAACCTCATTGAACACCTATGGGACATTTTGGACTGGTGTGTTCGACGGTGTTATCCACGACCATCATCAAATGAGAAAATATCTTTCGGTAGAATGGTGTTCAATCTTTTACAGAGTATACTTTATGTAACTTAAGTGAAATACTGATGTTAGCGGTTTGTCAATAGATTTAAACTTATAGACTGTGGTGTGTGTTTTTAACCTTAACAGCACTAAGGAGGGTGGATTTTTTTTTCTGGGCAAATTTGGGTTGTTCTGTCACAGCTAAGACCCTGGGTGAGGTTATACTCATAGCATGAGATTTTGAGTTGGTTGAAAAATACTTATCTCGGTCTAATCAAGATCGGTACTTAGTTTTTGTTGGTCAGGAAATATGAGGTTCTGTTATGCTTAAGGATTCAGACACTTAAGTGCCAATTGGTAAAGAGGAGCTCCACCCCTCACCTGCTGTCGCTTTCTGCACATTTTCTACCTCTGATGCTACAGAGTCTGGATCCGTAACTGTAAACCACCTACTGCTCCCTTAAATCTGATCAACACCCACTGCTTCAATTATTATTATTATGGTTATTATTATTATATTTTGTCTTATTAGTATTATTATTAGTCCTTTTATTATAATTATTAGTTTCATTATTTGTCTAATTATTATTACACATCCTCATGTGTTGCCTGTATTGTGAATGAGTGACACTGATTCCTGTGCTATTTGAATGAAATCTTTCTTCTCTGATTTGGCTGAGTTCTGACTCTCAGGGCTAAGCATCTTGATTTACAATGCTTAACTAAGTTTCAAAGAGTTAAGTATTGTAAAGTTTCTGATTACTTCTTTCCATTACTGGTATTAAATATACAGTGGTTAGATACTGATGGGCCTGGGTTGTCAGAACCCTTCACTGATTTTTTTCACATAAAGGTGTATATGAAAGCATGTTTGCCACAATAAGATCAATGAGATGCTTTCAGGGCTTTATTTTCTCTTGTAAATCAAAACATGCAGTCTGTCCAAACCAACATGAGAACCTTAAACACCTTCCCTCTCAGAGTCCATTAAAACACTTTGATTTTTGACTCTTAGAAGCACCAAAACATTGATGGCAAGCTTGTTCCACACGAAGAAAGGTGACATGAGTATTTTGCAAGGTGAACAATGTTTTATAATTACTTTTTGGAGTCTTCTCAAGGCTTTGTAACTTACAGCCAATGCTTCTTTGAATTTACTTATCAGTGGCATCTGCAACATCAAACACTGTGATGATGACAGAGGAAGCACTAAAAGCAGATCTTTGGAGGATGAGGGTGGGAAGGGGAAAAACATTAAAATCCAGAGAGTGGCAGGAAGCCAGGTTCCTCTGAGATTTAGAGTTGCTGTATGTTCTTTATTTTGCTTGTCTTTGCCTCGCCCTCAGTGAACCAGATAATCAGCATCAATGAGATGGAGGGCAATGAACAGTAGTGTTTGAGCACTGCCAGGTAGCTGGTGAGATACTGTTGAGTAAATATTTATATTCATATTTAGCATGAATTTAGCAGTACTGAACACAAACAGACTGCACAAACTAAAGGAGGAGAGAAAGTTGAGAGATCTCATAAATTGCATATGTTACCATTTATACCTTTTTTTTAATATTTATGAATATTTTATTTATTTTCTATGTAGTTGGAAGTAATCATTGCTAATTGTGAATTTAGTCATACCCTGACTAACACAGTAATGTGCTTCAAACCCGCATCGGGATGTATTGTATCTGTATGGGTCAGCCTGCATCAGCCTCCTTCACACCCTTCCTCTTGACCAGGGTTGGACACAGATCACACTTCCCAGCTTTGGTGACCAACCAGGAACCAAAATTAATTTTAATTATTCTTTGGAAAATAATTATATTTACTTAAACCCTGTATTTAAGAACAAAAAAGTACTCTTAACACAGCTAAAAGAAATAGGTTACGGAAAATAAAGTTTGAAATAAAACATTTTGAGATTCCATAACAGATGTTAACAGATGTGGGTGCTAGGATGTTAATGTAGGTTTCAAAATAAGCAAAATATCTTATGTGTGAAAGAAATGCACCTTACATTTTATTAGGCATCAACAACGCTATAGTGGTGGCCAAACATGTAAAGAAATTCTGAAATAGAATGTATGTGCCTGTCACCTGTTTGGTTCTAGTGCAGGTAGTATACAGTTGGTTTTTAGAGCCTTTTTACCAAAAAAATCTCCCTGTGAACGGGTTTGATAAAAGTACTAAGATTGAAGGAAACAGTAATGTTGTGGTCATAAAACTGAAACAGTAGAGGAACTGCAGAGTGGGTGATAATTCTATTCTATCCATTATATGCAACCCCTTTCACATTATACATGGTCCTGTGATTCATTGGCAATGTAAATTTGATTAATTGATAATGCAGCTTTCTGAAAAAGGTCAGAGTAACTCATCCACCAAATTACTTCTCATCTTGGACAAATGTTAAACAAGTGAGATTTTCTGTGAAGAGAAAAGTCTGTCTGTGTGGGCTGTGATGTCTAGGTTTAGAAGGTGTGGAAACACAGGGGACTCCTTCACCCTGAATAATAAGAGCAATTACAAGCATGAAACTGGACAAGTCAATTTTATGAGTCTCCATGAGATTTAATCCCCATCTGTGTAATATTGTCAAGACTGGATAATTAAAGTTAGAAACTAAATATTGGGTACTACAAAAATCTCTAGGATGAAATCAGCTGTGGTTGCTCAGAGATTTGTGATGCAGCTTGTCTGGTCGCTTTTGAGTGATGGAGGGTGGTGAAGGTGGGTAAGGTTGTGGGTGTGCAGCTGGGCCCCACAGTTCTGCTTCTCCACAGAGACCAAACTGACCCTGGGGCTTCTGCTAGAGGGACTCTGCTACTCCATCTGATGGTTGAGTGAGCCTGAGATGACAAGACACACACACACACCGGTGAATAAACAACCAGAGCACACATGTACAATAAACCACGCACACACATACACACCCACAGCTCAATGGACGTTTCGGTGAGAGGGAGAGGAAGAGGGAGGTTATTATTTCCACTATGGACATGGCATCATGTGTGCATCCAGGAGGCTGACATCTTGTCACTACATGAGAACGGCCTGGCGCTGAGTGCCATTGAATGACAAAGATGTCTGCTATTGTGTGTTTGTGTTGCCTCTATCCATTTTTGCTCACTCATACTCTATTTTTTCACCCTCATGTCCTCTCCTCACTTCACAGACTGACAGTGTAGAATCACATCATTAAAGAATCTAGAACTCAGAAGAAATACATTAAAATTATACTATGCTTTTTGAGGCTGGGACGAGATGTCTTGTGATGTGAGTAGTAAAGCCATTCTGAGATTGTGAAATATTGCTGTTGCAGTGTTAGGAGTTTTGAAAAAGTAAATCAAATTAATATAATGAATTATGTATCATGTGTTTAAAAGGTGCACAAGGCCTCCGTTTTTTGATTTTGGAAATATATATACTAATCCTGCTGTTATGTGATGACTGCAGGTTTTAATCCACTGAAAGAAAAGGGTCTAAATTCTTTAATACTTGAGGACAACTTGCTCACCATACAGAAGATCAGTACTGAATATTGTAGAAAAGTTTTCAGATTACTTTCCCGTGACAAGAATGAAAATATTCAACAAAGTTAAGTTACAGTTTCAACACCAAGAAATGTTTATTTTTTCTCATTTGTTTGAGAAGCAAACTTCTATTTATTACTTGCATGACATTAAATTAAAGAAATTCTAGTCATTTTGTCCTCATTTAATTGAAAACATGGTACTAGAAGTGTTTTTACTTACAGAATCAGACTCAATGTGCCACTTAATGAAGAACCTAGCATTATCTATTAATTGGAAATGCTTGCATGTACAAGAACAGTTGCCTTAGACCTGTTCCCCAAAAAATATACATACACACTATATAGGCAGATTGAGGAAGAATGGACAATCACTTTTCGAGATTAGGATCTGTCCTTTTTTTCAAAGGTCACACTGAGATTCATCAGAATTTGGGCAGGAAAGTTACAGTGGGTTAAAGCTTGCAGTTTAAGTGACAATTTCCATTTATAACTTTTTTTTTTTTTTGCTTTTGAGTGGCTTTTAAGTTACTCCTCAGAAGTGTGGCTCTTAACTGTGGTTGGAGACCTTAGTTTCTTGTTAAGTCTAGCTAGGCTTTCATGGAAGCTGGCGAAGCGATGCTATCGACATGAACAGGAGATTGATTTCTCTTCTAAGGTAGTTAACACATGGACCTGGAGATACCTGTGCAAGAAAAATGTTAAAAACCGCAGAGCAAACAATACTTTATGATCCAGTTCATCCGGTTTTAGCACACAGCAACACCTCAGCTGAAGTTCAGTTCAATCTGATGACATTAACTAACCACCAACTCTCTCTCTCTGTTTACAGTCACTCTGAACATGTTTACCATCTTATCAAAATTTAGTCAAAATTTTGCATTTCGTCTCAGTTTTCCATGTTTTATCTGCACAAAACAGCATAAATTAGCAGGCAAATTGTTTTGGATGGATGCCAGGACCATGCCATCACTTGTGTTCTCTCAGGATTTCAGGGGTTGCTGAGCAACACAGCTCTAATCACAAGGCCTTTCTCATTACAGAGTACACCATGTTCAGACTACCGTACTTTGGAGTTTGAATCTGACAAGTTCAATTTGAATGTCCAGACTCACGATGACAGGAGGTCTGCAATCAGAGCAGCAGCAGTTGATTAAAATTGTGTATTGTTAAATGCAACTGCAATTGACTTTACAGCGACACAATAATCTAAACTTAAACATAGAAAAACAGACTTTTTTCAGGGAAAGAATGGAAATGACACTGAGTGCAGTAAAAGACACACTTGATATGTAATCTATAATGTAAAATCAAATACAATTTAATGTGAAATGGACTGCCTCTGTTCATTGTCCCTATAAATATTTATTTTTATTGAAATGTGGTGGTATATCTGTTCATACAAGAAAACCACAGAGTCCACAGAGGCAGTGCTTTTGTTAAAGTGTCCAGCAAATCGTGTATTTATTATGTATTCAGCTTTTTCGTCTGAGACAAACCGGGGCATCAAATGTTAAATTTCAACTCTGAAACCAAATTTCATCTTTTGAAGGGAATTTCATCATATATCAAAACACTACAGACAACAGAGCCAGAGTTAAATTATCAATGGGCTTGCTGAGATAAGCTGGTTCTCCTGGGACAACAACACATATTGACCAGCTGGTCATCCCAGGAGCTGGGCAGTGAGCTGCTGAGGTGTCTCACCACCAGCTGGGTTCTCACATCTCAAAAACATCAGAGAAAATATCCAACCAGGAGTTATTTATGTAAACTGTCCACATATTAAAAATCTGAATGGCAACTTCCTCACCTGACAAAATATCAAAACTCAATGAGGTGATATAATGTGAAACCTTGGAAGAAAACTCTTACAACTTTGAGTCTGGCTCATAATCTTTGACATTGCCACTGGTTGGTGCACTTGTCTGGACAATTAGCTGCCCCAATTCTACGTGTTAGCTCCCAAAGTATACTTGACAAAATTCTTTTTAATAAGTTTGTGCACACAAACTAAAGCTGCCCCTGCATCTCTGTTTTCCTCTCCCCTCTTTTGGCTGGGTGGGACAGACAGCTTGGATATGGGGTATGTGGTGGTTGGTGGAGAGCGACTTTCTGTTTCTTTCTCCCTGCCGTATGGATCCACAGGCTGCAAGCAAGCCATCACTATGGTGGCTTGTGCCTGCCAGAGTACACAGAAGGGCACGCGCAGACACACACTCCTGGTAGCAGTAACATGGCTCTTTGGGTTCTGTTCTATCACACCAAGCCACATTAGCTCTGCTTTTCTGGCTCCTCAAACAGGTCAGAAGTCTAATGGCCAGTCCACACTACAGGAATGATGGTCCACCTGGCCCCAAGACAGAGTTTTCTTGAAAACTAAAATGCAGGTGTTGGCTTAGATCACCAATGTGACCAAGTTGCAACTTGTGACTCTTGGCTGCGCACACCAGGTTTGACTGTAAAACCAGAAGTGACAGCTGTGGAAACAGGCCCCCTTCTGTCTTCAAGTCTGTCCATATAATGTCCTAGGCGCTCTAATCACAATTACACAGCCAGAAAAAATGTATACACAAGTTGTGCAAGTATACATCTAGCCTTTTTCTATGCTTGAAAACCAGACTGACAATATTAATCTAACAACTATGTCTTAAGATTTAAACAGCCCCTTGCTTCATCAATTCAATAAAAGCATCAACAGTATTTGAATGTCTGGTATTTTATCTAGTTAGTTAAAAATGTTTCAGTATGGCTTCACTCACAGTTGCCTTATTTAGATTTCTGATTTCGTCAGAACAAATGCTCATAAATTATGTTGGTCTGGTTTGGCTTGATTTATAGAAAGCTTCTAACACATACTGTGGTCAAAGTTAGGTCGGATGAGCTTTAGATATAATGTTGTGAAATGTATTATCTCTTATCTCACATGAAGAACTCCATGTTGAAGAAATCATGTTTATATACTAATAATTTGTATAGCCGAGTAAATCTCAGCAAATCATTATTTTTGCTATGGTTCGGTGGAAAGGCTTTCTTATTTTTGTGCAGGGAAGTTATAAGGAGGTGGTTGGAGGGGATGGTCTTTATACAATGCTCAGGACAGAGACTGCAGAGCCCAGTAGTTGAATCCTCTTCCTGTTTATGGTTAAGAAAACAAAGGTACTGTTGTATCATCACATGTTTCTTTTTTTACTATTTCTGTGATTAACTCGGACTCCCATTTTTCCTTTACCTAAACCAAGTGCTTTTTAATTGCAAAAGATGACAATAGTTAATGCTGTTACTGGACTACACACCATTAGACAAAAATGTCTTTACTAGATGTCTATCTGATAGTGCTGTAGCTAAATTTAAGGAAGTGATTCCATCAGTGCTAAATTGAATGCCATATTACAATATAACATATGCCAGTCATATGCCAACCTTAGCCCCTCCTTAACTGATCAGCTTGCTGATAGTGCTTTGGGCTCAATGAGAACAACACTCGACTCTATTGCTCCTCTAAAAAAGAAGATAATAAAAACAAAGGAAGTTAGCTCAGTGGTTTAACTCCCAAACCTGTATATTAAAGCGAGCAACACAAAAATTTGAAAGGATATGGCGCTTAACTAAACTGGAGCAATCCTGCTTAACCTGGCATGAAAGTTTTAAAACCTACAAATAGGCCCTCAGTGATGCCAGAGCAGCCTATTACTCATCTTTAATAGAGGAAAATAAAAACAACCCCAGGTTCCTTTTAATACTGTAGCCAGGCTGACTGAGAGTCATAGCTCGATTGAACCATATATTCCTGTAGCTTTCAGTAGAAACAATTTCATGTGCTTCTTTAATGATAAAATTCTAACTATTAGAAACAGAATTCACCTCCTCCTGCCCTCAACCGGCACTAATTTTTCCTCAATAACAGGAACATCAGAAACAGTCGTAAAACCCGATATATACCTTGATATCTTCTCTCCTTTCGACCTTCACCAGCTCACTTCAATGATCTCTTCATCTAAATCATCAACCTGTCTCTTAGACTCCATCCCACCCAGGCTGCTTAAGGAAGTTCTACTCTTAGTTAACACTTCTCTATTAGATCAATCTGTCCTTATTATCAGGCTATGTATCACAATCTTCAAGGACTGCCCTTTTTCCACCTACGTAATATTGCAAAAATCAGGCACATCCTTTCCCAAATGAAGCAGAAAAACTAGTACATGCTTTTGTTACTTCTTATCATTATCAGGCTGTCTAAATAAAACATTGAATAATCTCCAGCTGATTCAGAATGCTGCTACAAGAGTACTGACAAGAATTCGAAAGCTTATGGTTAGAACTTGCTCAGCATGAACTCGAGCCATCCGCTCACTATGCTGCTATAGGCCTAGACTACCAGGCGAACTCCCATTATGCACCAAGCTTCCCTTTCCACCTCCTCCTCTCTCCCCATGAACATTAACAGCTTGTTACTAACTATTCTCCCTCTCTCCCGTAGTTTTGTGCTTCCTCGTCTCTCTCCTCTTCCTCCTGTTGCTTTCTGGAGGTTTTTTTCTAATGCTCCTGAGTCTGAATCCATGGTTGCAGACCATCTACTGCCCCATGACCCTGATCAACACCCACTGCTCTAATTATTATGATTACTACTGTTACAATTCCATTTAGTCCTATTAGTAATATTATTAGCACTGTTAGTATAAGTATAGTATATATAGCTATTAGTCCCTTTATGCTATGCTCTCTCCCCCTCCTGCCTCCCCCCTCATCTCTTGTTCTCTCTCTCTCTTGCTCACTCTCAACCCAGCCAGTCGAGGCAGACCACCCCCCGCCATGGGATCTGTTCAACGTTTCTACCTGGTGTGTGTGTGTGTGTGTGTGTGTGTATGTGTTGGGGGGGGGGTCAGTATGTAGCCATAACTCTGCTGTTTGTCACAGTTAATGTTACTATACTTAGTATTGTGTTTACTATCACTGTGGAGGACTAATTCTTGTTCATGTATGATGTTTGTTTTCTGTTAGATCCTAACAGTCTTCCTAATGCTTTCTTTACAAGCAAGATGTGTGGAAGGAACAAACTAGGTTTGCAGTTAGCAGTTGTTCTTTTTTTTCATGCTTGGTGCTTGGGGGTCAATGTTTGAATACAGTATATACCTCAGGGCTTTGTCTGTTTTGTCACAGTAAGGAACTGATTTTCCAATCCAAGCAGATTTATGCAAGCTTATTTTGAGCATAAAAACTAGGAATTTTGTTGGAAATTCAAATGTGCTAACATATTCAAACAAGAATCTATAAAAAAAAAATTAATTTAGTTCGTTGTTCCTCTTCATAAGATAAAAATGTCTGAGATAAAAATTTCAGTGCTATTAGAAGATCTGTTTGTCTGTCACATCGATCTTTTAGTTTTACCCAAATATTAAAAACATTATTCATGTGATGCTGTCTTACACTCCTAATTCCTCAGTGAGAGGAATAATAATGATTGATGTAGAATCATCAGCATACAATAAAAGGTAGGCATATACATAATGTCTGAGACCACTTTCTCTTTCACTTGAATGGGAAAATGGTCTCCAACTTCTGGGTCCCACTGTATATACATACTCACAATAACATGTATAAATTATGTAAACTTTCTCTCCATTTTTTAAGCCTCTATAATATTGACTGATTAAAAACTGTATTATTTTCAAGGTGGGGGATGGGTCCTTAGTGATTTCCTGTGTCCACGGGTTAGTTTCACAAAAAACATAGATGGACACATGAATCCACCATTTATGCAAGGTGAGAGGCATTTGACATGTATGCCTGCTGGTTGTGTGTCACATATAATCTTGCAAGAATAAGGACTTGGAAGTGGGAAGCAGCTTACAGATTCTGAAAACAATTGAACCATATCTCTGCTCTCTTTTTTCACACATAATAACAGAACCATCATGAAAACATTCAATGAACATGTCGCCGAGTTTGTTGAACCATGAGGGTAAACATCTTGGGATCTTGTTGGAAATAATATTCCAATATCAACATGCTGTCCCTTGGATTTGTTTGTGTTCCAGATCCACAAATAAACAGAACTGAAAAAAGCTAATGAAATTCATCAAACTGAAATCATATGGACATAAAATTCAAGTTTTAATCCAACAGCCGATTACAAAACATAATATGAAGATTATTGCATGGCAGAGCACACAGAGATCCTGCAGTTAGCAGGCAGCTTCAGATCAGAGAGATACAGTATTTCTTAAAGATGGATTGATGGATGTGAGAAAGCCAGTCAAGGTGCTACCTGCCACTTCGAAGGGGTATGAATGTAATGAGAGGAAAGGAAGTACATGGTTTAAATTCAAATCCAAAATTTAATTCAATAAACATGACTGTGTTGCACTTCTGTAAAGTGATCACAATAAATAGAAAAAAGAGTGCAACTGTTTTGTTTATTCATATTAATAACCACTTTAATAAGCTTCTTCTAAACGCTTAATCTGATTCAGTTTTATTAGATGGAAGAGCCACTCTGTTTTCTGTTACAGTCAGGATTGTTAATTTGATTGCTAACTTTCAGACTTTTTGGAAGTGTTTCATCAGTACTGAGTGCTGCAACTTTTGTCCAAAGATTTGAGTGTACAGACTACAGGAATAATATAATGATATAGTAACAAAGACAGGAAATACAAAAAGCAATGAAAGTTCAGTGAGAGGGGAGCGGCAAAATGTAACTTGAAATACAGTACATGGCTATCATAAGTCACATACATGATCCTGTTGGTGTTTTATACACTACCAGATAGCCCTGTCACATTTAACATATGAGCTTTTAAAGATTATTCAAAGTAAGTCAGAATAACTGTCATTTACCACCAAAGAAATGAACAGCACCAAAAAGACTAGACCAGAATTACATTTTGCTCAATTCCTGATTGTCTATTGGCTTATCACTGGATGAAATGGCAATACGCAATAACTATCTCCTGAACATAATGCATCATTTAAAATAAGAGTGTCCATAACTGACATGCAACACAGGTACTGGAGTCGATCAAGAGGAGCCTTGTCAAGTCTGATGGAAAACCCTGATGATGTCACAGTGATGTTAATAGGGCTATTTCAACTTGGGCTTGGAGACTGTTTATATCAAAAACCTGCATTTCAGAATGGAGGTGCGGGGTTTGAAATATGTCACTATTTACCTGAAAGGAACATCTAAAAGACAGTACTGAATTACAGTACTGAAAAGCCTAACCCATTCTATGGACTAGTTTCTAGAGGTGCAAAACTAAATAAATGGAGAACCACTTTAACAAAAATAAATCTATTTTACCTTCTGTGTAATCAGAAATCAGTTATCAGAACACTTTAATAAAAGCAATACACAACAAAAACAATATTATAAAGTAAGGTTTGGTTCTTACATGGATTTTTCAAAATATATTTCTGGTTAGGGTTCATACATCATAGCCACTGGGCCTAATTGTTCCTTTTGACCTGTAGGAATTCATGGATCTGACAGGAGTGTGTCACACTCGCCTTTGTAGTCCTATACCTCTCCATGCAGCTGCAGTAACTTTGACTGGGCACTTATGTGTAACATTAACATTGTCCCTTGGCTCTGCCTCATCCTCCAGCTCTGTTGGCTAAGATAAAGCATAGTGATTGCTTCAGTAATGAACCTTTCCTGGCTTCCAACTTCTCCCATATTAGCTGGGCAAACACATACAGTCTTTTGGCTGCCATCCTCCACAGTCTCCTTACAAGCTTCAGTGTGGTCCCCCCTGGCTGTCAGCCATGAAGCACTGGACCCACAAATGTCTAAAGTGGACACTGCCATGTCTTTATCCACCTTTTTAAAGATAGCATTTCCCTCTCTCTGCTTGAAGCCAGATGTTTATGCTCTGGTTTATCCACCATGCTTGTGTGTAACAGTAAACTTGACATACTGCAACCTCCCGTCGCCCCCGTCATGTTGTCTTTAGCCATGTTTTGCTCTCTGTCCTCATCTTTGTTTCCTGGCCGCTAGCCAGCACTGAGTGTCATTTTTCTACTGTTACAAGCCCCCATAGCTCCAGCCAGCTAAAATCCTACCCTCTCTCTATCTCTTCACTGCACCTCTTTGCCCCTAGTTGCATTCTGGTCATTTTCTGTGTGGTTTGTTTTGGCAGCAGCTCAGTGAGGCGTCATGACCATTTAATGGCTGGTTGCTCCCTGGCCCACCGCTGTTCTTTCTCCTATTGCCAGAATCTGGCACCATGGATATACAGTCCTTCAACACCGCCTGTATAATTGATGCCCAAATGGCAGCATACATATGAATATACCAGTGGTTCTTGGCGTGTCGGTAAAATATGTAAAAGATGTATGGATTCAAAGCATAAAGAAGCAGAAATACATAGTTACTACATCTCACTGTACAGTATATGCTTTGAAATACAGAGAGGTATTGTATCTTGCTCAAGTAACAATTATCCATAACAAATCCATATTTACCTTGATTTAGAAAATGGCAGATGAAAAAAGTATTGGTTAAGATCCTTGTAAGGACCAGGATGCATCATCATTGACAACTGTGAAACTTGACTGAAATCAGCAGGGCCAGCCCTGTAATCTTGAATGTCTGTGAATGAGCGGGTGAGTGAATGAGTGAGATAAAAACTGTACACTATTGGCAAGCTGAATGCCATGTGACTGAGTTCTGATTTAACATGCAGCTTTAATGAGCATTCTTCAAAAGAGCACCTAGCGACAAATCTAATCTGAATTTCTGGAGAAACATTAGCCATTTTCTATAAAGGAGGGTCACCAGTGATGACCAGCAAGTGAAAGGTATGGCTTTCTCTCCACAGGCACACCTCTCTCTGGTCTCAGTTGGTTGATTGTGCAACAGCTGAGCTTCTAACAATCTCTCTGGGTGATCATTTTAAAACAAGTCGTAATCACAGCATGGCATTGGCACTGTATGTATGGTGTTTTATCAGATTATATACGATTTATAGTAGTGCAGTAGGTTGTAAGATTTTTGTAGTGCAGAGCAGCAGCTTCGAAATGGCCAGGGAATGACTGTTGGTTAATATTTCATCTTAGAGGGCCGCATTTCAGTCTCTAGTTCATATTTGTTCCATTGTTGGACAACAGAAACAGAAAAAAAAATATTCTAATGAGAACAGCTTCATTGGGAATGAAACTGTATTAGAATTAGAGGTGAAAGTAGTTTTACAATTTGTTTTAAAATTACTACTACCACAACTTCATATCGTTTACCTCTCCTCGTCTTCAAGCAACCAACTAATTTCAATGGTTTAAAATGATTTAAAGAGCATCCCTAATTTTCACCTCACACACAGCTTATCTGAACTGTTGTTTGTGTTTTTGGAATAAGACAGAATATCATGAAACATCAAAATTTATTCTCCTACACATTTTAACAAATTTCTGCCTGCCAAAAATGCACAGCCCTGAATAGCAGTCAGCTGCAGTGCATTTGCGGAAGCTCACACTCACATTAACTAGCAGTAATGAAAGGCAACTTAGCTCCGTCCAGCACGGATCAACACACAGCACAGACCATTCAGAAGCAATTTGGAATGACTTGACAATGAAAGTTAATAAGGAGACAAAGTGTTGTTTAAGATGACATAAAATGAGCAGATGTGTTTTCTTGCTGAAAGTGTGACCTTGACTGGTTTTGAATGTGGGTTTTGCAGGCAGCTGCTCTCCCCTCTTTCCAGTACTATGTACCACTAAAAGATTCAGTGGTGGTATGCAGTACTAGATTAAAAAACTGTATATATCAGCACAGAGAGTAAGAGAAAAATAAACAGATAAAGGGCTGTCCAGCCATATACTAGGTTTTGACCTAGTCCTGTTTTAATATTCATGCTCACAGTCTCCAGTCTGCCAAATGAAAGCACTGGGTAAAATGCATAACTATCCAGATGATACACAACTGGAGCCTCTAAATCAATTACTAGCCCATTTAAAAAGTAAAACTGACAATATATTATCATCTTCATATAAGAAAATAGTGACGGTAGCATTCATTTAGAGTCATGTTTTTGTTCACCTGATGGACACAAGTGCAAAATTCACTCTGTTTTAGCTTTACTTTCAGCTTTACTCAAGCCTTAATAAAATGCTTAAAAACTGTTAACCAATTTCACATTACATGTAGTCATTTAATTAGTTGTTGACATATAAACACTGATTTGTGCAGCTTTAAATAGAGGAATTAAAATTTTTTGAGACCAAAAATCTAATAATATTTCCTTGGACTTAATTCGAGTTCACACTTTCCAGGTTACAAGTGTTGTCTAATTGGACAGTAAATGTTGAATAATCAAATAAATTCTTACATATCTATCAATAACACTGACTGCATCACATGTAATTTTTCATGAAAAAGCCATCAGGTTTTGTCTAAATATATCAATCTAAGTTAGCACAGAAAAAGAGAACAGAGCATTATGGGGTGTTAGCATGCAGAGGGAAGCTTGCTAGATTTCATCTGAATGATGAATAAACAATGTCAGACAGGATCATAAACCCTATACCGTCATTGATGCTGTCTGCCCCCCCGCCCTCACACAGCAACATGTATGGAGAAAGATGTTGGTCTGTCACCTGGATCTGATAGTAATGACAAATTTTTTTATCTAACTTTAGACCAGGAATGAATGTAAATGCAAAGAATATGGATATAATTTTCTCAAAACTAAAAAAATGTTTAAAAAAATCATCATAGTCCCCTGATCAACTTACCTTATCAAACCTAGCCTTTGTCACTCAGCACTTAGTGGCTGTAACTTATCAGATCTCTTATTAAACAACATTAGCAGATCAAAACTTTGCCTATAGATAATTAGAAGTAATGTGATACTCCTGCTGTGTTGTGATTCTATCTCTCCTTCCACCGACATAGTTGTCACAGGTCATAGATGAAATTAATTGATAAAACAAATCAATGATAGAAGAAGAACAGTCATCAGTCCAAGAGTTTTAATCTGCCCAGCCATCTCTTGCTATCCACTTGCGGCTTATTGGATGCGTTGATGTCTATGTTTATTGAGGAGGCCACTGTGATCAATGGGCAGCATTTTGGCATATAACATTGCATATGATAGATTTTTCATATTCCTTTAGGTCTCTAAATTTAAAACAGATGACCTTACTTTGCTATTGGAAATTGTTTGCTATTTAGAATTTCTCTGGCTAACTTTATTTCGCATTTAAGGACAACACACCCGGAGAATTTTTAATAATTACATACTGTAACTTTAACCAATGACAGGCTTTGTTCTTTTTTCAAAATATACTGTAACAACACTGGATCAAGGCAGGATGCTTATTTCTCTACACACATACTCTATGTATAGAGTCTTGGTTATATCAGTTTACAAAATTTGTGTAATTATTATATGTGATGTCTAAAGTTACTGAACAAGGAAAAAAAAACTTGCATAATAGTGAAACACAAAATCTTCCCCAGATGCAACAATTGACGTTCTTCACAAATATGTGGTTGCAGAACCATTGACAACGACAGCCTCTGAACATTTCTTGTAGCCATCTAGAATCTTCTTGTACCTGTCTGCTGGTAGTTTTCGCCAGTCTTCCAATGCTATGCATTCAAGCTCATTTAACTTTGCAAAGTCCTTTTTGCAGTTTCTAATTTCAGCTCTCTCTAAAATTTTCCAATAGCGTTCATGTCAGGACAGTCGATCTTTTCATTTTCAACCATTATTTTGTGTTGCTGAATGTGTTCTTTGAGTTGTTGTCTGTAATATAAAATATCTGTAATTCCTAAACAGTTTATGTAATTTTTTGTTAAACTCTTTGAAATAAAGCTGATAGTCTGCACTTCAATTAAATCTTTATTTGTTCATTTCAAATCAGTTGTTTTGATGTACATACATAACCATTTGGAATAACTTAAGTTCACACCTCAACAAAAATGTAGAGCATAGCTTTAGTTGAATTTACACATTTAATGTGGTAAAGGTACATGTTATACCTTTAATCCACATTTGGTCCACTAGTGAGAGAGAAAAGTGTATGCAGAATTGATTTCAGGTAAAGTACCATGTGTGTCTGCATACTAATAAAAGAACATATCACCCAGTATAATAGTGCAGCTCAATGATTTTTATTTATTTCATTTTTTTAAGGGATTATGAACAATTTTAAACATACAAGGTACCATTTGTATGGTTCGTCTACAGTCCTTTGGCAGGTCCCAACTAAATACACACAAAGACAGAGCACCACTACATAAACTTGACCTTATTATATTTGCTTATAACCAACATAGTCAAGTATAAGCATATACTGTGGCATGGCCGATAAGTGATAAAGCATAACAGTACAGGAATGTAAAAAACAGGGGTACAATATTAAAATACTTGTCTCTTAAATTTTGTAGAGTAGAATTAAGAAATAAAATATAAATACTTAATAGTACCTCAATACTGCATAATACTTGCTTTAAAATGCCATATAAATAAAATCAAAGTAAGCCATGGCAGTTGCCACTTGCTAAACCCTTCCAAGATCCAGTACCTTGCAAATGTGGTTTTGTGCAACAGTATCAAATCCAAGATTTCAAACATCCCTTCAGGACACTATGAGTTAAATCAACAAAGTTACATCAGGTTTTTCTAGAGTTTCTGGATTGTTTTCTAAAAAGATAAAAACAGTCACAACATGACAGTGGAAAAAAAGTATGTGGGAAATGTAGTAGGATACCACTACTAACAATACAGCCTGTTTGGAGACACATGCACATACATATGAAGCGTCTTTCACAGCTGAACTGTACCTGTTACTACTGAACCTCTTGTCTACCAAAACTTCCTCCCCTTCATTGCTTGCTGGTATCCAGCTGTGCCGACTGATGCGTCTAATTTTTAGACCAACGTTTGAACTTCTGAAATGAGAGCAGTTGCAGAGAGGTAGTTCATAGCACAGGAACCTCAGTGCGTCACACTCCCTAAATGCAGCCATTAGGGAAGCAACTCGGCGAGAAATTGAATTTTATGTTGTTATCTGGTGGATGCAAAGCGGCTGGTATAGTGTGAGTGAAAGAAAGAAAGAAGCCAAACAGTGTAGGGGAGGAGGAGGGAAGATAGAGGGAGAGAAGTGAAGGAGAAGAGTGGGCTGGAGATAAGGCATAGATGTGTGTGTAGTAGACAGATAAAAACACAAGCAGTGAGATAGCAGTAGAAGAGGAAAGTGTGGAGTTCAGCCTCATTGGCATGATGGGGAGTGTGTGGTAGATTAGTGTGGAGTCTTACTGCAGTTAATTATGTGCATACTGTTAATTCCGCATGGCTGGCTGTGTGTCTATATCTACTAGTGCCTTGTGTGTGTGTGTGTGTGTGTGTGTGTGCGTGCGTGTGTGTGCGTGTGTGTGTGTGTGTGTCTGTGTGTGTGTGTGTGTGTGCGTGTGTGAGTATGTGTGTGCATCTGTGTATGCATCTGTGTGTGTGTGTGTGTGTGTGTGTGTGTGCATCTCTAATAATGGAAGTGATGGTTGGACCTTTGACTCCTTAGCAACGGTCTAAATGAACAACTAAAGTCCTGCATCAGCATTTGGTAAGTGCAAAGAGACTGTATGTGTTTGTCTCACTAACAAAGAATGTATGTGTCTCAGAGACTGAATGTGTGCGCATATCTCTGTGTGTGTATGTGTGTACCAACATCTGTGCAGGGACTAGATGCATTAACTTAAAATAAAAAGCAAGTCCTCCCAGGAAGATTGTCCTCTAATTGATTCGATTCTGTTTGAGCAGCACTTTTTAAACACCTTTTGTTGCCCATTTTGCAGTGATTAAATAAGCATTGCTTTTAATTGGCTGATCTTAGTTGGACTTACTTTATTCAGCTTAGAAAAAGGGGCAGAAGATGGGGAGAATAAGACTGAAGCCCGGCAGTTACCCATCGTGTTATAAAATGACCCGGGCACCAAGCTCAAAATGCTTGATTAATAAGTATTTTGTCTGACCAGATAAATACCTGGAAAATGGGTTAAAAAATTCAGCACTAGACCTTCTGTAATAAATAAATAAAAATACTGTTTACATAATTTTGACTATTTCTACTTTAATAGTTTCTCACTTTTATACTACATTTAATGAAAAGCAACATTTCCTGGAGAGGTTAAACAATAAAAGCCCTCTATGTTAGTGATGGGATTATGTTCTCTGAACAACTGCAAGGGTTTTAATCTGAAAGATTAAGGAAATTGAATTGGCAACCGACAAAAAGCAGTAATATAAGATCACTATGGCAAACAGCAACAAATGACAACTTCATCTAAAAACATCTAATTTTATAGAAATTTCAGAATCAGAATCAGCTTTACTGGCCAAGTACATCTGAACATATGAGGATTTTTTCTCAATTTTCTCATAGTTCTTTGTATACTAACAAAAAGAACCACAAGAAGGATCAGAAAGATACTCATGGACATAGATTTATCAGCTCCAATATTAAAAACCAATGAGTGATTTTACTGATGTGGCTGATTGGTGTATGGCCAAAACAAGGACTACAACGCTGAACTAAGATGACTAAAAAGGTTCAACTATATCTGTAAACTGTAAACAGGTATACAATCGTGCAAGACTGGGCAGGTTCAAAAGTTACTTATATACATACAGTGAGGTATGAAAGACGATGTACAGTATATACAGGCGTCTAAGTCTTACATTTGACAATGACAGATAATGTGCTATTGCACATTCTATATATACTCAAAGGTTGGTTTGTGTACCTTCAATATGAGTATTATGAATGCAAAAAGGGTACTCAACTAATTTAGCATTGTATTCCTATAACTTTGTCAGACTCACAATGGGCAATTTTATGAAAAGGATCAAAATTGATACGACGAATCCATAGATTCTGTCTCCTTGTATTCCTCACAATCTTTTTCTATGTCAGAATCAGGTGCCCATATTGACCAAACTGACAAACAAAAGTCCAGTCAGAAATTTCAGTGTGTTATGCTAGTGGAGGATAGAGAGGTCTGGTGAGCTCACTTCTTTCTCACTGCACATGCACAAAGTCTTTTCATTTTCAAACTTGTAATCTGAGTCACTGACACCTGCTCAGCAGCAAACAGCAGACTGGTACAGTTAAAGACTAGCTGGTGAACATAGTGGAGCAGCAGCTAAAGAGCCCGATATTTCTCTTAGGAGTTGGTTGAAAGCAAAACAAGGATAAATTGAGAGTATTTTTATTTCACTTATCAGGTGAAAACAAACACCATGCTAATTACTGATGCAGGCAACAGGAAAAGGACATGCAAACATGTAGACATGGCAGGAGGGAACAATTCATAGACTCAGAAATTAATGTTGAATCTGATGATTACAACAAAGTCTTACAAAAAGACAGGTAACAGGCATTCTGGTAAGAATGGATAGCTGAGGAACATGGGGTAGTGAAACTGTGACAGGCACAGATGGGCAAGGTATTAACAGAATCAGGGTGGGAATTGTTAAATACAACTCTAAGCAAATGATAATAATATTAAGAAAGTATTTGACCAAATGTATCTGTCTCTTTAATACAAAAAGAATCCCTCTTACTCATTCCTCAGAAAGTGTGTCCTTAGTGAGCTACAGTGGAGGGATAGTAACACAGAGCATGAATTTCACACTAATAGCATGGTAACTGGAAGAAACCCTTGATCTATCTAATCCAGACTATAGAGATCTCATATTAATCAGGCTAAACTTTGGAATTCATTTCAACATAGAATCAGGACTGTGGATTTTGTCCCTCTTACTTTCAATTAAACTCAGCTAAGGAGAGATCTCTTCAATACCAGCATCGACAGGAAGAATTACTAAACCAATTGTGTGTGTATGTGTGTAATGTGAACTTATCCTTTAAGAAAAGTAAATGGGATTGAACTTAAAGAATATGTCACTTTTCCTAGTCTTATCAACCACTGAAAGCGCTTTATACTATTATTGTATTCAAATAGTACTTTTCTATACAAACAACACTTTCTATACAGAGGCACACATATTCACACACCATTGAAACATAGGGGGCAATTTGGGGTTAAGTGTCTAGCATGGAGACTGGAGGGGCTGGGGATTGACCTGCTGACATAGTGGTTAATGGACAACCCGCTTTACCTCCTGAGCCACAGCCTCCCTAGGATGGTTGCATATGGTATGTTTTTGTCCACAGCTGGAGGCACTCAGCGTTGCGGACTGGAGCTGATTCTCAGTGGATTCAGGAGCACCACCAGCCTTGTCAAATTACATTCATTTGATTCAATGTGAATATAAAGATATTATGTGATGGAGCTTTAATTTAATCTCTTCTTTGATATTTGGATCTGTGCATGGATTCCATTTTAATAATCCCAAAATAAGCATTTCTCTCTTATTCAGTGGCTCTTCAATGTGCATAAAGACAGATAAGGCTAAAACTTCAGTAGTATCACTATTTCATTATAGAGGAGGCTGGGTGAGATATCAGGGCTGCTAAAATGCCATTTTGATGGGTGTGAAATGAGCACTGAACCCTGACCACTATCGCCAGAGTGAGCCCAAGGTGTGTGTGTGTGTGTGGGTCATTAAGACAGAAACACTTTTTCCATCAATTTAGCAATGTCAACTGGGCCCTATCATCCTTTTGATTTTAACATGTGGGCCCAGGTTTAGAATCAACTGCTTGCTGGATACAAGACTGATCTCTAATCTCCAGGCTGTCACAGTTCATTTATAGTTTAGAAAAAGTATATGTGATAAAAGATGGCTCATAGAGGGAAGTTCATTCTGTAGTATGAAAATATTTTTATAGCTCAGTATTCTGTGCATGATCCCAAAAAGGCAATCTAATTTGACCCTCATTGACATTAATGGAAGAGTAAGGGTCCATTTCATGTTTCAAAATCAGATTAGCATTGATTTAGTGTCTTTGAAGCATAACACATGATGTGGAGAAGCTCCTTAATTCATATGTGATAGTTTCTATTTCCCAGTGACTGACAGAAATGTGAATTACCAGAATAATGTATACCAAACACCTCAGGCACCATACCTCATACTGATGGATTTGTCTTCAGCTGTTTCTTAGTGCTGTAGTTTGCACATGCATTTTTGTAGTGTAGTAATCCATTTCCAGGTTATTCATGCTTCTTCTGATTATCAGTTACCAACAGCATGTCAATTCAAGATTCCCTTTCCTAAAAATAATAAATAAATAAATAAAATTTCATACTTTCTTGATCAACGCTTATCCTGAGCAGTGCCATCAAAATGTATATAAATATAAGGTATACAGCAATCTTTTGGCTGATCAGTGTATTTCTGTCCATACTATTGCTTCATGCAGTGACATCTAGACTAAAATAACATTAAATAAGGTTAAATTTAATAGATGTAATATACACAAAGTAAATTTTTTGGAGCCATTAAGCTAATGTTGGTCTAACTGAGTGGCAGGGAGTCCTGTGGAGTTGAGCCTCATTATGCTTCAACTAAATTAATGAATTATGAGAGTTGAGTGTCTATGTCACTATTCATTCTTGACACTGGAAAAAAAGGTATTTATGCAATAAATAAATGAATATCAAAAAAGGCCACTTACTAAAAAACTGTTTCTGGAGCTTTCAACCACACCTCATGTTCTGAGGTGATGGTCCGACCTTTCCCAAAGGATGCTGAGTGATTTTGTTCAAAAAACAGCTGATATTGTTTTCTGGTGTTGAATCCGTCGCTTGTCCAGGTCTTTGTTGTTTAACTGATGTTGTGTTCCCCACAGAGGATGTGATTTCATGATGATGTTATAAACCACCACAGTCTTCGTCTTTGAGGCGTATATACAATCCATAAATGCCTTGTTGTTGTGTGACCAGATTTCTGAGCTGATCTGAGCAAACTCCATTTAATAATGGAAACCATGATATGCAGTTTAAATTTTTGAAAAAGGCAGGAAATTTAATTTATTTATTTCAAATTTCAAGTTTTGGACTTATGGGGCAACCATAATTATTGCTTTAGAGAAGACCAAACTAAGATTTTAAAAGGAGTTTCCAATTCATTTGTGGCATCTGAGTTTTAAGATAAATTATAATTTAAAATAGGTTCTTCATTTGCAGGGTGTGTTTATTTATCCTCACAAAGTCTCCCTAGACAAACATGTAAATTAAGAAATAGCATACCTGTGTATAATTCACACTATATAATAATGGTGACACTAAACCACACAAAAATGACATTATGCCTGAGAGTTGTGATTTTTAAAAAAATAAAAAACAATAATTTATGTTTCATTTATTTTATTCAACATAAAACTATTGTAACAGAATTGAGATTTCAAAGCTGTCAGAGAATGACTTCTTGTACAGGAAGAAGGACTCATGAAGGAACAGGGACACTGTTTTGATTAATGTTGCTTGCCTTTACCTGAAGAGATAATGGTTTCCATCCGTCATCATATAAAACTCTTGGTCACATTTTGGGGCCAGTTGTGTAAGCTTTCAATTTGAAGTAAAGCTGAGGCATTGAAATCAAATTTGTGTGACTCACTCTTACTTGTAACACTCTCATCTGCATGATCCTACAAGATATTTATGTGAATCTTTGAAGAGCCATAATTCTAGCCTTAAATATCCATAAATTTGTCATAGCTGTTAGCAAATTAAAGAATTGCATATTTACATATCCATTAAAAAAAGAGAAAAATTAGCATTGTTTTCAAGGTTGTGTTTGTTTCCACCTGATAAATGTAAGTCCAATATTGATTCTCTTTTAGCTTGAGAGGGAAATAACTCCTGGGGGAAATAGCTTGATGTTTGCTGCTATGTATGTAGTGGACAGAGGACTATCAAAGCTTTTTCACTGGAATCTTTGGGAGGGACAAATTTGTCAAACAGACAGCATGCACAGTTGTGTATATTTGCATTTGTTCTATGACTCTTTTCCACAAATATACCTACAAATATCTTGGCTTTGCAAAATTTTTACATTTTTTATGTAATTTTAAATAGACATTTTAAATTTTCTTTTATCAATAGGAATCTGAGAATAAATATATAAAAAATACTAAAATATAGAGATTTTTTATGATAAGTGTTACAAGAAAATAAATGGGTAATAACTGGAGGGGAATTTACTATTCTATTTGAACTAGCTGCTCTCTGTAAACCATCTTCAAACCTGAGATTCTGAAGCTCTTTCCACCTGTCAGTCTGTTTATTTAGACTACACAGCAGTTTCCTGTAATTAATAAACCGGCACTTCATGACAGTAACAGCCATATTCAACATTAACCTTTAATCAAACCCTTTCAAAAATGGTTTGGTTGATCATCCCTTCCACTTTAGTTTTTAATCGCCTCATGAATTCAGAGACAGATATTTTCCTATAACATCAAGCGCAGCTGCCTATGATGTGATGAATGCTGCAACTAAGATTCTCCATATGAAATGAGAAATAACCTTCAAACATAAACTAATCAGTTTGACATGTTGTGGATAATTTACATATAATGTCTTGATCCACTCATAGAAAAGCGAATTGGTAGAAATTGTTTTAATACATTAATTAATCCTGTGCATCTCTAATGCAAAAGCTGATAAATGTTAGATGGATTACAGAACAGTTAAACTAGTATTGACATTTTGGTTCTTCATCGTAAAAGGACTAGAAAAATAGCATTCGGAGATGCATCTCATTTTATCAAACAACGGTAATAAAGTCGTTTGAAAAAATTACATGTCTGAGCAGTGATCACAAATTAGCCATCATCTCAGATTAAAAATCTGTTGACTAATGTTAGCTATATCCAGTGAAGGAAATGTTTTTAATTCTGCAAATGTTTGACACATTAATACTATCAGCACTAACTGCTTCAAACTGCCATTCATTCAGTACTGTTCAGATGCTACTACTACCAGTACTACAGCTAACCAACAACATGGAGCTTGTTGCCAGATCATCAGGTCAGGTATTTGTCATAGCTAACTAACAAAAGCTAACAAAAGCCTGCAATTCACCACCAACCAGTCCATGTTTCAAATAGATTTTCCCCACTCAACTACACACCCACTGAGAAACCAACTCCAGTGAATTATGTTTAAACCGCTGGCTAAGGATAAGTGTAAATAAAGCAAGATTGTTATTCGTGTCAGTGGTAACGACACCTGGTTACGCCAATCAGAGGTTAGAAAAGTTAATGTGGAGTTGGTGTGTACATATGTAAAGAAGATGTCGGATTCCATCATTTTCTCTGGGCTCCTGCCAAATTTGACCAGCAACGATATGTACAGCCGCATGTCATCGTTCCATCGATGGCTGTCGACGTGGTGTCCAGCAAACAACATTGGCTTTATAGACAGTTGGTGGACTTTTGGGGACCTGATCTGACTAGGAGAGATTGCATACATCCAGATATGAATGGAGAAACTCTCAGATCTAGAAATCTGATTGAGTTTATTTGAAAGACAAAACCATGACAATCTAGAGTTGGGACCAGGAAGCGGAGTTGTAGTCTTACACATTTAACTGTGCCTCCATCACTGCTGTCACCCTCTCAATACCCCATAGAGACTGTGTCTGCCCCCGACCACCTGAATTAACTAACTCAAAAACATGCAGAAGAGGAGCTGTACTGAAAAACCTAATAAAAATATTGACCACCAATACTGAAATATGAGAATTAAAGCAAAATATGAGAATTAAATGTGGACTCTTAGACATTAGATCACTCCCATCCAAAGCTGTATTAGTTAATGATTTGAAATCAGATCATCAAATTAATCTATTTTTTCTTACTGAGACGTGGCTGTGTCGTGATGGATTTGTTAGCTTAAATGAACCCCCACCCCCCCCCCCCCCCCCCGGGCAACCCTAAACCTGCCTGATTCTTAGTCTTACACACCCAACCAGGAAAACTTTACAGCCTGTTCTATTTGTTATACTGAACCATGCTCCTGGAACATACTCTGAAGTTCTACCTGAATTCTCAGAGTTTATATCAACCTTGGTCATTAGTACAGACAAACTAATTATTGTAGGCGATTTCAATATTCCTCTGGACTTTGATAGTGATGCCTCAGCACTGTGTTTATCTCACTTATAGACTCTGTCTAAATCTAATCTCTCATTGCTTAACCATACCCTCGACCTTGTTCTGACCTATGGCATAGAAATTGAACAATTATTCATCTTTCCACAGAATCCTCTTCTCTCAGACCAATGTTTAATAACTTTTGAATTTCTGTTACTGAATTACACAACATTAGGAAAGAATGTCTTTACTAGATGTCTATCTGTAGCTGTAGCTGTGCTGTAGCTAAATTTAAGGAAGTGATTCCATCAGTGCTACATTCACTGTCACATCACAATATAACGGAGAACTCATATGCTAACTTTAGCCCCTCCCAAATTGATCAGCTTGTTGATAGCACTTCAGTTTTAATGAGAACAACACTCAACTCTATTGCTCCTCTAAAAAAGAAGATAATAAAAAAAGGAGGTTAACTCCATGGTTTAACTCCTAAACCTGTACATTAAAGCAAACAACATGAAAACTTGAAGGGATATGGCACTTAACTAAACTGGAACAATCCCACTTAGCCTGGCATGACAGTCTAAAAATTTACAAGAAGGCCCTCAGCGATGCCAGAGCAGCCTATTACTCATCTTTAACAGAGGAAAATAAAAACAACCCCAGGTTTCTTTTCAACACTGAGCCAGGCTGACTGAGAGTCATAGATCGATTGAAACATATATTAATATAGCTCTCAGTAGCAATGTTTTCATGAGCTTCTCTAACGATAAAATTCTAACTATTAGAAACAGAATTCACTTCCTCATTCCCTCAACTGGCACTAATTTTTCCTCAATCACAGAAACATCAAAAACAGCCATAAAACCCAATGTATACTTAGACATTTTCTCTCCTATCGACCTTCACCAACTAACTTCAATGATCTCTTCATCTAAACCATCAACCTGTCTCTTAGACTCCATCCCAACCAGGCTGCTTAAGGAAGTTCTACTCTTAGTTAGCACTTCTCTATTAGAAATAATCAATCTGTCCTTATTATCAGGCTATGTATCACAGTCCTTTACAATAGCTGTAATTAAACCTCTTCTTAAAAAGCCTTCCCTCGCTCCAGATGTTTTAGCCAACTATAGACCCATATCCAACCTTCACTTTCTCTTTAAGATCCTTGAGAAAGCTGTCACCAACCAGTTGTTTGACTTTTTACATAATAATAGTTTATTTGAGGATCTTCAGTCAGGATTTAGAGTGAATCATAGCACTGAGACAGCACTGGTGAAGGTTACAAATGATCTACCAACTCCATCAGATAAAGGACTTGTCTCTTTACTTGTTCTGTTAGATCTCAGTGCCGCATTTGACACTATTGACCATCAAATCCTATTACAGAGACTGGAGCATTGGTTGAAGACCATCTACTGCCCCATGACCCTGATCAACACCCATTGCTTTAATTATTATGATTACTGATCTTACTATTTCATTTAGTCCTATAAGTAACATTATCAACCCTCTTAGTATAACTGTAGTATATATAAATCTCATTATTGTCCTATGCTCTCTCTCCGCCCTCCTGCCCCCCATGTTTCACTCTCTCCCTCTCTCTCTTTCACTCTCTCTCTTTCACTCTCTCTCTCAACCACTGTCACCAAATGCTGCTCATGGGGGAAATGTTGGGTCTCTGTAAATAAAAAATAGAAAGAGTCAGGTCTAGACCTGCTCTATATGAAAAGTGCCCTGAGTTAACATCTGTTGTGATATATAAATAAAATTCAATTGAACTGATTTGAAAAGACCCAAACAAGGCTGTTGTGGACTAGCTATCCACGATGGCAGGCTCTGTCACTTCAATAAGTGAATAGAAGTCATCCCTTAGGCTATAAAAAATCGAAAGAGGAAAATACCCCTGAAGTCTTTGAGAACAGGGGCAGGAGATAACTTATTGATTGACAACCCAGACTCTTCACAAAAGGAGGGATTAGGCAACTTAAAGTGCCATAGAAGGAATTGGAGAAGCACGTGAAAACAATACACACAAAAAACCTTTGAGCAGAGGAGGGTACCTCCACACATGCCACCCATTCTTCAACCAGAACACCAGTCAGACAACAATGCCCCAAAGGGTTGTGAGGTTGAGAAAACTTTGAGGAAGGCAAGAGCAGCTCCAGGACCAAACAGAATAGTATACAGGCTCTACAAAAATGCTTCAAATCTCCCACAGTTCCAATGGTGGCTAATGAAGTTGGCATGGAAGAAGCAAATCATCCCAAAAGTAGTGTATGGCAAAGAGCAGGGGGAGTAAGAATTCCCAAGGAAAAGATGCTTTGAACATCAGCCAATTTCAACATATCAATCTCCTGAATGTTGAAGGTAAGATATTCTTTAGCATTGTTGTTAAAGGATGACACCTTGATTGGCACATTGGTACAAAGACCTGGTATACTAGGCTTCTCACAATGCTTAGAACATACAAGCATGATATGTCATCAAATCCAGTCTACAAAAAGGGAAGGAAGATCATGGCAACCATTGGATGCAGGGACAATGGTAGGGTGCACCATTGCCCTGCTAGCCATCATCATGGCAATAGAAGTGATAATCAATCTGAGCTTCCATATTGGTCATAAGAGGAGAATGACTGCAGTCAGGAGGGTAACCATGACTGTTTATCAAGACACTATGATACAAGCAGCTGCTCCAACAGAGGCAACTAAGAGGATGTGGACTCTGCTGTACAGCATCAAAATCTGCTTTCAGACCCGGAGGACATTGTGGGTGAGATGCTGCAGTGAAGAGGCAGCAAGATGAGGCAGAATGATGCACAAGGACAGTCTCACAGTCCAAACAGGGCCAAAGGGCTAGCTGGAAAAACCTGGAGCATTGCAAGCTCACCTAGAAGGATTTGTAGGAGATGGAATGAACCTGAATTAGATTAATCATATTTGGTTGGAGAAGATCTATCATGTTCTTGTTGCAAAACCCCAGGAACATTAAGACACATCCTTACTGGAGGCAAAACTAGTCTTTCCCATGGCCGCTCCACCTGGAGCCACAATCAGATTCAACTGGCAATTACCCTGGAAGGAGGCAGATCTACTGCAACGATTACCTGTCATTACTATGGATGACATCTATCACATTGCACATATTAATGGAGCTTTAAGGAGCCACACTTCTTGTTTTTAATCGGGCAACCTTAAGCTTTAATATGACTTGCACTCAGCCTACTCTATCATTAATTCAACTCAGTTCTATTCAGTTTTATTTACACGTCCATACACAGACACGCAAACACACACACACGCACGCACGCACGCACGCACGCACGCACAAACACACACACACATCCACCCTCCACCCTGAAACTAACGAATGTTTTCTACATTAAAACTGCATCAAAGAAATGAAAAAACCTTGGCTTGATCACATAATTTATATTATGAAAAGGCTGATGTAAATTTTACTGGAAGCTAGGTGCCAGTAAGAAATTATAAAGGGGATAATAATATTATAACAGTACAGTACAGTACATTTAACATTATTATTACCAAGTTTTTATTTACAATTTTTTATTCTGGCATCTTTTTTTAATTATCTTGTAGCAAGAATATGGCTGTATATGTACGTATACAGCCAAAAAAAACCCCTAAATTTTGTATTAATAAAATAGACCCACTTTATAAATAAACATCCCTCAGCAAAGTATGAGCTCAATAAAGCATGCAACCCAGTATATTTTGACAAAGCAGTGTAAATAATAGGATGTTTGTTTTGTTTTCATGTTGTTGTCGATAACTTTTTGACTAATTTAGGATTTTTTTGATGAGAGTAAGCCTATTATGCCCCATATACCATTTAGAAAACAACAGAGGAACAAGTGTTGAAAAGTTTGAAAGATAGGAATATTGGATATTCTTTATGGCTTTGAAAGCTGTGCTTGGACTTGGGTACAATTACCAGACTACAGTTTCTTACTGAGGAAAGGATGAATGGATAATATATTTTTCTGCCATTTAGAACATTGAAGTTATAGTGAGGGTTTGCATTTAGAAACAATTAGATGTGGTGTCCTTGTCTTTCTGAAATTAAGATTTTACAGCACAAAACAGCATCTCAGAGAGGAGCCTGAAGTGACTGATGGGCATAAGTATTAGACTTTGACATCAGAGACCACTCTCTGTTACCTGTCTCATTCCAAAGTCAATATTGACTTCTTTTAGTTGTCTAACCTTAACTAAGCAGTTTTTGTGCCTAAACTTAACTAAAACCTAAGAATTAATAATGTATGTGGTAGATCAGGGAACAGTTAAATACATAATTTTTGAGGGCAATGACAAAAAAACCTGCTGTCATTTATGAATGGATAGAATTCTACAGTAAAGATGTTTTAAATCCATTATATCAGAGCTGGAGGGCAAAATTTAACTGCAGGTCCCTACACCAACCAGCCACATCATTAAAACCACTAACATTCTTTAATGCTTTGGCTGATCGGTGTATATCAGCATCAATGAATCTAACTGTAATCATATCATCATTATTATTGAGTAGGATTGTGCTGGATATGGCAGTAGAGCATCCCTATCTTTATCAAAGGAGAAAACATGACAAAAAGCAAATAAAGCCTCTATCATTTCATTTGTGAGTCAAATGGAGTGCAGTGATTCACTGTTGCCTCCACGACTCACTTCAAGGTGATTCAACGATCATGAGAGAGTCCAGAGAAAACTCTCTGACTTTAATCCAGGTCCTTCCATTCCCGACTCAGTGTTGGAGAGGTACTGTCAACCTCGACCTAAATTAGACCACCCTCAACCTCCTCTCACCCTCCATCTCCCTCTCTGACTTCCCCCTGTTGGGTTTTGGCCCCCCTGAGAAGAGGAGTGGTTTGGGGAAGCACTTTTGGTTCCGAGCTAACATGGCACAAAGTAGTAGAACATGAGTTAATGAAGTCAGCCTGATTGGGAACAGCAGTGACTTTTTTTCTCGAGTTCCACTTCCACTCGTTGACATGACATGTTAGACTTCTGTAACAGTTCTTGTCTCTCCTCTCATTATCTCTCAGCTTTGGATTTCATTATCAATCAGTCTTAATCTACTGACTCCCATTTTCTCCCTTTTCCCCTCTTGGCTCATTGTGTTCTTTTTCTCCTTTCCTCCTCTCATCGAAGCCTTACTGTCATCACTTATATATATCCATCCCCTTTAATATGTGGACTGAAAAGGGCCTGAAGGTGACATGATGACAGGCCAATCAAACTCCTTTTTTTGGCATCACTCCAAACCGCCAGGGACTTTAATATGATTTCAGAGGCCCTTTGAATTCCATTTGTGGCTATCGAAAGTTTCTGCCTTGTTTCCTAGTTCATGTTGACTAACTACTGAAAGTCATCCTTGAAAAAAAAAGTGCAGCAGAGAAAATGATCAACAGCATTCTGATTTGAACTGATGATCAGAGTTGGGAATAAACAAATCAGAACCACACAATCTGTGCATTTGCATATTCAGTGTATTTGGTAGAGCCTCTTTCTCAACCACATAGGTTGTGTATTATTGCCATCAGGTACAGCTATTAACATTTTTCCCATCTTATGTTGCTATGGTTAATGTTTGGATATTTTGAGGCAAGTAAAGCTATTTGGTTAAGGTTAGGAAAAGATTGCAGTTGTAGTACACAGTTGTCTTTACCTCTTGCCACACTACATCATGATACTTTTGTATAATAACTTACATTACATTAAGGTAACGTAGACTAACAAGTTTTAGAGATACCCTTATCAAATATAACACCAAGTACAATAATAGCAAATATCTACTGTCTCTGCACTATTAAATTAAACACTATAGGCCTATGTAAAACCAGAAAACAGGTCAGCTGTTTTATTTGACTATGCAAACTTGGTATTAAATATTGACCTTAAATTAAACAATAAATAAAAGTTAACTAGCTAACTGCTAAATTTGATTTAGTTAGGTATCATTGTGGCACATGAAATTTTTTTTTTTTCATTTAGACGAAACTGTTGTCTGGCATTTAAAATTACCATAGATTCAACTCAATGATCATTTTGGGGGATGTAGCTAGTGTTTTTGATGAACTGTATTTCATTATACAGAGAGGTGTTTCTGTTGTTTAACCCTCGTATAGATATAGATGGGATGAACAAAATAATAGAAACTCCTGGCTATGTAGTACATAAGAGTAACTAGCTAAAATTAGACCAATCTTAAACAAGAACCCTGCAAAAACTGTTTTAGAGTGGTGTTAATTTATTGATGTTTTAGAGATTGTAGATTGTGGTGCTGCTGAATTGTGTTTGTAATATTTTTTTTTCCTCCATATTTATATCAATGTGGGTAGACTGAATGATAGAAACACTTCTCTTTATAACCTCTAAATTTTGGCAAGTGAATGTAAATATATACATATATATATATATATATATATATATATATATATATATATATATATATATATATAAATTATTTATTTATTTATTTATTTATTTTAGTAGATACAGTTCCCCAAAACAAGTTGATGTAGCCTCTTTTTTGGTCATGCACTGGCTGGCATCCCATCCTCCTGATTTAGGGATTAAACCATTGGCCCCTGGATGGCTCTACATCCTGAGCCACAGCTACCCACCATTAGATGATATTATTCTATAAATGGAGTTCTGTGTTTATCCATAACTAGACCAATTTGTCTGACATACTTAAAATACTTAATATATCATCATTGTGATCTAATTTTTTTAGGTTTAGCGTTTTGTAATGTGCCCTAGCCCTGTTACTTCATCCTCCTCTTACCTCAGGACCAAAGAAAAATTCCCCAGTTTTCCCCAGTTTTCTCTAATGCTGTTGCCAACTAATGTATCCTTGGTTAGCCAATCCCATCCATGTGCTGCTAAAAAACTCTTATTAATCCCTTTGTTTAGGAGTCTGTTAAGCAAGCCTGGCCTCAAGAAGAGATCTTTAACAGACTCTTCCTCAATTATAGGATGGGGAAAAAAAGCAAACCACTAAAACCAGACAGGCAGTGGCGGGCCCAGGCAGGATGACTTGTTGGGAGACAGTACTGTAATGAGGAGTGTTGTAGTCTTAGATGATGCTGCCTTTAAAAAAAAGACCAGAGGCAAGAAAAACTGTTAAAGGGATCTTTACTGGGTGGCAAGGCCTTTTTCTCTTTGTTTGTACACATGCACACATATTAAGTATATATACACATACCACCAAAAGTGTCCCCTGTGATGTTAGAGGCTGCAGAAAGGCCTGAAAAGCCTCATTTAGCTGTGTGCTATACTGGTTACCAGCTTGTCTCCCTGCTACCTATGCGAGAGCAGAGGACAGGAGAATGTATTTCATATAATTTGCTACATATTTAATAGGATATACCAGAATTTTGTATGCTAAGCATTTTTTTTTTAAATTTCAAGTTCTTCTGCTGTTCAGTATTCATTATTAAGATTTAAAAAATTAGATCAATTGAAAATGCTGATTGTCCCACTATTGGGCTCAGGGGCCAAATTGAATTGTGGTCCTCTTCGGACTGCTTATTTGTCCTATACACACACACACACACACACACACACACACACACACACACGCACACACATATATATATATATATATATGTCTGCGTGTGTGTGTGTGTATGTGTGTGTGTATATATATATATATTTTTTTTTTTTTTTCTTTTTAATACAAGAATATGTATTATGTTAGTATTATATCTACTTTAATGGTAAAGACCTTATAACTAGCACATTTTAACCCAGGGCCTGACCATAAGTTGGGGCCACAACCTAACTGGCACAGTCAGCCTCTGACTACTCTGACCACGAGAGGCCCCTGAGGCTCTGGGGCAGTACCCCTCTTTGCCCATGTGGTAATACAGGGCTGAAGCAAGGGTTTTAGTCAGTCATAAGTGAGAATTCTCTCAGTGTTAACCCATCCCCTTAAAAAGGAATTTGATTAGTCACCAAAATAAAATACAATTGCTTTTTTTTTTTCATTTTATTTGCGCCTTTCATTTGAAAATTACTCAACATCGTCAAAGAATTTTATCTCCCTACAAGATAGTCCTAATCCTCAATCCTGTCAACAACTTCACAAAATACATTCGTTGCCCTCAAGCCTCCATTACAGAAGTCCCACAAAAGAAATCTTGGTGCTATCTTTGATTGTTGTTAAAATTTATTTTTGCAATGCTGAGGTGTATATGATTTTATCTGGATATAATGGATTCATTAATTTAAATGTGTCTGTGTTTTTATTCAATCAAGCGTGTGTTTTTATTTGAATGCAAACATCAATCAAAAAATGCTATTATCTACTTGCTTTGTACAGCACTTTGGTGAACGTTTGTTATTTTAAAATGTGCTCAATAAAGAAATTGAATCAACTTGACTTTTTTCAGGCTGCTGCTACAGGATGTTCAAAATAAAGATACAGTGCTTTAGACATTTTTTTCCTGACTGAATCTTATAGTGCAATAGAGACAGTCACAACGTCACTTTATCTTACCAGAAAAAGCACAATGTACAGGATGGTGGTAGTGGTCATATATTTGGTGTGGTTGACTGAAAATGGATAAAATGGGTTTGGGTAACATATTTATTCAATGAAAGGATTATTCTTAAAACCATTGCTATGGCCCTGCTGAGGATATGATACTTGTGTTCTCACTGGTATCTATAGCCCTTTAGATAGGTGTCAGTCATACTTTATGCAAAATAAAAACCATTGTAATGTCATTGTTTTCAAGAGAAAAAAAAATAAACATCAAGAGACAATACTTTTTGACAAGTTAGAAGTGGCCAGGGGGTCCACTACAAAAATAGGGACTCTGATCAAATATGGCCATGATTTATTGATGTTAAGGAGATGATTTTGAAGTTTCATCTAATCTAAGTATGGGAGGAGATGTAGCAATGGGAGGAGAGCAGGGAGGAGATAAGCAGCCATTGTGTGTGACCAGCTAAGCGTTAATGTTGTTGAAGAGAGTCTTCTTAGGTGAGTTGATGGTAAAACAGCCTTGAGCTATGACTCTGTCATGGCTTGGAATTCAACATGACTGCACTCATGGAGGAAATGATCCATTCAGGCATTCAGTAAAAGGGTCACTTCAGATAAAGATGCAGGGGATCTCGTGTGTGCAAAGCCATTTTGGTGCCCTAGGCAAGATTAGGATTTGTTTCTCTTACAAAAGCAATTACCATTACTTATGTGCTTTTACTTTTAGGATTTTTCATGCAGGACCTTTTCTTCTACCACTGCTGTCTTGTCATTCAGACTCAGATCCTTCAATCTCTGAGTCAAGCAGCTATCGCAACATCGTTATCTACCATTAGCATTACTTAGCTAGCTAAGATGAAGCTTAGCCTATTTTATCTGGCTTTGTCCTTGCACACCTGAAGACTTGGATGTTTTCATTATCAAATAAGTTGAACAATTATAATCGAAGCTTCCCTCAGGCTGATCTGTAAAAAAACAATGAAATCAGCCACTGAAGGGGAGGAAGATAGACCAATGCTCCTAACCATTGTGTAACAGCTGGACAGAAAAATCTGTGCATTGACCAAAATATTTTTTATAGATATAATATAAAAAGGGAAATACAGTGGTTGTTTATTCTTTGAAAACAGCTGTTTTAAAAACAATAGTTTGACCACTAAATAAGATTAAAGATTAAAAAAACAAAAAAACAAAAACATGAATACACATGCCTCTCTTGTCATTTACAGAAAGCCCTCTGGGGCACATTGTTCAGTGCGTGACAACAGCTTATGTACACCTGATCCTCTAAAAACTCAGGTGTGACCTCCACAGAAGCCAAACCAGGCACGATAAGGAATCTGGAAATCTGTACTGTGACCGATCTACCCGCGGATATTTTTCTGTGTCTGTATGATGAAGATGATGTGAGTATTTATAGAAACACCCAATGTTGAACTCAACCCTGTGATTTTAAGCATTCTGGGCCAATTCTCTAATCTGCTCTTTGTCAGCATTTTGATTTAACCCTCAGATCCAAAGCATGTTTAGGCGGTTGTTTGCTAATTAATAGAGACTCGGTGGTGGCTGAAAACATAGCGTGTCATTCATATAGACAGCCACCACTGCTTTCATCTTATAGTATAAAACATGAGATAAAATGGAGGAAATGAAAGAGCGTGCTTCAACTGAACTAATTTCACATTTCTTAGAGTGTCCAGTCAATGGCCTCACTATGTTCTTCTTTAGTAAAGTGTGAAGGGAGTGGAAAATTGAGTGGAGTTTGTGTGTGTGTGTGTGTGTGTGTATTTTGCCTTCCTGTGGATGACACTGCTGTTGAGTGGCTGAGTTAAAAAGTATGTCGACAAGTATATTATCTGCTACATCTCTCTTTCTCTTCGCATTACTTATGACACACTGTTAAAGCTTGCTCCTAACTATGGCAAAGAAACGTTATACTAATTTATGAAGTATGACTATTATCTGCATATGAGGATTATTTGATAACACTTACTCTATGTACTTGTTACACACTAACACACGCACACACACACTCACACACACACACACACACACACACACACACACACACACACACACACACACACACACACACACACACAAAATAAACAGCAACTCCCAAAAACATGCCTGGATACAGGGCAAAGGAAACAAATCTACCAGACTGTAGTAGTTTATATCATGCCAGACCGGTATATAATATTCAATTCAATTTGATTGAATTTTATTTATATAGCACCATATCATAACAGACGTTGTCTCAGGGCACTTTTCATATAGAGCAGGTCTAGACTGTATTCTTTATAAATGTTACCTACAGAGACCAAGCATTCCTCCATGAGCAAGAAAAACTCCCTTTCAACCGGTAGCAATGTTGAAAAGATCCCGGCTCATGGTGGTGATGGTGGTGGTGGTGGTGGTGGTGGTGTGTGGGGGGGGGGGGGTCTGCCTCGACCGATTGATTTGAGAGAGAGAGAGAGAAAGAGGACAAGAGAGTGGGAGACAAGGGGGGTTAGCAGGAGGAGAGGAGAGCATAGCATAATAATGGGACTAATAGCTATTTATACTATAGTTATATTAACAAGGCTAATAATATTACTGATAGGACTAAATGAAATGGTAACAATAGTAATCATAATAATTAAAACAGTGGGTGTTGATCAGGCTCATGGGGCAGTAGATGGTCTGCAGCCATTGATCTAGACTCAGGACAGTTAGTAACAAGCATTTTTGAGATGTTAATGTGCACAGGGAGAAAGGATGAGATGATGGAAAGGGAAGCTCAGTGCATCATGGGAGGTCCCCTGGTAGTCTAGGCTTATAGCAGCACAGTGAAGGGATGGTTCGAGTTAATGCTGAGCAAGTTCAAACCATAAGCTATAGCCAACTCTTAAACATGGAGAGGGCGTCTGGCTCCCGGACCCAAACTGGAAGATGGCTCCACAGCAGAGGAGCCTGATAACTGAAAGCTCTGCTCCCATTCTGCTCTTGGAGACTCTAGGAACCACTAGTAGTCCTGCATTCTGGGAACAAAGTGTTATCATGGGATAGTAAGGTACTATGAGCTTTTTAAGATAGGATGGTGCCTGGCCATTTGTAGGTGAGGAGGATGATTCTAAATTGTATTCTGGTTTTCACAGGGAGTCAATGCAGAGATGCTAATACAGGAGATATATGATCTCTGTTTATCACAACATATTTTCTGAATGCAGATTTATCAGCATTGGCATATACAGTGTCTCCAAGTATTCAGATTCCTTTGGTTTTTGCACTTTTTTATTGTGTTGTAGATTTACTTTGAAATAGCTAAACCTGCATTTTTCCCCCTTTACATACACTGAATTACCCATAATTACAAATTATAAACATGTTTTTAAAATTTTTGCAAATTTATTAAAAATCAAAATTGAAATCTTTTACAAAATTATCCGAACCTCTTGTTTTATATGAAACAAATTTCCTGCCAAAACTTGAAAAACAAACACATTTTTTACAAATGCCCTACAGTTCAGTTACAAACACAGTGAGGTGTAAAAATACAAAAACCCTTGACAATCTAATGAATTTTGTTTCACAATTTGAAACCGTACCTATCAAACCAAAATGTTTTTCTTCCTTAAGCAAGATGTATTAGACTTCACAAACAGCTCCTAGGAATACTCAAAGCTTTAAAAATGACTTATACCTCTAACTTTGATCTACGCCTGGCCTCAGAGTTCTACAGAGGTTTTCTTATACCTGACAGCTTGGGTTTTGTCCTGACATGCAGTGTGAATTATAGGACCTTGTAATTCATCTCTTTTTAATAAATTTGCAAAAATAGCTAAAGACATGTTTTCAATTTCTCATTATGGATTACTGAATGTAGATTCATGGGCAAAATGAACAGATTTATCAATGTTCAATTAAATCAACAACCAAAGTGTGTAAAATGTTTAGGTGTCTGAATGCTTTCTAAAATCCCTTTAGCTCAAAGTACCACCTAAATTATAGCCTTAAAGAGCTGTTGGTATGGCTGTATACACAAAGTCCTGTTGTCTTCTAGTTTGTACTATGGCATATTAAAGGGGCTTATTGAATAGTTGGAAGTTGTTAACCAAAATTATTTGGATACTTCATATGATAAATTTTGTGATTATTGGTATTATAGGAAGGGGATTTTTCATTTATTTTCTGGTTTTGCCACTGTTTTTTTTTCTTCTAACAAACAAAGAAAAACTTGGATGTGTGTTTACAAGATTTTTTTTAATCCATTTATGAACATGAATTTCCCTTTTGAGGAGTTTGAAAACAGTAAATTGAGGAAAACGAACAGAAACCATTACATTCGTAATGAAATGCTGAGATCATCTAAGTAAGTAAGTAAAGCAAGTCCTGGTTGACTTGTTTCTGGGATGTTTTTCTAAGGTGTCAGTATTTCTTCCCAATAATATTTGATTAAACAACTTCCTGAGGTTTTTAAAACTCCATTTAAAATTTGTGAAGCACAGTGAGATGAAATCAATGTTTCCCATGGAAAGGTTTCCCAGGAGTTGTGATAGAAGATAGCACACTCTCTATCCTATCCATTATGGTCCAATCTCTCTGTTTTCCCAGCCCTCTCCTAACTGGTGCTGATGGGACGGATGATGATGGGACAGGTCTGCTTGATTCAGCAGAACTCCCTCCATTCGGCAGGTATGTCCTCTTTCCATAGTGACCAGCATCTGGTCAACCAAAGGTGGGCATTACCATCCCAGCCAACAGCAGCAGTAGTCAGACCAAGGCCTGCCAGAGCTCCCTTCAGTGGCTTGACTGTGGGCCATGAGGCTGCTATATGGACCTCTGTCAAAACCTGCGGGATTATCATGTGTACATGCAGTATAATGTAGTATTTGTGTAAATATATATAGTGTGATATACAGTACGGCGATAAATAACTTACAGAACTGCTAGTGTAAGGAAGGCAATATGTGTGGGACAGTAACATGAGTAACAAGTAACAAGTAACATGATATTTTAGTTTAGGAGAAAGATCAGAGACTGAACGACTGGGGTATAACTCCTTTGACTAGAACATTTATGTAAATAGTAACAAAAAAAAGAAAAAAGAAATATACTATATATATATATATATATATATATATATATATATATATATATATATATATATATATATATATTAAACATGCTCAATGTATGATGATGATGATGGAAAGTGAATGCAAGGTCTCAGTACGCTTCAAGTGCTTTTTGTTCATCTAGGAACATCTTAAATCCTCTCCCGACACATTTCCAACATCTGGGGGCTGCATCTGACAATTTTTCTGACTTTCTGAAAATGAGACAATTTGACATTTCATCCCATTTCACGCAGCAAGTGGCCAGAAGTGGCGGTGTGAAAATTGGCAAGTTTTTAAGTTTGTTCGTACTGTCTATTTTAATGCATAATAGATCTACTTCGGTTATGTTTACAACAGCCAAATGCAACATAATAAAGACTGCAACCAAGATTTTACCATTACCACATCTATAAATTTCATTGCATCATACCTCTGAGATAAATGTGGCAGCACATCACTGATTATAGTGTACTATTTAAGTTATCAATAGTGTTTGCTGTATATCCATAAATGTACACTGATAAGCCAAAATATTAAAAATGGTAAGTGGTTTTAATACTGTGGCTAAAACCACTGACCAGTTTTAATGTTTTGGCTGAATGGTGTATACACTTAGGTTAATAACTATTCTGACAGGCACACAATTTTATATAATTTTGCCTCTGTGCGCAACTACAAATTCTCTAAAACAAACCATTAAGGTGTGACTGAAGTGTAGACTTTCAGCTTTAATTCAAGGTGTTTAACAAAAATATTGCATAAACCATTTTGGAATTACAGCCATTATTATATACAGCCCCCTCAAATTCAGAGACTCAAAAGCAATTGGACAATCAGATTCATGGACAGATGTGGCCTGTTCCTTTGTTATTTCATCAAAGAATGAAGCAGTTTAAAGGTCCGGAGATGATTACAAGTGTTGAATTTGCACATGTAGCTGTTCAAGTGCACTCTAAATATGCCATCCAAAGAGCAGTCCATGTGAATGTGCTGGGCAAGTGAAATTTCTTGCCATCAGTTTTTCAGTGTATGCAGCCATTGACCCCAATAAGAAGTCAATTCCATTATTTTCTATTAGTTATCATCATGACTGTGTTTTGCAAAAAAGTATAGATTTTTTGGCCATAGTGACCAGTTACCAGAGGGCTGTTTCACAAAAGTAAAATGAAAACATACCTGACGATGGAATAAGTAAGGTTTGACAATCTGCTAAGCTCATCCTGGCTTTTTTATTTTTCACGAAGGCAGAGCCAGGATGAGTAGGCACAGCTATGTCACGGTTTTCATCAAAAGACATCGTGGGTTAATCACAGATTCACTGATGCTGAAATGGAGAAGATGCCTGCGCAATACATCACGCCATGTTTATTACTTTGAATTTCCACCAAGTCTTAAATTTTCCAGTTTTCCAGTTTTTTCTGTACGAATAGAAATTCATATGGATATTTCCTGAGAAGCCAAAAAATGACTTACATTTTTCCACAGAATGTATGTGCAACTGTTAATCTGTTCAAATTACAAGTAACTCCTTAAAGACTAATTATGACAGATGAGACAAGACCTGCGGTTTGTAAATTTATATATTTTGCTACTTGTGCATTCAATCGATACATTATTGTGTGTCACGCCTTTTCTTGGACTGTTATAATAACCTCCATATTTTTTCTTGCAAATAATTTGCTCCACTTCCTCGTGACCAAAAGCTGTTGCTGCCATCAAAACGGTGAAAACAAGACATTTTTTTTGTGATAATTGAAAATTGATGATAGAAACACAGTGTTTCAGTGCAATTTTAACCCAGGACAGTCTTAGGTTTCCTTAAAAGAAATTTATAGGGAATATTGTAAAAAAAGAAACAGCCCACTAAGGTACCACTATATGTATTATGAAACGTGTGTCACCATGGGTTCTTATGGGTTAATTGACAATGCCAGCTATTAGCTAAAGTTGATAAATGGTAAAAAAATGTGGTTTTAATTAAAAACTACACTACTTCTATGGACTATTGCTCCATGTTCTAAAATCCGCCAGTGGCTGTTGCCATGTTAAAAAAGAACTCTTTTGACACGCATCAGATGCCACCAAACGGGTTTGGTCCTAACACAAACTGTTTAACCAAGCCCAGCTGAAAGTCTGGTTCAGACCAGGATAGCCTAACAAAATTAATCTCCATGGTAACTTATATACCATTGCTTTTGTGAAACCGAGTCAATTCAACCAGGATATCTGAAAAATCCTATCTTAATCTGCTATCTTTGTTTTGTGAAACAGCCCTCAGGACTCCAATACAGGACCTCAATGACAATAATCATACATGTTTGAACAGCACTTTCCAGTACAAGTTACAAGCTTATGCATGATAGTTCTTTTTTGGTCT